>MU174342.1:851074-896755 GCA_016696395.1 Antechinus stuartii
AAAAAAATCCGATTATTCTGATACTTTGTAATGTGTTTGTTTTTTTTTTTTTTGTTTTTGTTTTTGTTTTGTTTTGTTTTTTTTAACAGAAATACATGTTGTATTTTGTCAATAAACTTTGAAAAGAAAAAAAAAACCTGAGAGGGCCTAATTGCCCAGAATCTCTCTCTTCTTCCAGCCCCACTTTGGGATTGTATCTGGGAGTTTCCCTTAGGTTTACTGTAATTGGCTACTGACAGAGTCCTCAAGGTACAAGTATGATGTTCTCTGCACTCGGCTCTTAATGCATACTACCACCAGTCACCACTGTCCATAAGGTGCTGATGAGAAGTCCAAATCCTCTGACCCTTAAAGTCATAAGCTGGGGGCGTGGAAGGAAGGTTCTACACTGGTCTTCTCTATCTCCCCCAAGCCTTTTCCACTCAAGATTTTGATTAAAACTACTCTTAAGTAGTCAGATACACAAAGTGTTAAGTTCCAAAATGGCCTTCTGTTTTATGAAAGAACCACATGGTATGCCTTTGAGTTGTCCCCACCTGAGAAAACATAGCGGGACTTTGAACACTTTATTAATTACTCCATTTATGGTGATTAATTGACTCCTACCTAGTATACCTAGTATAGTGGAGTAACTTCCCTTCCTTATACGAGGAAAGGTGCTGGCTCTCCTCCACAGAAACAAAGAGGTTCCGAATGGCTGAGGATTTTGAAGGGAAAAAAAGAATGAGAAAATGAGAAAAATGAGAAAAAAGAATGAGCAAATGAGAAAAAAAGAATGAGTTCTCCTTGACACATGTAAAATTTGAGATGGAATATCTACTGGGAAATGTGTACTAAGCAGTTGGGGCAACAGAAGGAAGAAAAACAGGATTAAAAAAAAAAAAAGGTAGATGCTTTCTACTCATTTCTCTCCTATTTAGGAGCATCTGAGACCAGAATCATACAAGAGAGTAGCCTTGAATTAAGGGATCCTCATTCTAATATAGTAAGTGTTTAGGAGATAAGCAGATAGGAGCATTTGTTGAGTTTGTGAAGAACTTAGGAATGGCCAACATCAGTGAAGGCCTTCTGGAGAAGCTTCAGAGATTGAGCAAATAGAAAAATTAATGACTTGTTCTTTAAAGCTACCATCAAGATCAAGATGGCAGCTAGAAGACAAACTACTCTAATAGATGACTAAGCTATCCTAAGTAACAACTGAGCAAAGATGAGAGGAATGGTAAACTAACAGCCCAAAAGTGTTAGGTAAATGCTTTTCACATCTCATGTATAGAATATTGCAGAAACTTAAATCAGGAAATCTACTTAAATTGGTGAAATCCAAAAAGACCAAGTTTGACATAGCTTAGTCAGCAGGTAAATTGTTAGAACCTTCTTGCCATTATCTTTTTGTAGCTCTTCAGCAGGTGTGTCTGAAACGGTGCAAAAAAAAACAAAAACAAAAACAAAAAACACTTTTACTTCAGCTAAGATAATAGGCAGCATGGGGAGTGGATGAGGAGCAGGTCTCCAGGGCAAGAAGACTCGAGGTTCAGATCCCTCTTCTGACAAATAGTGATTATGTATTGCCCTTCTCGGGTCTCCATCAAGACTTAGGTCAAGCCCTACTATCTTCAGGAGACCCTTCCTGCTGGTGCTCCCTTTCAGAGAGGACCCCTCGTATACACTGTGTCTGTCTGTGTCTGTGTACATCTCCGGGGTCCGGTTTTGTGTCTCCCCAATTGGGGGTGGAGGTAGGATGGGCTGGAAGTGAGACAGGTAGCCTGGGGGGGGAGTGCTGCCACTCCCAGCCTTCTTTGCTCTTTTGAGAGAGGTAAGACAGAATGAGATATTTGTGGACATGAACAGTGTGGAATTCTATCTGGCTTGACTCTATATATTTGTCACAAGGGTTCTGGTTTTTCTTTTTTTTTTTTTTAATTGAGGAGGAAGTGGAATAGGAAAGAGAAAAAATAAGTGCTTATTAATTGAAAAATAAAATGAAGGAAAGGTTGTCTTAGAGGATAGTCTGTTTTCTCAAAAAGCGTTCAACAAAAATGTTCTGCCTCATAGGTAATATGTAAGACTTAGCTGTGGAATTAGGGGAAAGTTGGCAAAGTCCTCTGGAAATTGGCTAAAGGATAGGAAACAAAGGGTAACCGTAAAAAGCTAAAAGGAGGTTAATTGGGACGTGCCTAGGGGAATAGGGTTGGGGCCAGCTTTTTATTATTTACATATAAATTACTTGAAGGATTGTACAGGGAGAGACTTCCACTATTTGGCCCACGAAGGGGCATTCGATAGGGTCCATGTGGCAAAAAGGACAATGCAATTAGGGAAAGGATTTAATTTGTCAAAAGGTTTAGCCTGAGAAGCGGTCCTCTCTAGAGCCTGAGAATGTAGGCTCTTGCTATTTCTTTAGTGGCCAGACCTCAGTTTTATTAGTGGCTAGGCCGTGGGCTGCAACAGCCAATGGCAGCTCAGGACTCTGCATTTCTTCTCTCCAAAGACAGCTTGGAATTAAACTCTGGCCTCCTCAGTACTGGGACACTTTGATAATGTTAAATTCAGGTGCTCTTATTAACCCAGATGGAGATTCAGAGGCATAGGAGGGGCTTTTCCTGTTGAACTGTAACAAAGAAATTAGTCACTCAAACCCCTTGTTAATCCGAGCACTTATTTAACAATTAAGTTTTCCATCCTGCAGTGCACAGAGCATCAAAGAAACTTCCTGCAGGGATGTGCTCATAGGAAGCAAACAGTGTTTGTTACTGAATTCATGAACTTTCTCCAACTATGCTTGTACCACCAAGTTCTCGGCTCAGCAATATAGGGTTGTGATATTTGGCTGATGTGTCCCGGGGCTCCCTAGATGATGGATTCATGCATGGAGCTGCCAGAATCACAGAATTGGAGAGTTGGGAGATAGTCCCGTGGTCATATAGGCTGAGTATCCAGGGCTAAGTTCCCAGTGACTTTGCTTGAGAACCTTAATTCTCCATATACTTCAACATGGCTTAGGCCATCCTGACCTGTGTCTTGCCACTGAACTCAGATGACTCCAGAGGAGAGAATGGGGCTACTGCCTTTGCACATCCTACCTCACTTCAATCCAGTTCATTCTAAGTCAAGACGTCGCCTTTCTGATGTCTTTGACCCATTTTGAGAATGAAGGTCGAATGCCAATTTCAGTATGGATCCTTCAGAACCCATTAAAGGCCAGACATGATGAAATCCCTACTTTTCTTCTAATATCGAATGCAAATAGAAATGTGTTTCTAGGGAAGTGAAGAATAAGACTTCTTGCATTTTTGTAATTGGATTGTGGCTATTTCCTGTTAAAGCCTCCTACACAAGGCCTTTCCTGAGCTCTTACTCCCCTTCCTTTCTTAATATTCCTCATTTCATGCCAGAAATAACCTTGTATTTACTTTTTTATGTATTTTGTATTTAATTATGTGTGTTCATCTCCCCTTCTTCCCACTCACATTTTAATATAAACTCATTGAAGACGGTGGCTATTTCAGTTTTATATCCATACTTTCTGTGATGGGTCTGATATTTAGTAGGTGATTAATAAATTTTTATTAATAGGTTGAATCTTATTGCCTAGCATAGCACCTAACACTAACAGATACTCAATAAATGGTTATTGGCAGGCTACAAATTCAGTATTGATTATGTGTCTGACATTGTGCTAAATTTTGGGGATACAAATACAAGAGACAGTCCCTTCAAGGGACTTACATGCTAATGGGGGAGAAATATACAAAAGGGGGAGGAGAGAGAGAGGGAAGCTTGAGGAACACTTGACAGAGAACATTTCAGGAGGAGGAACCTCTGAGTGCTAAGGCAGGGTACAGGTGTGAAAGCAGCTGAGGCAGGCAAAGCTGCTGAGGTGGCAAAAGCCAGAAGGTCAGGGGCAAAGCCAGGACACAGGAATTGAGGTTTTTTCCTTAGGACAATACTTTTGTTCATAAGACACGGCTGACTGTCCAGACTTAAACCTTTATAGTTTCACAGCAGTCTTGCTCTCAAGAGTGTCTATTTTTAAAAAAGCATCCAGGTATCAGCTTTCCTTATGGAATTTTTTTTTTTCGAGTCATTTGTAAGAAATGTCCTTTTTTTTTGAGTCATTTGTAAAAAATGCCTTTCCCTCCACTGATAAGGCTGCAATGAGCTGGAACAGAGAGGGGGATTTTTTAAAATAAATTTTTATAAATAACTTTTATTTTTATATCACCTATATTTTCCACTCTAACCCTTCCTATTTTCCCAGCGTCATCCCTTATGCCAAAGTGTTAAAATGACAAATTATTTTTTTTTAAAAAACAGCAAATCCAACCAACACATACAGAAAGGTTAATGTTGGGCAGTGTTCCATTTCTACATACCCTCAGCTCTGCAGATATAGGAGCAATGCATGAAGTGGGGTGATGGTCTTCTCATATTCTTTATTTGGAGTCAAGCTTGATCATAATTTCTATATTTATTATTTTATCGTTCTTTTCATTTATATTGTTTTAGTTATTATATGTGTTCTTTGCCCAGCTCTTCTTACTTCCTTTTACATCAGGTCATCTAAGTCACTCTGTAGTCATTTTTTATTGCAAAATAATATTCTCTTACATTCATATACCTCAGTTTGTTTAGCCAGCTGCCAAACAATGGGCATCTACTTTGTTTCCAATTCTTTGTTTTTCCAAGAAGAGTTATTGTAAGTATTTTGGTATTTATGTCATTTTGCTCCCATAGACTTAGCATTGTTATCCCCAGATCTAAGGATATGGATATTTTAGTCCCTTTCTTCACCAATTTCCAAAATATTTTCCAGAGTGGTTGGTTCAGTTCACAACTCCACCGAAAATGTATGAGTCTGTCTGTCAAAGTTTGCTACCTGCTTTTTGTGTCTTATCTCCTTTGAACTCCCAAAGAACCTAATAGGGTAGATTGTACAACTATTATTAGCGCCCTTTTTCTAGATGAGGAATCTGTGACCTAGGAAGATTTAGCCATTTCAGGGTAAGGTAGTTGGCATATACTGGCAGTGTCAGTGTTTGCCTCCACCCTTTGGCGACTTCCATCTGAAATTTTATCTGGTATGGTTGCAGAAGAGGGGTCGGAGTAAGTAAATATTCTGGTTAACTTTGTCCCTCCCCATCCCAGGCACAGGATAAGCTCCTTAAATAAACAGACCTTTGCCCTGTTTTCTTTTGAAATCTTTGTGCCCCGGACACCTAGCCTCCTATAAATAGTAAGCCCCGAATACATGTTTGCTGAAGTGATGTACTTACTTGTAACAGAAGATGCATACCCAGAATCGATTCCCATTACTTGTGCTAACTAGTGCAGTAGAAAATTAGATTTATGCTTCTGAATGCTAGCAAACTTTATTAATCAGACGCATGCAAACAGTTTACATTATCTCTATCGGACAGGACAGTCATTAATCTCACTAGGATCAAACCACAAACCCAATTTCCTCGGGCTTCCCAGTATATGTGGCTCATCTTGATACTTAATGGCAAGACTTCCTTTCATCCCAGGCGTAGGCCATGTGTCTCGCTTCAAGGTGGTTGCTTGACAAGTCAGCAAATCCCAGTCAGCTAATGAGCACTGCCCTCAAGAGAACATGGAGAATGCTTCGGTCTTCGGTGTAGGGAATTCGGGAGCTGGCTTTGGTCTCGATGCAAGGTCAGGCTGAAGGCTACAGGGTCTCTGGTGGGTTTCTTACATGAGAGTTAGCTAGTTAACTCCATAGTTCTGGTTGATGGCCAGTGACCTAATTTGTTTACCAATTAATTTGATTGATGTCTGAGGATAGAAACCAATCACATAATCTTAAAATTGTTTACCATATTTTCCCATCGATGGTTTGTCCTTTCTGGGGTCCCATGTGTTAACCAGTTATTTATGAGCACACATATGTTGTTTATGAACATGTTATGAACATGAATATGTTTATGAACATATGTACCACACATATGCTTATCCTAATATTAAAAAACTAATCATGGGAGAAAAATCAAAATACTTCACCTCAAAAGGGTGACCTAATGCAAAATCATGTTAGTTGTGTCAAAGTGTAACAGATTTATTCTCACTACATGACTAAGCACACACTGTGTTTGCTTCAGACTTTTGAAAGAACTCCTTAAATTTGGGGAAGGATACCATTTTCCTTGTAAAGTCTCAGGCATCACATCATAAAATTGCTTTCTTTGTTAGCCAGTAATGGGTTACAAGAGTTGGAAAGACAGACAGACACGGACGAGTCTTAATCTGAAAGGATCACCCGCCAGGACACTATCACAAATGCATTTGGGTTGTGTGTCCAGTGATATTTATCGAGAACATACCTTGTTCAGTCTTGGTAAAACGTAAAAATGAAAGCAAATGTTGGGCACAGGACACTTTAAGTCATTTACACTGTTTTATTTGCCCAATCTTAGCCCTCTAAAGTTTTCACTTAATCCAGTAGAGTCTCTTAAAACTAGACAGGGTGTAAATGTGAAGGTCTCTGAGAGAGCAAAGCTGCACGAGCTGGCAGAGCTGTGGAGGTCACCCGACGAGGGCTCCAAGGGCAAGTTCCTTACGTGTCCTCCATCGTAATCCTCTCTCTGCTTGTGGTTGCAGGTGAGAGTCTATGATCTCACACAGTATGAGCACGGGGCAGATGACGTGCTGATTTTAGCCACCGACGGACTCTGGGATGTTTTAGTGAACGAAGAAGTGGCTGAAGCGATCACACAATTTCTTCCTAACTGTGATCCTGATGACCCCCACAGGTTTGTGCTTTTGTATGATGGTTTTAGGGGTTGGTCGTCCGGCGGCCCTGAGGGTAGCCAAAATGTGGTGGTGGTTGTTGAAGGCAATAAAAACTGTTGTTTGCTCAAGATCATACTGACACGCTAGAAAACCTATAGTTATGTGCCCAGTTATAGACTGTTGAGTTTGTCATCTGAGGTCCAGCTTAACTAAGTATAAAAATGTTTATTGCCAGAGGGCTGGCCACCAGGTAAATGGTTTCTTTTCCAGCCACATAACCTTAGCAAGACAGTCTTTTAAAGTGCTGAGGGAGTTGTTATATGCATTAGTGGTGGGAGCACCCTCCCCAACCAAAGCTCAGATCCTTGAAATATTGAAGTAATAAAGCCTGACACGGATGGTTAAACATCATAACTCAGAAAGGAGATATCTCATCAGGGTCGTTCCTCCAGGCAGCTAAGAGTATGTCTTAAGATAAACTTAAGATCTATAAGTATTTATGCCTTTTCGGGTCTATCAGGGGCATCTCTTATTCTAGGAGAGTTTTTGTGTTCTCATTGCCCACTAGTCAGAACAGTAATAGCTCATCCTTTTGCCTTTATCAATAGTGATAACTTGAACTGCCCCTGCATTATCTTTAACCCGGCCCGGTGATATTTCTTTGGAATCTTTTTTTAGACCCACAGTAAAAAATTACAGAAAGAGGTTGAACTCTGAGTAATAGAAAAACCAACGAAGGTCCTAGAGAAAAGAAAAATGAAGCATACTCCTTCATAATAGCAGAAAGGTAACCAGAATATAATTGGTACCCCAATATGAATTGACAGTTTAGGTCCCTCAGAGAGCAGCTATCCCAGATTCAAGGGGCTCTATGGATCTGCCCTCCTAAAAGCCCATGAGCCCCCACAGCTAGTTTTACTTTCAGGAATAGGCTAGTTGACACAGCTCAAAACAAAGGTATTTATTGAAATGAAAAATAAATAATAATATAATAATATTAATATTTATATCAATTATATTTATAATGTATTTTATAATTATAATTAATGATAATAATAAAATAAAAATATAATAATAAAACTAATAAAAACAAAACATTCCTTTCGCACACTACAAATACACAGAGCCCCTAACAGACTAGTAGAGAAGCACATGTTTAGGGAGTACATGTTTCCAATACAAATCCCACCTGCAGGGCTGCAGAGGTCCCAACGCAATGGCAGATATCATACTGTTTTCTTCTAGACTGTTTGTTCTGGATAAGTTACTCAGCTGGCCTCTCTGAATTTCAGTGCTTTTCTGCCAGGACTAACTATCTCATCCCCCAGGGTTAATCCCAGCCAATTCATTGGATTCCTCTCCACCAGATGTTACTTTGGAGGAATGGGGAAGAGAAAGAAATGCCCTCCTCTACCTTGTGGAATTCTGGGGAGCATCCTTTCTGTCTCAGCTGATTCTTTAGGGAGTGTTTACAACATTCAGAGAATGGACTTCATCAGTTTGCCAGTTAGAAGTCTATGACATAAAAAAGGTTAAGGAGCTCCCTGTTTTAAAGAAATAGTAAAATGTAAACACATCTTCACACTTTAAGTGCTTAAAACTTTTTGCCTACCACTTAACATTTTAAAATTTCATCAAGTGAGCAAAGAAAACTTAATAAATCCAAGGGTCCCCTTTTCAGCTCTTTACCCCATACATTAATGGACAAGGTGTCCATATAAGACATTTTTGCTTTAATCGTTTTTCTTTATTACAAGAAAGGTTTATGGGGGAGAGGGGATGATCACTGATAAAGACAAACGTCATCAACAAAACCTTTTTTCCAAATCCACACTAAAATAGCATGTAAAATCTAGTGTTGATAAGTCTGTGAAGAAATGGGTAGTCTATGTCTTGCTGGTGAGGGTGTAGATAGTGCAGACTTTTTGAGGAAGAATATGGCAGTATGCTAGACCTGAGCAAACATTTTGACCCAGTAATTTCATCTCTAAGACTTTATTTTAGAAAAGGGAAAATCGTCCATTTATATAAAACACTCTTCTCTGTTTTGTTTGTAATAAAAAGTAGTGAGTTTAGAGTCAGGAAAATCTAAATTCAGCTTCTCCCTCAGACACTTAGCAGTTAATTTGATCCTGTGCAGGTTTCTTTATCTTTAAAGTGAAAAGTTTGGAGCCAGTGAACTTAGAGACCCCTTCTAGTTTTAAACCTCCTCCATAGGTTTAAACTTATGTTCCTATGAATTAACATGTTCCCAAAGTGGAAAATACAAAAAGAGTATAGTATGTTAATGTAACAGAATATAATTATTGGTTCATGCAAAACTGTCAAGTGTGAAACATTTAAGAAAACATGGAAAGGCCTAAACAAAATATTGAACAGAGATAGGTACAAGGGGATTGCAACTCTATTTACGTGAAAGAAAAACTCTCTCCACTGTATGTTAGCCAGAGATTGCCAAGGACAATTTATTAATGCACTAGCATTTCCTCTGGGAGATAGATTCAGAGACTGGCAGAGTTCATTCTGCTAATCAGAATTCCCTCTCTGCCCAGGCAGCTTCCGACTTAAATTTCATAATAATCATGAAGCAAAGGACAAAATTCAGTAATAGCAAAGAAAAATGAAGACATTTTTTGATTGTCCAAACAGAGCAATAATAATAAAACTAGCAGAGGTAGACCTTAAAGAAGAAAAAAAATCTTCCTGAAAAATAAAGCATTCTTCATTAGGCTCAGGGTCAAAGGTTCCCCTCTCTTGCTCATGATAAACCAAGGGATACTTTCCTTTGATTAACAAAGGGTTGTTTCTCTATTCTAAGCCTTTGATATCTTTGGGGAAACAAAACAACATCCTTGATTCTAGGGAGTCAATAGAAGTTAAATACCAGATAAAAGACACTATTAAAACATTAATTCTTTATAAATTATGTGTGTGTATTTACACCTGCACACACAAGTATTAATAGGACAACTGAAGCTCCATGCTTCCATATTAAAAAACAAATACAAAAACAAAGGGGGCAAAAAACCAGCTAGAAGAAGTATTTTTGACAAATCTGAAAGAAAACATGGAACAAAAATCTTTTTTTTTTAAATTTATTGCTGATTTGATTCTACTTTGTTAAATGCTGAGTTTCCATTATAGCTGTTTGATTATTTGTTTTTATTATTATGTCTATAATAGAAAATGGGGGATTTATATTACATTTTATTATTATTAATATTATGCAAAGAGAATTAGTTAGAGGGAAAAAACCAGAATATGGTAGATCACCATCTTCCAGGATGACCTCAGGTTCCTCTTTGTCCAGAGATTCAATTTGCACATCATTCTTTTTGCCTGTTAAATATTTTTCTGCCTCTTATTATGTTGCCACTATTCTCATGTTGATATGAGCTCATAAGCTGCAGTCTTTTCTGCATTTATGAACACAAAAGGTCAGAGTCAAGAAACCGAGAATTATAAGAGCTAAATGACACCAGCCCTCTTTTATGAGTAATATTTGTTGGCAGTTTGGCTGTGTACCTGCCCTTATTCATCAGGACTCTTCTCCATAGCAACAAATCAGCTAGTAAAGATTCGACCAACCTGGGAAGCACAGTGGATGTCACGGTGGGTAGAGTCGGTACTAGGGGTTCCCTGTGACAGGACTTCTGTCATAAAGAAATCACAGAGACAGAATTGAGGATACCTAGATCCATAGAAGGAAGTGTAGGGCAGATTAAAGAAAAAAAATGGGTGAAGACTTTTAAATCTGGTTTTTGGACAAGATAGGGAATCCAAAGCAAAGGGAAAAGGTGAAGGGTAGGAGCCAGGTTCAATTCAGACTGGGACAATAATAATTCAGGATCAGAATTGGAATGAAATGAGACACTGATATGCTATCCCAGCACTTAAAAAGAAATTTAGTTAACACTAGGAGTATTTAACAAAATAAAACTTTTTTAAAATAGCATGGAAAGGATTCTCCATGAAGATACAGCACTGGTTCAGCAAAGACTCCCATCTCCACCCAGAAGGAGGTCTGCTCAGAACAATACGCTGATGGCAGTCTTTGATCCTCTGACTCTTGGTGGGCTGCACCAATCAGTCCTTGAGCACAACTTCTCTGCTTTTTAAGAAAAAACTAAAAACACTGGTCTGTCCTGTGTGGTAGGGATGCTAGCTAGCAGCAATGACTTCTACCTCAAGGGTACAAAGAGCAGGTAAAAGAGGAGGAAAAAGAAGAAATTACTTCAAGAGCTGGAACTTCAGAAAAACAGGATTCAGTTTGATTTGGACAAACAGAATCAAACTAAGTATATTTTCACCTGGACTAAAAAAAAGTCAGGGAGAAAGAGGCAGAAAGGGCAAAGATCCCAAAAGACAGTCCTGCTCCCAGTGTGGGAGTTAGGGAGAGGGGGAATTAAAAAATGGTTGCTGCTTCAGGGAGGAAATGAACCCCTTGTGTCATTGCCATAGCCCCTTTTCATTATGGCTCTGAATACTACAGGTCCCCAGCTCCCTCTTCCCTCCCAATTCTTCCTCCTTGGCAAGAATTTGTTCACCATATACTCATTAAAAAGCAGGAGACTCTGGTATTGATGACACTTAGGAGATAGAATTTAATAATCCAGGAATAAGAAGAAACCTACTGATAAATAGCCTCATAGATTTTGAAGCTGGAAGGAACCTGAGAAAATAGCTAGACCCATCTCATTTTTACAGAGGAAGAAACTGAGGGCCAGAGAGCTGACGTTGCTCGCCCAAAATAAGCAGGAAAGTGCACTTCAAAGTCAGAGGCCTGCACAGCTTCTCTGTCCTGCGCCTGCTGATGTGTGTGTGAAACTCTTGATGGCTGAATTAATAAAACATTGTAACCGTGTCTGATACACACTCCAAGCTGCTTATCCTTATGCCCCAGGGTCCTTCCATCCAGGGGACCCCTCTGACTCCAGAGAACCCGGGGCGGCTGCTGGGAAGGAATAGATTGCCTGTTCGTCTCCTGCAATGACCTTTGTGAAGGGATGACTGGGGAAAGCAGGGGCGAGGGCTAGCCCCCCTTTTTTGGCTGTGCCTCCAGGCTTGCAGAGCAAAATGTGAGAGCTGCCTGGACTAGCCCCACTCCCCCTAAGGAAAGTCACACATTAGGTCTCTATTGGCAAGGAGACCAGCTTCTCCTCCCTCCTCTCCCCACCACCTCAACATGCCTTTCTACTTGATTGGTCATCCCAGGGGCTCGTTCAGCCCTTTGTGCCCCAAGAACAATGGGCTCGGCTCCAAGGCCTCTCTGGGTGGCAGAAAATTCCCGTGGATGCTCAGAGGCCAAAGGGCTGCCCAGAGTTCTCCAAAGCCCCCCTCTCACCCCCCCCCCACACACACACCCCACACACCCCCAGGAGAGGGCCAGAGAGTCGCTAGGACTGGTAACTGCAGGGAAAAGAATCCCAGTCTTCTTGCTTTCAGTGTTTTAATTAGTTTCTCTTTTGCTCTCGCTCTCATTTTTCTCTCCCCCCTTTCTTTTTTCCTTTTCCTTCCTCTCGTTTTCTCTTCCCATTTCTCTCCCTTCCTTTTCATTCTTTCTCTTCTCTGTCCCTTTTTTTCTTTCTCTCCCCTCCTTTCCTTTCCTCCCCCCTCTCCTTTTCCCTCTCTCTCTCTCTGTCTCTCTTTATGTGTCTCTCTATCTCTATGTCTCTCTCTCTCTCTCTCTCTCTCTCTCTGTATTGATGTGTGCCTCTCTTTCTCTCTGGCTCTCTTCTGTTTTTTTTTCCTCTCTCCCTTTGTTTCTCTCTTTCTTCTCTCTTTCTCTGTGTCTCCTCTCTCTCTTTCTTGTTTGCCTTCGCTCTTTCTTTGTGTGTATGTGTGTTTCTGTTTCTCCCTGTGTCTGTCTTTCTGTCTCTCTCTTTCCCCCCTTCTCCCTTCCCCTCCTCTCTCTCCCTCCCCCCCTTTCTTTCTCTCTCCTCTTCCTCTTTTTCTCTTCTCTCTCTCTTCTTTCTTGCTTGTTACTTCTGTTAGTTGTACCTCAATTTTTCCCTGCAGAAATGAGTAGCCCCCCATCAAGTACTATGACAGCTGAGCATCTAACAAGGGGAGGGGCTAGGAATGATAAAAGGTTGGAGGACAAATTACAAGCATTGTTTTCTTTGGGTGACATTCTTACCAACAAGGAATGCAAAGCAGCATCTCCCTAGCTAGAGTGGATCGCCAGGTGATGGGATCATTAGCATAAAGATGCATGTGTAGCACTCTGACCTTCACAGTGCCCTCTCGGGCAGAAATGTGATGAGAACTGGGCCGTCCGAGCTGACCGGCTCTGGTGCAGCTTAATAGTGCCATTGCTACCTCCAGAGCAGTGTGAAGGCGGCCTTGTGAGCATGAGCCGGGCCCTGGCCCTTCCATCTTGGAGTATGCCCTGAAGGGGAGCTCACCTGCCGGCAGAGGCCTCGCCCTCTCTCCTCTGCAGCATCACAACATAGTGAGGATGTGTCCTATGTTGTCATCTGGTGATGAAGAGATAAGCGGCAGATTGATTTGTTGATGGGAGAGGGGGCCACCAGGCCTGAAGATGCTGTGAGAGTGGAAGCCTCCCGGAGGGAGCTGGGGATGTTGGGAGTGAGCAGGGGGCCTGGAGGCAGGAGGAAGGGGCAAGTTTATGTTAGTCCCAGATCCTAAGAAGTCACTCAGTATGATAGTCAAAGAAGAAGGGCCCTTGAACTCGGCTACATCGCAGGTCAGAGCCAAGGAAGCATCCTGCAGGCTGAGGTTTGTCCCGTCTCCACCTCCCCATCCCAGAAGTACAGGTACCTTCTAAGGAAGGACTCAATTAGCACAAGTTTGACATGAAAACACCTACCATGCCAGGTAGTGGATATTATCATTAAATCTTGGCTTTCAAAACCTCTATAGCATTCCATTTATTTTGGCAAAGGAAATGAAATCTCCTTTTATTAAACCCTTGGGCTGAACTGTTTACTGGCAGGGCCATATGGTTTTCCAGAGACTGAGCTCTAAAAGCAAAAGGAGGGTTTATTTGTGGTTTTTCTTGCTGGCTATTACAAGTTTTAGAACAAACTCATTAGTGTGGGATCTGGTGTTTGATGAATAGATAAGAGGCAGATTGATTTGTTTCTTTCAAGTAACTTAGCACCAGCTGATGGAGCATAGGAGACGTAAACTGGTCAGTTTTTGCCTGGGACCCCTTGGGCAGTGGACATCCCCCACTTTTCTTGGGATATTTATGCAGACAGAGTAGCAGTGGGGCTATTATTTTGTTGGAACATCAGAACGTTTTGCAGGGCTTGGCCAATGCTGGATGACAAGCCTGTTAAAAGAACAGTTTGCTTGACTTTCTTAATTAATTTTTTTTTCAATTAACAAGCATTTATTTTCTCTCCCTCCTACTTCCTCTCCCCCTTGGGGAAAAAAAAGCTCAAGCCTTATAACATCCTGCTTGACTTTCTCTTACTGAAACAATGCTTTGGGGAATTTCAGACTAACCAAACACCATCTCAGAGAACTGTAAGACTAACCAGGAATGCTAATGGGACCCCCTCCTCCTTCCTCTCCCCCTCCAATATTAACCTTACAACTCATGAACTGAGGAAGGACCGGCTTCCATTTCTGGGCTAGGATAGGAAATGCTATAGGAAGAAGCAGTTGTTATATGGGGCAGCTCTATGAAGATGGCATTGCCAGGTTTCCTGCCCATCTGTGACTAGAAGCCACTCTTTGTAATCACCCCCATATCCTTCCAGAATCTAGAGGGTGATTCCTCCTACTTTAAATCCAAAATGTCTATTTGTAAAAATGAAAGTTCCTTCACTTTTCCAACTAACTGTATTCCTACAGGGCGTTCTGTTCATTATGTACAGATAGATTCAATCCATTAAGTCTCTGCTTTCTGTTCCTTATCCTATATCCTGTTCAGTCGCATAGGCAATCTGAAATCTGTACCCATCAGCCGCAGAGCCTAAGGCAGTTATGTGGGGGGAGTGTGCTGGAGTCAACTAAGTTGTAGCTAATGATAATCATGTTGTAAGAGGAGGAGTGAATAATCACATGGTGGTGGTGGGTAATTATGTGGTGGGAGGGGGAAGAGGAAGAGGAGGAAAAAAGAAGGTAACGTCAAAGAAAGATGAAGAAGACAAAGATGATGACAAACGTGGAGAAGATGACAGGGAAGAAGGAAAAGATGAGGAAGACGAAGGTGAAGAAGACTCACCAGAAGATGAGGAAGATGAGGAAGAAGATGATGGCGAAGACAAGGAGGAAGACAAAGAATAGGAAGATAATGAAGACAATGAAAAAAACAACAAACACAAAGACAACAACAGGTGAAGATGAGAGTGATGATGAAGAAGGAAGAAGAGGAAAAGGGGGAAGAAGAAGATCATGTGGTGGTGGTGGTGGTAGAAGTGGTAGAAGTAGAAGCAGCAGTAGTGCTGGCTGTAGTAGTAAGAAAAAATAATAGCTGATTTTTTCAATTGTCAAGCGTTTATGCTCTCTATTCTTCTTCCCTCCACCAAAAAAAGCGGGGGGGGGGGGGGAAGAAAAGGAAAAAAACTCTTGTAACAGATAAGTAGTCTCGAAACAAATTCCCATGTTGGCTATGTCCATAAATATATCTCATTCCACGTATTTAGGTCCAACTCTTCTCTGTAAGGAGATGGGTAACATGAAGTCCTCCAGACTGTGTTTGATCATTGCGTAGATTTTAAGTCTTTTAAATTTTCTTTTTTACAGTGTTGTTATAGTATAGATTTTTCTGGTTTTGCTCACGTTCTTCTGCATTAGATCATACAATTCTTCCCAGATTTTTCTAAAAATCATTCCCTTCTTCATATCATACATCATAGTATTATTCTATTGCATTCATATATCTTAAGCTAACCTCTATATAGCACTTTTGAGGTTTACAAAATCTTTTACCTATATTATTCGAGTCTCGGAGCCTGCCTGTGAAATATTATTATTCCCATGCCCTTTTTACAGTTAAGGAAACTAAGGCTGAAAGTGCTTAATCTTGACCTGCCCAGACACCCAGCTGGTAAATGTCTGAGGCAGGAGTTGACCTGGACTTCAAGTCCGGTGCCCTGTGAGTTGGGATTGTTTCACTCTTTTTAAGGACCTCCCCAGTGCTTAACCCAGTGTCAGGCACAAAGGAAATGCTTGTTGATTGATGCTAGGCCAGTTAAAATTTACAATGGGAAATAACCCGTCTGCCCCCTTTATCCCTAAGTCTGGGACAGAGTGCTGTTTCTTGTCCATCCATAGAGAAGCATTCCCTGGTCACTGCTGGCAGTTCTCCCCCTCCCCAAGCTGCTGGCTTTCCCCGTCGGCCAGTCTTACCAGCGTGGCTCCTTAGCCTGACTCCCAGTCATCCATCTGGCTGCCTTTGCTGTTTTCCCTTTCTCCTCCTCCCCCCAGCCCAGGGAAGGCTGTCGGCCAAGCCACATGAGGTTTGCCAAGCCCATTCCCGCCTCGGCAGCCACTCCATTCTGCAGAGCTTTGCTGATCAATATTGAAAGCTTCAGCCGGAGAAGAAGAATGTTCTCAAAATACAAAAGTTGCATTCCGGTCAGACTCCTCATTAGGAGAAAGTAGATGCTTTACAACTACTTCAGCAGTTCTCTGATGCCGTCCTGACAGCTGAATCTGAAATCCGCTGCATTAGTGAATAAACGCGGTCAATAATGGACCCACAACTGCTATTCATCCACAACTCCCAGGAACCGCCGCCCCCCGCTCCCACCCCATCGTGGTCAGGGCCAGACTCAGCAGCTGAGTCTTTCTCCTCTCCGGTATCTGGCTGAATTATTTTCCCATTCCTTTTCAGGATCTGCTCAGAGTTCTCTCTGCTATACTTTTTTGTGGGTGTGGTCATATTTTATTATTTAATTCCCCAAAGGGGGGAAAAACAGACTCTACCTCTGGGAAAGGTATATATTGGCTAGGTTCTCCCCCCACGCCAGATCCCAACCCCCCAAGTAAAAAGCCCTATTACTTAGAGAAACATCTGCCTATTCCATCTTATCTATTAAGGTAGGCCTTGTAAAAAGAGAATTCTTGTTCTTGCCAAGTATTAATCTATTCAATTTTAAGCACTTTCAAAGCCTCCTTATTGATCAATTTATAATGTATAAAGTTCCACGTAATAGCTCTGGGATTGGAACAGTGAACTTCTCAAATCTATGGATGTTTGGAAGTAGAAAGAAAAGAGGGGATAATAAGGAAATGATTAAAGTACAAAACGTTTGCGTGCCCCTCCCCGACGGTAGCTGTTGCTTTTTCTTAGTCTTCAGGGTCCGCAGTGTCGGGGTGCCCCTTACCTGCCTGTGTTTTGTGTCACGCAGCAGAGCATAAGTTCTTTGTGGGCAGGGACTGTCGCCAGGGCGTGCGTTACCTTGTACCTCCAACGTCTAACACAGTATCTTGCACACGGGAGGTATGTAGTAAATGCTTATCGAATTGCCTCAAAAACCAGTACAATTTAGGGCACTCCTGAACATAACCAATCATTACAGGCAAGTAAACTGTTATATTAATGAGTCACAAAGGATGGCAGTAGTGGAGAGGAGATGATAGCTTCCCTACAGACCTCAGTATTCAAAACAGTGTCTTGCAGAGTAAGGGGGATGGACCAGCAAAACGCAGAAACGTGAGATTTGCCTAAGGATTCTCCCTAAGACTTAGGGAGAAGAGCGGTTGGGGTATGTCTGTCTCTCGGCCTGGTTTAGGGGTAGGATTCCAATTAAGTATCCTCATTGGATGTTGCTTCTTACCCAGGATCTCTTCACTGGATGCCATGTGGGTGACCTGAACTACATGCTAGGAACCCAGTTTGGGCTTTCTCTCCCATCCCATTTGTGCCATTCCTAAAACCAAGACCTGGACCCCATTCCCTTTGCTTTTCTTCTCGAGTCCTCCTGTTAAGGAGATTTGACTTAAAAGAGGACTATTTTAAGGCAACCTACAAGGTGATTCTTGTCCCTTAAAGACTTGTGTTAAGAAAGGAGATATTAATGTTTTCCTAGTGTATGTCACCAGAATCCACTCATTCTCACACACACACACTCTTACTCTTCATGGATATGGGGTAGTAGTTAAAAAAAGAGATTGAAAATCTCCGTACACTACCTCCTTTTATTCAGGGTCTAAATAACATATTTCTAAAGGTATGATTCAGAAATTATCTAAAATTACTCATATTTTCAAAATTGTATTTAGAAAGTTGATTTTTATTCATAAATGGAACCATATTTAAGTGATTTGGAAAAGAGGTAAAAATGTTGCTTTTTTGTTTTTGTGTTTTAAACAAAATGCTTTGCTATTCATTTATTGTAGAAAACTTTTATTAAAAAAACAGAATTAATGGGGTTGGAAAACTATAGGTCAAAGAGCTTAACTTCAAATCCTGGCAAAATTCTAAAACATACTTATTAATCAAGGGGTCTGGAGAGATTCACAAGACCCTCGTTCAGTATGATGTTTTAAAATGCATAAAACAAAACACATGGGATTACGAAGGAAACCAATTATATTGAATGACAGCAAAATATTTTGAAAACCAGTTCCGGGACCCAAGCTAAGAATCCTCGTATAATTTAAACAAATAGTAAAAAGAAATATCTAGTTAAAACCAGCATGGTCTTGTCAGTAACGAGGCAACAACCCTCTTTTGCTTTTTGGACATTTATGAAAGTGGTAAATCTGGGGAATACAGTTGACCTCGATTTTAGGCAAGCATCTAATGGACTAAAAAGATGTGTACCTATTGGATTCTTTGCCATCTAGGGGAAGGAGTAGAAAAAAGGAAGGAAAAAAATTTTGGAACACAAAGTTTTGTAAAAGTGAATGATGAAAATTATCTGTGTATATATTTTGAAAATAGTTAGCTTTAATCAAAAAGAAAGAAAGATGTGTATCTGACAGTCGAAATTAGTTGGATTCTGCATCCAGTTGAATGTCTACATCCCAAAAGAAGCTATTAATAGTTGCATGTCATCTTCCCAGACAGTGTCTAGTAGAGTTTTTCTTGTTGTTCTTGTTCCATTTGGGGTTTTCTTAGCAGAGTTACTACAGGAGCTTGCCATTTCGTTATTTTACTGTTTTTGGTTGTCTTTTTCCCCTCTAAACCCTAATATAAATTGGGGGAGTTGTGACAAAATGCTTCTCTGAATGTGTGGTGAGGCACTTAAGAAAGCCCTGTGATCTTCAAACTGAAGTAGCCTTCATGGGAATCTGCACTAATCTGACCAATCAGCAATCATTTATGAAGTGCCTACTGTGTGATGACCCTGCCAGTGTATGGGATAGAGCAACAAACAAAACAGTCCTTGTTCTCAGAGACATTGCATTTTGTGTATCTGAAATAAATGTCTTTAATTCTAGGCACCATATTTACAGAAGTGCCAAGGTTAAATATCCAGGACAGACCTCAAAGATTAGGCTCTGTGATGATTAGTTTAAAATATATATATATTTTAATTTGAAGAAGAAGAGATTGGGGAGGAACTACCTTCAATATAGGGAAAGAAAATACAATGGTTCTGTTTGACTCTGGAGGACAAAATTAAATTTAGTTGGTAGATATTGCAAAGACATCTTTGGTAAGAGTACAGAATATCTGAGATTTATAGGGAATATATATCTGTATGTGTATATTCAAAATTGTACATTTTGTACATTTATCTAAAATATATGTGTATATACATATGTGTATGTATATATGTACGTATATATAAGACCAGTTACCATTCATCAGTGGTTAAAAGATATAAACAAACAGTTCTCAGAAAAATCATGAAGTATCGACAACTATATGAAAAATTATTCCAAGTCACTTCAAGAAAAATGCAAATTAAAATGATTCTGAAGTTGTACCTCACACCCAGCAAATTGACAGAAATGAAAAAAACAACATTGGAGTCTTTTAAGAAAGGCAGATGTAGGGGGGAAAAAAAGAAAGGCAGATGTGCTAATATACTATTGTTACAGCTGTGAATTGGGCTAACCATTCTGGAAAGTAATTTGAAATTGATTTTTTGAAATGTGGGTATCTTTTTAACGCTAGATTAAATTTTATCTTTTTCAATTAGCAAAAATCAATTTTCTCTGTTTCCCACTCCCTATCCCATCATTGAATTTTAAAAAAAAATCTTTTTTTAAACAAATATAATAATAAATAGCTAGCATTTATATAACACTTACTGTATGCCAGGCACTTCATTAAGCCCTTTACAGATATTATTTCATTTTATTTGGGGAAGTAGGTGGTATTATTCCCATTTTATAGTTGGGGAAATTGAGACAAACAGGACAAGTGTTTTGCCTGCAGGATCACAGAGGCTGTCTGAGGCTGCATTTGAACTCAAGTTTTCCTGCCTTCAAGCTTAGCGCTCTATCGCTCTATCCACTGCACCACTCCAATGCCTGATGAGAGCGTGTCAGTAAATGTGCATAATCAAGCAAAACAAAATTTCATGTTAGCCACATTCCCTCACCCCACCCCCCAAAAAACAAATTATCTCATTCCATCTCCTGAATTTGTAATCTCTTATCAGGAAGCACGTAGGATATTCTGGAATTATTATTGATCATTATGTCAATTAGAATTCAAAGTTGTTTGGTTTTACAATATAATATTATAAATTGGAAAAAAAAAGTTTTAATTGGGTGTTACTGTGCTTTAAAATTTTGTATTTATTTTTAGCACAGTCAGGCCATGTTTTAACTTTTTTTTTTTTATTTCTAGAAGAGGAAATAAAGAATCCCACTGCTAAATTTAGAAAAAGATACTGCCCAGCATCACCCTAAAGGCAGTGGCCCCAAATGCTTTGGTGTGGGGCACAGGGGAGTAATAAGATCATTACTGGAAATTATCAGAATGATTCTTAGGTAAATTTTTGTAAACCTAACTACAGTAAGTAATTTTAAATCTGGTTCAAAACCTAGCAGATCATTTATTTGGTTTGTTTCATTACGATAGTACGTAAACTTTAAAAAAAAAGAATTGCTTTTTTTTTTCTCTTTTTGGGGAAGGCAGGAGGGAATAAAAGAATCAGAATTCTTTTCTTCAACTTCAGCTCACTTAAGATCGAGTCTCCTCAAGAAAGATTAGATCTAAACATCCCCAAAGAGAAGGTTGGTGATGAATTCTGAACATTCCCAATTACAAGGATTCTGATATAGTTACCCACCTCTCCCACTCGTTAGGGGGCAGTTCTTAACCTCAGATCCACAAACTAGATTTCTAAAAAATATTTTTGTGACTATGTTCTGATGCAATTGGTTTTCTTTGTAAGTCTGTGTATTCTCTCTGACGCATTCTGAGAAGGGGACAATTGGCGCTACTAAACCGCTGAAGGCAACAGGGATCCAAAAAGGAGGTTAAACCCCCTGCACTAAGAGGACGCCAGCACAGTTGTCATTTTTGAAAGGCTAACTAACAGCAGATGTAGTTTAATTGAGCCATGAAACTAAGCACTGGCCCATGGGCCCAGACCCAGAAAAGAAATTGTCCGGCCTCAAACCAATCAGGCAGAGGGCCTAAAAGTCCATCTCCTGTGTTTCTGTTTTGTATTTCCTTGTATGGTTTCTATGGGAATTCAGTTATGTGGGAATCCAGTGACTTTATAAGCAAGACCTGGTAAGAATACAATTGCAGGATCTAACATGTATAGGACTGCTTGCCATCTGGGGAGGGGGTGGAGGGAGGGAGGGGAAAAATCGGAACAGAAGAGAGTGCAAGGGATAATGTTGTAAAAAAAATTACCCTGGCATGGGTTCTGTCAATATAAAGTTATTATTAAATAAAATAAAATATGAAAAAAAAAAGAATACAATTGCAGGGGAGGAGTGAGAAACGTCAACTGAGACAGTCTCCGAGTTGTAGATGACCCAGAATTTCCATGCTCCGGATGGGGTTTGTACAACAGTACAGCTGTCTTGCCCCTTTTGATCCCCATATCCTGGAAGTGGCCCATCTAATACTTTCCTCTCAATACTCCCTATGTCTTATGTAGACAGTTTTTCAGTGATAATGTGAGTTCTCTGAAGGCAGGGGACAACCTTTCTGCCTCTCTCGGTATTCCCATTTTCCTTGTTTAGCCCAGTGCCCGGCATACAGTAAGTGCTTCATAAGTGCCCGTTGACTGACTGTTGTTCCCGCTTCACCCTGCCCAGGTATACGCTGGCGGCCCAAGACCTGGTCATACGAGCCCGAGGCGTGCTGAAGGACAGAGGCTGGCGGATATCCAACGACCGTCTGGGCTCGGGAGACGACATTTCTGTCTACGTCATTCCGTTAATACACGGGAACAAGCTCTCCTGAGACTGACGACGGCAGGGACTGGGAGGGTTACTGGAGGAGAGGTGGCCCCTCGCTTGGCGGAGGGAGGTCCGTGCCGGCGGGGGGAGGAGGTCGCCGTTCGCGGGGCAGGGCCCCCCACGCCTCTATTCTACAACGCTTCAGGTATCCCTTGGGTTCTACCTTCTCCTGTCTCCGTGGGACTTGGGCACGCAGCAAGAGCTAATGCAAAGGCTTCTCCGTGTGCCTCAGGTCTCTCTGCTTCCTTCTGTCGGCCGCCCGGGCCGAGCTGCCCCTCGGGGCCGCCGAGTATTTCTTTTGTTCCAGGGTGGCGGAGCCTTTTCCGGTACGACCCAGCTGGAAGGGTCGGCCTGGCCAAGTGTCGGTCCCGGGAGGGACGCCGGAGGGGGTGCTGTTACACCTGGCGCTTGTTACGGGGAGAGCTCGGGGGGCGGCCTTTGGGGGGTTTGCAGTCTTTGCGTCCCAGTCTCCCAGGCCCGCCACACAGGGCTGGAATTTCACGGCTCCTCGCGGAGGTTTGCAGCGGCCACGTGGAACGGGGTCCTGGGTGACAGCACCCATTGTGTCGTCTGGGGTCGTTTTCTCTTTCCACTTTCCAGTACCCTCATTATCCTCACTGATCTTTCCTCTTGGGGGCCCAACTCTGGAAATAGGGATTTCCCTTTCGAATGGCCGCCTCCCTCTTTCCTCCCATCACCCGTCCTGTTTAAGGGATCACTGTGTACATGGAGGCCTATTTGAAGCAGTATTTAGCAGGCCGGGGTGTCTGGGAACTTCTTGCATTGGCCATACCTCCTTTAAGGAGCCCCCCAACTTCCCAGATGCGCCCGTGCTCTCCTCGCCCCCACGGGCGCTTCCCAGTCTCTTCCCCCCAGGACCGCCTGCTTCCTTCTTTTGCTCCTAGATATGATTTCACATGGCTGTTCACACACCAAAGCACCCCCATCCCACCTGCCACCTTTTTCCCCTAAGAAAGATTCAGAATGAAGTCAGTCTGCTGCGACTGCCGGCGATCCGGTGCTTTGTTTTGTGGGACCTGGTTTGAGGGGCTCGTCCCCTCGTGGGCCTCGGAGGCTCAGGGCGCCCTCGCCAAGCTGGCTGCTCCCCGTGGGCCGGAGAGAGAGGGGGAGGGGGCGGTGGGATTGTGAAAACGCCCGCTGTGTCTGAGTCCCTCCCCCTGGAGCCGCATGTCCCCAGGCCACGGGGTCTCTGACAGGCCTGGAGGCGCTGAGATGGGCTTGGAGCCTTCTCAGGAACTGCTCCGGCCTGTGCGCTGGTCGCCCGCCGAGGGGCCCCTCAGTGCCGAGGGGCTGCCGGGGTTTGCGCCCAGCGCCGGCAGGTCCCCACTTCCTTCCCCCGTGTCTGACGCTGAGGCGCGAGGTGGGGGCGGGGGGCCGGCTTTTACCAATGTGGTTTCCGTGTTGACGCATATGGTGCCGCAGACGAGGAAATGCAGGTGTCCTGCAAGCTCGGAGCGGCCGTTCCCTTTTTCTGCCTCACCTTCGCTCCACGGGCTGAGCGGTAATGCAGAAAGCCGTCCGTCTGGGGCCGGAGCCCAGGTCTCCCCTTTCACACCCCCCTTCCCTTCCCATCCCCTTCCCCCGTGCCCTCCCCTTGGTGGGTGTCTGGGGTCTCCTGTCCCTGCAGCCAGACTTCCTGGCTCGGCACCCCGCTCCCCTCGAGTTCGGCCCTCGGGAGTGGTCGGCACGGCCGCCGGTCGGGCCCCTCGAGTTTTCCCTGGTCGCTCTCTCAGAAATCCCGCTCCCAAGCCCTCGGGAGGGCGAGTGCCCTGTGGGGAGGAGCAGCCGCCCCGACACGTCAGACAGCGGGCCGGGGGACAGACCCAAAGGGACAGAAGTGATCTGGGCACTCCGCCTTCCTCGCCCAGACCCCACAGCCAGGTGTTGCGTCCCCTTCCTGCTCCAGATCCCACTGCTTGGGTGCCATCGAGTCCTAGGCGTCTGTCTCTGAGCCAGATCTGTAGCCATCCCAGAGGAAATCTCTCTTTTCGTTTCCCAGTTAGGTCATTCCCGTTGTCCCAGGTTTGGGGGTTCTTTTTGTCTTGTTTTTCTAAGTGAATCCCCCCAAGTTACCCACTTGTCTAACTCAGATGCCTCTTTCCATTCTCTGGCCATGACCAGCGCTGTTTTTTGTCAACATCATTTTCCTGGAAGGGCCTGCTCAGGGCAAAAGTGCCCCCAGGCCCGTCCTTCCCCTCCCGATCCAGGGCCCCCATCCCCTGCCCAGACCCCTCGGGCACACTCAGCCCGGGGTGTCAGATCGGCAGCCGAGGGTGCTCGTGAGCGAGCACCTGGAACCGGGCTGGCTGCAGGGAGATCCCTCCGTGATAAGGGGGAAGTGGGCCCCTGAGCTTTCTCCACCACGCTCTGCTCGCCTGCATCTGGGGGGACGGAGGCAGGGGAAGCTGTGGGAGCATTTCCATTCGAGGCTTTACAGCTCTCCCTCTTGAAGCCCCCCTTCCTTCCCTCGGCTTCAGTGCTACCCTTCATCCCAGCTTTACTTGTGGCAGTGGAGAGGGATGTCAGAACCACTGGCTTGGGTTCCAATGCTGGCACCCTCTGAGAAGGGGTCTGTTTGGATGACTTTGCTCTAAGTCTCAGTTTCTTTCAGCCTTTCCCTCCATGCAGTCGGGCTCTTATTAATCAGGGGAAGGGGTTTTACATCACCAGGTACATCACCTTCCCTTCAGCTTCCCAGGCAGCTCTGTACTCTTTCCCCCAAGGAATAATAATAAAGCCTTAATGGGATTTTTTTTCAGGTAAGCAGCCCCTTACAGGACAGTCAGGGAGAGAGAGAGAGAGAGAGAGCAGTGAGATTTTCACAGAGAGGAGCCAGGCTGACCCCCCCTTAAAAGCTTTTAAAAACAGAGAAGGCCTCGGGCCACTGGACAGAGTTCTACACTGGAAAAGTGAGAGCACGAAACACCCTGGGGTGTTGCTCCCCCGGCCTTGGCCGCGTGGGGCCGGCGACACGGCATGCAGACGGATGTCCCCAGCACGACAAGGGCCCGATCCGGATGCAGCTGGGGCAGGGCGACTGTCTCACCCCGCCACGTGCTCTTGTGTAAATAGCTTTACTCTTTGTTTTTCCCTTTGCCGTAGAGGAAGATGTGTTTATGTAGCTACCACGTAGACAGCGACCAAATGAGACTGTACTTGTGCTGCCGATTTCTACCTGTGATGTACTTGAAGGACGAGGAGCCTCCGGGACCTCCACCCTTTTATCCTTCCATAAGTACTTTGTGTTTGTCGACGTCTGTTTGGGGGGTTTTGTTGTTATTTCTATTTTCAGGGACTTTTTGAGGGTTACTCTTTTCCAGTCCCCTTGTTTTGTTGCTATTTTTTGGTTCAGCTGGGATCCAGCAAATGAAATGGTATTTTCAAGGCTGTGTGATCGTTTTGGGTCTTTTTCCCCCCACAAGGACCCTTGCACAACGAAGAGGGAGAAGAATCTGTCAGAAAATTGGTTTTCGGAACAATATACTTTTCCGCTTTTTCCAACTGTGTTGACTTTTGTAAGGCACCTCCACCCAAACAAAAATTGTTTAGTACAAAGGATTTATTGTATGTATTTTGAAAACTTGAAGTGCAATGTCCCAAGGGAGAAGCTAAGGAGAAATGTATATGCTCATTGACATTTTAAAATAAAAAGATTATATATATGTACATAGGATACCTTCATCAAGGCTGAGTTTTTTGTCTCTGACCATGATTGCAGTTGCCTCAGTTTTCTAGCCTCTGAGGGAAAGAATGGTCCAAGGGTCATTGGGGGGGAGAGGGGGGAGCGGTTCTTTGCAGTTCCAAAGCCTGAATCATCAGTTTGAGATCAGAGGAGAAAGTCCAACAGGTATTTAAATACTTCCTTTGAATGTAAAGCAAATGCAAAAATGAGAAAAGGAAACCAGTATTCTAAGCCTACAGAAATTACACAAGTGTCCAGAGAGGCTGGTACCCTTAAAAATGTACACCTAAAAGCCAGCTATGGAGACTGAAATAACGGTGAAGAGACATTCTCAGGTAAGAGAAAGAGTGGGTTGTTTGATTCTTGCTGATGATAGAACAGAAAAGAGCTGGGATTCGAGGGGATTGGTGGCTCCCTGATGGGCTGAAGTACACAAACAACAAAACACAAACTACAAAACAAGTAAAAATGCTATGTTGTGATCCACACATCTCTACATCACAAGTCTCTTAGAATTGGCCTGAATCACCTCATTGTTGAAGAAAGCCACGTCCCTCAGAGGTGATCATCGTATAGTCTTCTTGTTCGCTTCACTTAACATCAGTTCATCTAAGTCTCCAGTTTTTCTGAAATCATCTTCCTGTTTCTTAAACAATAATATTCCATCACATTCACATACCACAACTTATTCAGCCATTCTCTCTCTGAGGGGCATCCACTCAGTTTCCAGCTTCTGGCCACTACAAACAGGGCTGCCACAAACATTTTGGCACATACAGGTCCCTTTCCCTTCTTTAGTATCTCTTTGGGGTATAAGCCCACAAGTAACACTGCTGGATCAAAGGGTATGCACAGTTTGATAACTTTTTGCGCATAGTTCCAAATTGCTCTCCAGAATGGCTAGATCCGTTCACAATTCCACCAACAATGTATCAGTGTCCCTGTTTTCCCACATCCCCTCCAACATTCGTCATTGTCCTTTCTTGTCTTCTTAGCCAATTTGAAAGGTCTGAGGGAGTACCTCAGAATTGTTTTAATTTGTATTGCTCTCAGTAGTGACAGAGCAGTTTTTTCACATGACTAAAAATGGTTTTAATTTCTTCATCTGAAAATCGTCCATGTCCTTTGAGTATTTATCAATTGGAGAATGGCCTGTATTCTCAAAAGTTTGAGTCAACTCTCTAAGGCCTTATTTTTCTCATCAAAAAATGGAAGAGATAGCAACCCACATGGTCCATGAACCACTGTTTTTATTTCAAACGAGTTTTAACATTTGCAAAGGACTAGACACGACCCCAGCCTCTCTGGCTTCGGTTGCCTAACCTGTGAAAAAGAAGATTGGACTAGAAGAATGCTCTAAACTTTCAGCTCTAAACTATGAAACACAGAGTGCTACTTAAGATGTCAGATTCCCTCCCTTAATTATTGTTGTTCAGTCATTTCAATCAAGTCCAGCTCTTCATGCCCCCATTTGGGATTTGTTGGCAGAGATACAGTAGTTTGCCATTTCTTTTTCCAGCTCATTTTACAGATGGGGAAACCAAAGCAAATAGGATTAAGTGACTTGTCCACAGTTACTTAACTAGTAAGTGTCTGAGGATGGCTTTGGTTCACCAAAAGGAAACTTTCTGATTCCGGGGCCCAATGCTCACATCCCCTGCCCCGCTTAGCTGCCTTGATACCATTTCTCCAGTGAGTCTAGAAGAACATCCATAAACACAAAATTACTTCCGTCGGATTTCTCTAAGATGATGTGCTTCTGTGGACATGAAAACAAAGAAACTCCAGTTAAAGCTGGTCTTTTCTGCCAGTGTTCTATTGACCCAGTGGTCGTTTCTCTGGTTCCCCTTTCCCCTACCTGCAGAATGAAGCATCTGGACCCTGTGGCCCCCAAGGACCTTCTAGCTGCAACCCTATGAACTGATGACCTCATTCCTTGTTTATGGTAAGGTTGCCTTGACCCTTAGGATTCCCTAGCTGATCTCAGGAGATACTGGATATTGCAGAAGTGGTGAAAACTTGAGGGCATTGGAAATGTGTTGTAACTCAAGTACACCCATCAGCTGGATTGTAACACTGAGGGCTGGGAATCCTTTCCCGTGCAATGAGTCAAAAAGATCATGAAACGGGGAACCATGTCGGAGGCGCCATCCCTTGTCGGAGCCATCCCAGACGTGTGGAACTCAGGCATTCCTTGGGACATCCTCTCCTCCCACCTTTAAAAATTCATGCTTACTGCCATCGCAGTCTCTTCCATTAACTAAATGACAGCCCAAAGAGTGAATTAGGTATCCTAGCAATTAGTCTGCCTTTTTTAATTGCTTTTCCGTAATTAGAATCCTAGAGGAAAAAAAAAGCCCTGCTGCTCATTCAATACATCTCACTGCTGTCAGCCCAGACTGGTCTTCCATCCCCAAGCTGCTTTATCGATTCGCCGAGTGAGACCCGGCTCCGCTCGGAGCTCTGCAGTGTGAGTCAATTGTTTGGCCCAAGGTGGAAATACTGCGACTATTACCTAGTCCCGAGGCCGCCCGGCACAGCCAGTCCTGAAGGAGGAAAGGCGATCATAAATGTTTCCTTCGCAGGATCCCCAAAAACTTGCCCACGTGGCAGTTCCTGGAGGAAGGCCTGCCCCGAGATCACCAGCGGCTCCCAGGGAGGGAGGGGACCCGCATCGTGGCTGCCAAAACCCCCAAACCCAAGGCACTTGGTGCCAGCTGTTGATGAGGAAAGCTTTGATTTTATTCTAGGGGTTCATAATAGCCCACTGTGCCACATTTCCCTTCTGAAGCTGACTTTTACAAATCCCATATGTCCCTTATTTGTAACTCATTTAAAGTTCACAAAATACTTTTCCTCTCAATAACCCTGTGTAGTAAATGTGACCTTATGTAACTGTGAGACTGACTCATCAGCAGTGGGCAGCAGCCCCCCCCCAAAAAAAAAAAAAACCCTAAACTAAGAACGACATTTAGAGCATGTGTAGATACTTCATCCCATTTATTCTCATAATCCTTGAAGTAGGGTAAATATCCCATTTTACAAACAAGAAAACTTATAAAAGGTGAAGTGACAATTAGTACCAGAAATTCAAATATTTATCCCCATTTTACAGATAGAACAGATTGAGATTTTTAATGACTTCATCAATAACCAAAATTCAAATATAGATGTTCTAAAATAACAATTATATTTTTCACGTGCAGCAAGATAATTGTATAAATATGTACACATATATTGGATTTAACATAGATCAAATTATTTGCCATCTAGGGGAGGGGATGGGGGAAGGAAGGAGAATTGGAACACAAGGTTTTGCAAGAGTTAATGCTGAAAAATTATCCATGTATGTTTTGAAAACAAAAAGCTTAATTTTAAAAGTAAAATAATAGAATTGGGTCTATAAAGAATATAAAGAATGATAGGTTTAATCTGAAAACCACAAAAGCTTTGTAAGAGCAGGGACTTTTTTTGGTCTGTCTCCTCTAGAGAGAGAGTAGAGGTAGTAGATAAAAAGTAGGACCTCAAATCAGGAAGACCCGAGTTCAGATGCAGCCTCAGACACTAGCTCTGCGAGTCTACACATTGTCCATTGTCCACCTCCATTTCCTCATCTGTATATTGGGCATAAAAGCAATTCCAGAGTTAATTGTAAAGCCCAAATGAGATATCCCTAAAGCATTTAGCACCCAATGGGCACTTGGTAAAGTTCCTTGCATGGAGTCTATACTTAATACTTGCTTGTTGGATTAGAAATATAACATAGATGAATGTGCAGGATGGACAAGAATAGAACGGATAAGCCATGGCTGGAGTCAGTTCACTGGGCAGCTCAGTGGTGCAGTAGACAGAGTGTTGGATCTGGAGTCAGTTCTGAGTCCAAATATGGCTTGAGAACTGCGTAATCCTAGGCCAGTCATTCAACCTCTGCCTTAGTTTCTTTGTCTGTAAAATGAGGAGAGTAATAACGGACTCTCAGATAGGACCAAAAAGAGATAATTGTAAAGTGTTTAGCATGGCCCAGTAGGTTCCGTGTAAAAGTTAGTTGTTATGTGGCAAAGGGCTTGAGGATTTGTAGAATTGTAACCAAGTCAGCAGCGTTATATAGACAGACAGAGACACAGCTTATAATACATTTAAAGTGCATGTCGATACTTTAACTGAGTCTCTTCATCCTTGAAGTAGGTAAATATTCCATTTTACAGAAGAGAAAACAGAAGCTTAAAAAGATGTGACTCGTCCACTTCTCATATGGCTAGTAGGTCCTGGCTTCCAAGCCCATTGTTCTTTCCATGATACAGCCATAAGCTGCGTTTAAGGGAGTCATCATCCCGTTCCATATGGTGACAATCGGATCGCGTGGAGAGCATGACGTTTAATTCTGAGCTCAGCGTTTCAGGAAGAAATGAGCATCCGGAAAAGTGAACAGGATGGCAGAGGGATTCAGATCCATGCCCTATCAGGGCTGACCGGTGAAGTTAGCTTAGCAAAAGGATCAGGGGAAAGGGCCACCGGGTGTGTCATCTCCACGTTTGCAGGGTTGTGACATGAAAGAGAAGTGAGACTTATTTGGCCCTAGAGAGAAAGACTAGCTAGAGCAGGAGATTTTAGTTCCGGATGGGGAGAAATGAGCATTATCCAAAGGTAAAAGGCTGCCTTAGGAAGTAACATGTCATCCAGCAGAGGCTGGATGGCCGCTTGTCCAGACGGTAGCTCGGGGTTATTTGTTTGATTTTTTACAGAGGCAGTCAGGACTCGGGGACTTGCCCGGGGTGTCTGAAGCCAAATTTGAACTTGGGTCCTCCTAATTTCACAGCTGCTTCTCTGTCCACCTGTCAGAGTCCTTAACCTTTCATTTGTAACAGACCCCTTTGGGGGCCTGGCAATGCCCGTTGACCCCTCAGTATTGTGTTTTTAAGTATATAAAATAACAGAATGGCATACAGAGAAATCAGATCAAAATAAAATCAGGATTTTTTTTGAAGTTCATAGACTTCAGGAATCTCAGATCAGGTCAGGCTGACCTTTGAAATCCCTCCGTCATACTGCCATACAGTCATACCTGGGAAAAAGCGATGCGAGATGGGAGATGACAAAAATGAAGGCTGCATCTCTGTCTGCTCTAGGACGCAGAAGCAACTTTGGCTTCCCGCAGATGGGCCAGTGGAGTCCCAAGTTCTGCTGGGAGGCTTTAGTTCTCACCAGGAACTAAATGGGGCCTCAAGATGGCATTTTTAGGTAAAACAATGAATGAAGACCACCGGAATTCTTGTCTCTGGTAGCTGGACAGTTAGAGCACTGGACTCATTCTCAGGAAAAAACGAGTTCAAATTCTGCCTTAGATGCTGGCTGTATGAACGTCTTCCTCAGTTTTCTTATCTGTAAAATGGTGCACTAATAGCATCTACTTCACAGGGTTGTTATAAGGACAAAATGATTGATAAATAATTTGTTCCTCTGCTTCTCCTTCCTTCCCTATCTTACCCTGATGGATAAAGTTGGAGAAAACCACGGAACCACGCCAACCGAGCCCACATTATGCTGCACAGTCTCCACAGGGCCTGCCCCGTATCTGATGACAGCGGCTTTTCCATCTCTTCATCCTCTCTTTGGATTTCCTTTCTGCAGAGAATCTTGCCTTATATTTGCTGAGGAGCTGGGGGGCCAGGAATTGAGTCCATGGCTGAGAGCCCTCCCTTCTCCCCTTCACGTATCACAAGATTCAGATGCTCCTTCCCCCATCTCACATGTGATGGCTCCTTCGCTCTCCGTGCACAAAGGATTCTGGTCCATCCCAGCCCCAGCAGCCTGCCCTTCCTGAGCTCTAATCTTCAGTCTCTTCAATGGCTTCTTCAGTAGTATTCTATAAACTATTAATAAATAATTAATATTTACATTCTATATTATATTATATATAATAATTAAATAATTTCTTAAAATTGGATGTCTTCCCCTCCCAAAAAACTGACTTGATCCATCCATTTCCATCAATCCACTCTCTCCTCCTGGTGGCTAAACTCCTTGGGAAGATCATCCACAAGCAGTACCTCCATTTCCCTTCCTCTCCACCTCGATTTGACTCTTCAGTCTGTATTCCAAGCTCATCATTCACCTGCCTTCAGTTACCGATGATCTTTTAATTGCCGATCCTAATGGCCTTTTCTCAGCACTCACTGTTAATTCTCCGCAGCCTGGGCCGCCAATCACCCTTATCCTCGATGTTCCTCTCTCGGTTTGGGGACACCGGCTCTGCTCCTGATGGGCCGTTCCCCAGTCTCCGCTGCTGGATCTTCAGCATCCTCTGGGCTGTCTGGGGCTCCCTTCTCTGCTTCTTCGACACCCTTTCTCTTAGCAATCTCATCTGCTCCCATAGACTTTGCCAGTCATGGCTTTCTTGGTGATTCTCAGATCTGCCCAGTTGGCTGGAACAGGGCTTCTAACTCGTGACCTTGACTTTCTATTAGAAAATATTCATCTCTATTAGAATACAGAATTAGCAAATAGATGTCTCTTGGATGTCTCCAACTGATTATTCCATTGACATCTTAAACTCAACATGCATAAAACTGCATTATTTCTCAAAAAAAAAAAACAAACACTTTTTTTCCCCCCAAAACTTCCCTGTTGCTGTCAAGGGTACCACCGTTCTCCCAACTACCAGGTGCGACCTCTCTCACACCCCCACATCTAATCTGTTTCCAAGTCCTATGAATTTTCCCTTCACAATATCTTGCAGTGCTCCTCCTCTCTCCTCTGACATCCCCGGCACCCTTTGCAGGTCCTGAGCATCTCCTGTATCCTGCTGGTGGTCTCCCCGCATCTGGCTCACTCCACCACAGACCAGCTTCCATTCAATGGCAAATTAATCTTCCTAAAGGACCAGTCTCACCGTATCACATCCCACCACCCAAACTCCTTTGGCTCCCTGCCATGTCCAGCATCAAACGTAAGCTCCTCTGGCATTCAAGCCCCTTTATGCCCTGGAAACCCTCATAAGTCTGCAGCTTTCTTGCACCTTCCTCCCTCTTCTATGGTCCAGTGGCCTGGGGTGCTCTGCTCTTCCACTCTGTCTCCCAGATCCATGTGTGGTTACGGGCTGTTCTACATATCTGGAATTTCCTCCCTCGTCTCTTCCTAGATTGGAAGTCCTGGTCCCGGAATCCTGAAAAAATCTGGCCTCGTACATCAGTATTGTGACCCTGGGCACGGGGGTCCCTGTTTGCCTGAGTTATCTCTTCTCAGGAGAAGGAGGAGAGGAAGGGAGGGAGAGGTGGGGGGGAGGGGAAGGGAGAGAGGAAAAGGAAGAGGGAGGAGAGAGAGAGATGGGGGAGAGAGAGAGAGGAAAAGAGGAAAGAGAAATGGGAAGGGAGAGGAAAAGAGGGAGGAGAGACAGAGATGGGGGGAAGGGAGAGGAAAAGAGAGGGAGGAGAGACGGGGAGGGAGAGGAAAAAAGGGAGGAGAGAGATGGGGGGAGGGAGAGAGGAAAAGAGAAGGAGGAGAGACATGGGGGAGAAGGGAAAGAGGGAGGAGAGACATGGGGGGAATAGAGAGAGGAAAAGAGGGAGGAGAGAGATAGGAAGGGAGAGATGAAAAGAGGGAAGAGAGACAGATGGAGGGGAAGGGAGTGGAAAAGGAGGGAGGAGAGACAGATTGGGGGAAGGGAGAGAGGAAAAGAGAGGGAGGAGAGACAGGGAGAGAGGAAAAAGGGAGAGAGGAGTGAGAGAAAGGGAAAGAGGAAGAAAGGAGAGAGAGTGAGGAAAAAGGGAGAGGGAGGAGAGACACAGGGAGAGAGATGGGAAAAGGGAGAGAGGAAAAAAGAGGAAGAGAAAAAGTGAGGAAGGGAGAGAGAAACAGGAAGAGGGAGAGGAAAAGGGAGGGGAGGGAAGAGAAAAAATAGTATCCATCTCCTAGCACTAGCTAAATATTAGGTATTGTCATCTTCTGGCTTCCTTCAAGATGTAGCTAAAAAAAATCTCACCTTCTACAAGAAACCTTTTCAGATGCCCATTAATGCCAGTGTATTTCTTCTATTAATTTTCTCCAAATTACCCTGTTTTTACAGTTGCGTTGCTATTATCTCCCAGATTAAACTGAACTTGAGAGCAGAGGTTGTCGCTTGCATTTCTTTGTATTCCTTACGTTAGTACCGAATCCAATACATTGCAGGCATTTACTGAAGGCATTTGTGACTGACAAACCCTGTGGCTCGAGGATTCTCAGAGCTCTGTTCCCTCCTAATGAAAGTAAGCAAATGAAACATGGTGAGGAGGAGGCTGCTTTTGTTCTCTCTTTGTCTGTCTCTTACCGTCTGTGTGTTTATGTGTCTCTGTCTCTATCTCAGGCTCCCCAACATCGCCCTCCCTCCCTCCCCCCAAGCTTCTCTGTTTTATGCAAACTCACAAGTTCTGCACTGGTTGGAGTTGGCTGAAAAGATGGATACCTTTGTCTTATTTCCCCAATTGCAAATCACTTTACATATGAGTCACTTTTTTAAAAAACAGATTTTACTTCAACACCACAGACATTTATTTAAAAAAAAAAAAGTCAAATAGTTCTCCCATAGAGAGTCCATTCCTCCCAAAAAGCAGTTTATTGATTGTTAGCAGAAGGACAAATGTGTCCTTTCGCTTTGACAGCGAGGAGCGTGGTATCTGACCAGGGCTTTGTCGCCTCTCTTGTGTTGACTTTGGAGTAGAAATCGTTTTCATGGTGAGTTTACACAGTGTGGAAAAAGCAAGGGGGACTCGGCTCCCCCGAGTAGCCTCCGTTCTCCCCATCCCAGCTGCTGATGAGTTTTTCCGTCCCCAGAGGCCGCAAAAACCAGGCAGGGGACACCTGACGAACACCCTTAGAGGATAACAGACCTAGCGGGACGTGTAGTCATCTGCTCACCCTTGTTAAAGATGAACAACCTCAGGTGATGTTAATTCCACGCCCGTTGTAACCGATTCATCGTTAGTTGGGATGAGACGATAGATACCGGTGATGGACGTAGAGATGGAGAACATCGGAGACCTCCGGTCCCCCCCACCCGCTTATAGCTGAGAAAATCCTGCCCAGAGAGTTGTCCAGTCCCCCGCGGGGGTCCGGGAGGGAGCCGGGGTTTGAGCCCGGTCCTTGAGCCCGGTCCTCTGACCGGAATCCCTAACAATATAGACTTGGTTAAAATCCTCCTCGTTGTCCCAGCTGATCAAAGCGACCCCCGGCTCCCAAAGGCAGAGGAATTTCTGTTTTCCGACGAGTAAAAGCTGCCAAACTATTAAGGGTTTGAGTGTGATCTCCCCATCATTGTGCCCATTGCCCAGAAACCGGCCTAGATGATTTCAGAAAGGCTTATTACCCAAAGTTGGCTATTCAGGTGGAGATTTAAGGAAGGATGAATCCCTGAGGTGTCCCTCTCATTTTCTTCAGATAGAGGTTTCATGGACAGGTGGAGCAGTGGATAGTGGGGTGATAATGATCCCAGGCAAGTCACTTAACAGGGCTTTACTTTCCCCATCTGTAAAATGGGAGGGCAGCATCCACTTGCCAGGGTTACTATGATGATCTAAGAAGATATATCAAAGACTTTGCAAATCTTAAAGTTCTAGTTTTAGACATGCTTTATGCTCCCGTTAATGATTGTTTCTACATGAAAGTATTGACACAGGTTGACTTCCTTGTGTAAAAAACAGGATTAAAAAAAATTCAAGCAGTGTTTATTAGCATATAGTCAGAATTTGTAATACAGAATACCACAGGAAGGGAGGAATTTTTGAACATTGTCCCTTTTCAAAACTTTCGGTTCCAAATTTTCCCCTCCTTCCCCCCGCCCCCTCCCCTAGACGGCAGGTAGTTTTGGGGGGAGTTTCTATCCTCTGCCACACATGTTTTCCCATCTTATATATATAATAAGAATCTGAGAGCTTCTCTCTGGAAGGATGGGTTCCCCCCTCCTCTGGCAGAAACATTATGTACACAAGCATAGTAACTAAACCATGTGCATGCACTTAGGTGAACCTGGGTTTTACTTATTTTCTTAGTATTGGTGACTGAACAGTGACCCTAAGATGAATATATTCATTGCATACAACTGATAAATTCGAGAAATTTATATTATTTCTTCCCTTACCAGAACTGAAGGATAGGGAAGGGCAGTCCCTACATCAGTCCTAGCCACAAGACAGAGAGCTGGATTTTATTTGAACAGTGCACAGTTGAGGTAAAATCTAAAATGCCTGTTCAGGAGCCCCGCAAACAATATCTACGTGGTCCGCTGTAAAAATGTTTCTCCAGCACCTGGTGCGTAGTAGGCGCTTAATGAATGTTTGTTTGTTTCCTTTTCTCCCTCTTCTATTTTCCTTTTCTTCCTTCCATCTCCTGAATGGGTACTGTATATTTCTGGATACCTTTCTTATTGAGTTGAAATCTTCCTCTACCATGTGACTTCTGTCCATTGGCCTGAGGCTAAGAAGTACATCCAAGAAGCCATCTTAAAGATGGCTATCGGGCTCCATCTCTTTTGCACCCCTCCTACCATACTTCCCGGTCTCTGAGCTATATCCCCAGTTCCTCATTTGACATGGTTTCCTGTGCTTTTACCACATGCCTTTTCCAGAGTCCCTGGAAAACTTCTCTCTGGGTTTGACCCGAGATGTTATCTTACTCCCAGCTAACATGTTCCTTCCCTCTGAGTCAGTTTGTATATTTTCTGATCTGCAGAGGTCCAATTTCTGCTTACTGTTTGGCTCAGAGAAATGGGTTCACTTTTTGTGATGTTCTTTTTTGCTGCATGTTTTTGCTGGAAAGGACCTAAGCTGGGAAGTGTAAGTTAAGAGACGCCTTATCCCATAAGAGCACCAGATTAAAAGCTTTGTTCGCCAACCCCTAAACCCTGAACCAGGATATTTGGTGGGGGTAGATATTATTTAGCCCAATATGTCCTTCCAAAACTAGAACTACTCTGCTGGTAGTATAGACAAGGCCCCTGGCTCTCTTTCTCTCTGTAGAAGCAAACAGGACCTCAGATCTTAGTTATCCAACAGTTCTACTTTTAGGCAACCCACTTGGACATATATCTTCCCCCAGTAACTAACACTTCCCAGATTGATCTTTTTCTGAGTAGGTAAAAAAAGGCCATTTTTATGGCTTAAACACTGAATGGGTGTTGTCTCAGTCAAAACGAGATCTATTAAAGACTTCAGCTTAAAAAGACCAAGGTCTCCCATCTAGGGCCATCTTCCAGGATTCCTAGAATATTTAACCACTGGATCCAGATGGTTCTGAAGGAAAAAGTGAAGCTGGGGACTTTGGACAGCCCTTCCTCGCTTCAATTCATTGCGAGTCATAGCATCACCTTCAAGATGTCATGGTCTTCTTCAAGTACAGTGAACATGATTCTCAAAATGTGGTCAGATCAGGGCAGAGGGTTGTCAGAAGCCTGAAACAGCCTTCACTCTGGACAAAAGTTCCGTAGAAATTTGCTTATCTGCCTTTTCCCCAAGACATATCACCTAAACTTTATTTACCATTCGTTTATACTGTTGGAAACAGCTTGTTCAAATTCAGCTTCAGACACTTACTAGCTATGGGATCCTGGACAGGTCACTCAACCCTGTTTACTTCAGCTTCCTCAACTGTAAAATGGAGATAATAGTAGCTCTTGCCTCACAGAATTATTGTAAGGATCATAACAATCATAAATGAGATATTTATAAAACTTTAGTACATTTCTTAGCACATGATTAGGTGCTTAATAAAAATTTATGTCCTTCCTTCCCTTACAAAAGAACAGTTTGGATTAATAGTTATCCCTTCCACATCTGACTTTCCCCCATCACAGTTTTGATATATTGCAGATTGATCTAAGAAATTAAATGAGTATTTTGGGTGAGTTTTGCAGAAGCTACAGACAGCACATTAAGGCCAGTAGACAACAGCCAGTAGATGACACAGACCGTATGACTGAATAATTTAACCCAAATTTCACAATAAGATATTGTAAACACCCCGCAAAAAAGAAAAATTCAGACATCTCATACAAAATCAGAAGAACAAAATTTTTTTAAAGGATCTTCCAGATTGGGAAGAGGAATGCTCCAGCCTCTCCCAAAATACACCAGCAACTGTTTTTCAACTTTGAGATTTAAAAAGCTGCCTGGGACACTGAGAAAGTAAATGACATGTTTACCTTCACCCTTGTGACTTGAGGCAAAATTTGAATCCAGGTCTTTCTTACTTCATAGCTACTCTTTGAAATGTCTAATTTCACACACAACTTTCCCTGTAAATTATGTTATTTACATCTTCACTCAATAATATTTAGTTCCCTCCAATTCCAACATTCTATGATTCAAAAAGTTCGACCTGCCAATTTAAGATGAGGAAACTGAACCCCAAAATGGTGACTTTCCCCAGTATCGCACAATTAGTTGGTTGCAGAGAGGAAGTTTGCCTTTAGGTCTACCTGATTCATCTACTTATTCTCTTTAAGGCTCTTTCTAGGCAAATCATAGAATGAGGTTAGAGAAAGGGACAACTCGATCCTACCCTGATGTACCCCAAAGATGCTACTTGATCTATACTCCAAAGAGATTAAAAAAAAGATGACCCTACATACAAAAATATTTGTAGCAATTCTTTTCATGCTGGCAAAATAATGGCAGGTAAGGAATATGTCCAATAATTGGGGAATGGCTGAATAAATTATGGTATATGAATGTAATGGAATAGCATTATGTTATAAGAAATGATGAAGGGGATGGGGAACTCGGGAAAACTTATATAAACTGATACAAAGTGAAGTGAACCAGAACAATTTGTACAGTAAAAGCAATATTGTAGAGATAATGAACTTTTAGAAACTTAGGAACTCTGAACACAGTGATGATTCAGCCTTTTGGTCAGAAGAGTAACAAAAGATAGGAATATCTCTTGGCTAGAATGTTGTTTGTATGTTTCAATAAACCATATTTCATAAGGAAAAAAATACAGATTGCAATACTCCTTTTTATACATCTAGCCAATCTCACAGGGTCACAAAACTCGAAAGCATTACTCATAGGACAACAAAAGCTCTTGGACCTGAGACAAGATTGCAAAAGGTACTTTCTTCCTTGAATACAGCTGTTTTCTGCCCTCCAGCACCAGCAACTCTAAGAAATAGGATTAATTTTTTTTTTAATTTTTAAGGCAACATATGGGTGTCAGGCAAATGCCTCTGGCAAAGAACTGTGTCTGCTCCTACCCCCACATCTAACTCCATGGCCAAGCCAGGTGTTTGCAATTACCACTGCCAACAAGTCTCCCGGCCAAGCAAAGCTCAGCATCGGTCCTGCCGTGGCCAAGGCCGAGCCAGTGAACTGTCTGCTGCTGCTGGTCAGCGCCCTGCCCCTTGTCCCGGCCTGGTCTGTTACCCCCCTTTCAAATGGTTTCACTGCCACATTCGGCTTACCAAGCAGTTTTTCCCTCCCCTCTCACTAAAAGAAGGAAGAAAACCTTTATAACAAATACAGTCCAATTAAGCAGATTCCCATCCTGATGCCTCATGATTGCCCATTTCATGATCTTTTCCCCAGTCCCCATTTCCTCCTTGCCATCCCCGACCAGCCCCCAAACATGGGAGAGGGAGCATGGAACACTGGGGAGTGAGCTAGACTTGGGGGCAGGACCTGGTTCAAATTCTGCTTGGCTACTTATAGTCTGGGCCAGATCTCCTGACCTTAATTCCAAAGCTGAAATAAAGGGACTCTAAGTCCAGCTCTGGCCTTATGATCCTTCTGGCTTCTATATTCTGTTTTCTATACTTTCTTTCTTGCTGACTTTTTTGCATTCAATTATCACTTCAATACAGCTTTTCCCCAAAAAATCTCTAACTTTGGTCTTTCCCTGGAGCATCTCCAACTGCCTGCTGGACATTATCTTCCTTTTCTTCGTTGTACCTCAAACTCAACCTGCCCAAGACTGAATTCATCCTCGGTACTTTATTTAGTTTATTTAAGTTCCTGGTTTCCACTGAGAATCTTCTTCCAGTCACCCAGGTTTAAAATCCTAGAGCCATCTTGCAAAAGATGGGATTTTAGCCAGAATTTGAAGGAAGCTGAAAGGTGGAGGTGAAAGAGAGTTCCAGACATGGGAGACAGTCAGTGAAAATAACCGAACTGAGGAGATGGAGAGCCCTGGGTGAGGAACAGCAAAGAGAGCTGTCATCGGATCACATGAAGGAGATAAAGTTGAAGGAAACACCTTGGAAAAATAGGAAGAAACCAGGTTATGGAGGGCTTTAATAGCCAAGGGAGGTTTTCATATTTGATCCCAGAAACAATAATTGAATGAAGTCAGCAGACAGAGGTGAAAAGGGAGAGGGCATTTCACTAGTTAGAAGCTAAGGAAATGCTTAGCGTTACTTTCCAATGATGTAAAAGGGAAATAGATTTCTAGCAGAAAACAGTATTTTGGAAACTGTCTGTTATTGTCCAGTGTCACATGGCTAGTAGTGTCTATAACAGAATTTGAACTCATAGCTTCTGGTCCCTGTGCAACCTAACACCTATCAGAGCAGCAACCTTACTATCATAACCTTGCCTTCATTTGTATCGCATTTAACTTTTTTCAACACTATTTGGCTGCAAAGTTCCTACCTCATTTCCAAGCTCTGGAGTCTTCCAAAAACTCCAGAAATGTAGTCTGCCAACCCTCCCACACTGATTTCCATAAGACACAGTGCTGGGTTTTTTGTTTTTTGTTTTTTTTTTTTTTGCCAGAATTCTCTGATTCAGTCTTACTTAACTAGAAAGTTTTTCTAGCATTACCTTGGCCATAGGAAGCAGGCTTTTTACAAGGTGACATTGAGCAAAAGACTGAAATAATAACATCTCACATTTACAAAGCATTTTAAGGTTGGCAAAACTCATCTCCTAACTCTATAAAGTAGGTAGTATAAGCATTAATTATTACAAGTGAGGAAACTGAGGGTCTGAGATGTTAAGAGACTGATTGGCTTGTGATCCCACAGCTAATAAAGTCTCCTTTTGGTATTCTGAGTCTTGTCATTTAACCACTATATTTCCTGGGGGATATTAGTTCTATTGATCAACTATCAAAAACTATAAATAATGAACCATCAACAATCAATCAATTAAGTATCAATTGCAGCCTACTGTGTGCCAGGCACTGAATTATGTCTTGGGCAAATAAGTACAAAGAATGAAAGTGACTATTCTTCAGTAACATATTCTAATGAGGAAAGCAAGTACACATGAAAATAAATACAATATAAATATAAAGTTAATAAATACATAAATGCAAAATGTAGTTACATACAAAGTATTATGGAAGGGATAGAATCAGCAATTGGCAGACAATCAAGAAAGACTACATCTGGAAGATGATGTATAAGCTGTATTTGAAAGGAAGAAAACTACAACGTAGGAGGGAGTTTATTTCAGGCATAGGAACTTAGAGATGGGGACTGCAAAGTCATGGAACTGGGAGATAGAGTGATGGGGTATTGTTACTCTATATGCTTGTATACCAGAGACTCTGAATTCAATAAGGGGTCCCTGGCAACAAGAAACTCTTAACTCTTTGGACATGGCAGTTAAGAATTGAAGGAAGAGAGCTCTTCCGGATTTGGAAGAACTGACCAAAATTGCATCCAAATTCCACTTAAGCTGGAAGTGCTTTTAAACTAATGTTGCATTCTTGAGCACTGGCCTGAATATAAGTGCAACTGGGTCTTGAACCGTGAATATGTAAAGCCATACTTCCTGACTCTGGCCACATGTGCTGGCTCCCACATCTCCCTGGCTGCTTCCTGTCGGCTCCCTATGAGTTAGCATTCTTCTCCCTTTAAGATGATGAAGCATCTCTTATCAGCCAGTGACTCAGTAGAGCTTTCAAAAGGGAGCGCCTCCACCTTGGTGCTTTGACTTTGGTTCCTTCTTTCATTGGATTTCAACCATGAAAGGGATGGGGAGATGGGGCAGTGCTCCCTTTCTCACTCCTTCCAAAGACAATCAACTTGGGACGAGAACTCTCCACTTGACAAAAACTTCTGGGAAAACTGGAAAATTGTGTGGCAGAACCTAGGTATAGACCAACATCTCACACCATATACCAAAAAAAAGATCAAAATGGGTACATGATTTGTGTCTAAAAAGCAAATTAGGGGAGCATGATCAAATTTATGGAGAACAGAAGAATTTATGACCAAACAAAAGTTAGGGAGTGTTATGAGATGTAAAATGGATAATTCTGATTACAATAAATTAAGAGTATTGCACAAACAAAATCAATGCAGCCAAGATTCAAAGGAAAGCAAAAAATTGGGGGTCAAGGAGTTTGTGGCACATTTCTTTATTAATTGCTTAATTTCTCAAATATATAAAGAACTGAGTCACATTTATAAAAATAAGTCCTGCTTCAAATGATCCTCAGAGATATCAATAGGCAGTTGTCAGATGAAGAAATCAAAACTGTCTCTGGTCATTTGAAAAAAGATTCTAAATCACTATTGATAAAGAAATGCAAATTAAAACAGCTCTGGATTACCATCTTATACCAGACTGGCTAATGTGACGGAAAAGGAGAATGACAAATGTTGAAGGGAATGTGGAAAAATAGAAAAACTAATATTCTGTTGGTGAAGTTGTGAACTGATCCAACCATTCTTGAGAGCAATTTGAAACTATGCCCAACAGTCTATAAAACTGCATATCCTTTGATCCAGCAACAACACTACTAAGTGTATCCAAAATAGATGAGAAACAAAAGGAAAAGATATAACAAAAGGCTATATGTACAAAAAATATCTATAGCACCTTTTTTGTGATGACTAAGAAATGATAATCAAGGGAATGTCCATCAGTTGGGGAATGATTGAACAAGTTGTGATGTATGATTGTGATGGAATATTACAGTACTCTTAAGAAATGATGAGAAGGATTCTTTCAGAAAAACCTGGAAAAACTCAAAGGAACTTGCGCAAAGTAAAGTAAGCAAAATCAGGGGAGCATTGTATACAGTGACAGCAATAGTGTATGATGATCAACGATGAATAATTTAGTCATTCTCTTTAATTCAGGTGACTGAACATCATTCTCAAAATGTATATCCAGGCTTAGAAAAAACTTTTGATTTTGAGAGGTCTTAGAGTCCATTAGATTGAGCTGAGAGGGAAATTTATCAACAAAATACTCCTTAGGCAGAGGGATGGGGCAAATCCCTGACCTATATTGGAAGGACACATGGACTGGGAATTTGTTTGGACAGTATAGAGTTGAGGTGAAATATGAAATACTTATTCAACAGTTCAACAAACGGTTTCATGCTCCAATATTTATAACTCAACCTCCTGGCAGGTTTTAGTTATATTATTTGTTTGTCTTGTCATTTTGTACTTCTGTGTCTTTCAGCATTTCTTTTTTGTGTAGGAGATAAATACCTGTCCCATACCTGATTTATATTCTACACTGAGTACCTTTCTATGCCCCCTTTTTGGGAAAGCAGGACATGAGACCAAAAAACTAAAAGTCATTTCAGGACACTTGAGCTAAGGTCACGGGAGCTGAAAAATGTGAGAAAAGGGAGCCTAAGACCTTTCATTAGAGACCAGGCTCCCCCAAACCGAATTTAGTCTGGATCATGGGCCTGGGTCCAAAGCTTCGGGGCCTCTATTTGAGAAGGGAGTGGTTACAGTCTCCTAGATCTTTGAACCAACTGTAGTTCCTCCTGTTAAATGGGCACTTCTCTACAAATCAGTCCTAGAAAGTTGTCTAGAACGTCAAGACTTGCCCAGAGCAGAGTTTGAATCCAACTCTTCCTAACTTCAAAGCTGGCTCTCTAGCCACCAATGCCGCTTCTTATACTATTGGATTAAATAAAGCTAAAAGATAAATCTTTTCCTAGGATACTTGATGCCCTTTATTACACAATCTCAGGCTTTCTGCAGTTTTCTGTAAAACTGTCAAATCTTGTCTTGTAAAGGCAATTCTGGCGACGTAAAAGAATCACATCCGACTGACCAACATTAATCAGCATCTTTCTTGATCACCTAACAGATGTCTGACTGAGCTCCAAGAAGCAGCCTTTAGGGAGAAGATGAATTCTAAGGTTGAGGAAAAGTCCCAAAGCAGCAGCAGCAGCAAAGCCAACGTGTCCTCTTGCATAATAATAATGGCTAACATTTATAGAGTACTTACTCTCTTAATACAGGTACTGGATTAAGCACTTTTTTTAAATATACAAAGATTATTTCATTTGCTCCTTGCAACAACCCTGAGAGAAAGATGCTATGATTATCTCTATTTTACACATGGGAAAATTGAGGCAAACAGCCCAGAATGTGGAGATTGTGAAATTATGATTTATTATCAATAAATATTTGGTTACTTATTTTTATATACCTACATACCCAGCATCAGAAAAAAAATTTCTTTTTTTTCTTTAAATTTATTTATTTAATATTTTCCCCAGTTACATTCAAAACAATTTATTTTTACATTTCTTTTTAAGATTTTTGAGTTCTAGGTTCTTTCCCATATCCCCAACCACAATTAAGAAACCACATGTGGAGTTATGTAAAACATTTCCAAAAAGTCAAATTGTGAAAGAAAACATAATTTCTCACCCTAATAAAAATAAAAACCCTCAAGAAAAATTAAGTTAAAAAAAAAAAAGAAAGATCTAGAGGGAGAAATAGAGAAGGCTTCAATCTGTTTTCAGATCAAATCAATTCCTTCTCTGGATATGGATAGGATTTTTCATTAATTCATTCATTTCATTTCAACTTCATTCAAGTTCTTCAGAGTAGTTGTCGATGATTGTACTACTGAGAATAACAAAGTCATTTACAGCTGGTCATCCCAGAACATTGCTGTTACTTTGTATACAGTATATTTCACTTTGTTCATGGAGGACTTTCTGGTTTTTGTTTTTTTTATTTCTGAGAGAATCCTGCTCATCAAGGAAAAAAGTTCTTGAACAAAAAGGGGTTGCAAGTGAAAAAAATTTAAGAAACCTTGATACAGGAAATAGAACATTGGATTTTGATCAGGAAGAACTGATTTTGAATCCTGTTTGAAATCACTTAACTTCTATTTGCCTCAAATTTCTTCATCTGGAAAATGGGAATTATAATCACCGCTAACTCCCAGAGTTATTGTGCACACCAGATGATATCTATGTAAAGTGCTATGGGAATGCTATTATTCATACTTCAAAGGTCAGAGATTATCATCAAAGTGAATGTCTCTACCATGGATATAGATCAAAACCTCCACAATGGGCCCAAGTACTATTAAAAAAAAACAAAAACAAACCTTAATCTTTGATTCAGCAGTTTCACAACTGGGTCTATATCCCAAAGAGATCATAAAAAAGAGGGAAAAGGACCCACATGTGCAAAAATGTTTGTGGCAGCCCTTTTTGTAGTGGCCAGAAACTGGAAACTGAGTGGATGCTCATCAGTTAGAGAATGGCTGAAAAAATTGTGGTATATGAATATTATGGAATATTATTGTTCTGTAAGAAATGACCAGCAGGATGATTTCAGAAAGGCCTGGAGAGAGTTACATGAACAATGCTGAGTGAAGTGAGCAGAATGAAGAGAACATTGTATCAGCAAGATTATGTGATGATCACCTGTGGACTTGGCTCTTCTCAACAATGCATTGATTCAAGGCAATTCCAATAGACCTGGGATGAAAAATGTCATCTGCATCCAAAGAGAGAACTATGAGACTGAATGTAGATCACAGTATAGTATTTTCACCTTTTTTGTTTGTTTTCTTGTGTTTTTTCCCCCTCTTTTGGTCTGATTTTTCTTGCACAACATGACAGATATGGAAATGTGTTTAAAAGAATTGCACACCTATATTTAACCTATATCAGATTTCTTGCTGTCTTGGGGAGGGTAAAGGAGGAAAGAAGAAAAAGTTAGAACACAA
>MU174342.1:901755-965674 GCA_016696395.1 Antechinus stuartii
AAATCTCCTGATTTCTGGGAAACAAAGTCAGGCCTTCAGGCTTAATCAAGCAGACAGTGGTCCAGCTAATAGACTAAATATTGATAAATGTCAAATACCAATAAATGTCATCAGTTCAGGTTAAGTAAATATGTTTCTAGCTGGCCAAGGCTCAAGTAGATATGAGCCTGCACATATTATACAGGTCATAGGGGAGACACAGAAATAATAAAATACAGAAAAAGAATTCATACATTCCTGTAAGTTCTTCACCTCATCTATTCCCCACACTGGGATACAAAGAGAAGCAAAAGTACAGTCCTTGCCTTCCAAGAGATCATGTTCTAACGGGGAGACATTGTGTGTGTTCACATGCAGAGTAACTTGGAGGGAGTGGCAGAGAGAGGGCACAAGAGTGGGAAAGGAGGGGAAGGGAGACCAGGAGCAGTGCTGCAGGGTTTGAGCTGAGGCTCCAGGGAAGCCAGGAGTGAAGAGGAAGGGGGAGAGTATTCCAAGCATAGAGACTCAGTCAATGCAGAGGGACAGAAGCCACACTATGTAGGAGAAATAAATAGCAAGAAGACTGATGTTGAGTGAAGAGGGATGAGATGAAAGAACACTGGAAAGGCAGGAAAAGATCAGGCTTTAGAAGACACAGAAAGGACTATTTCAGCCCCTTATCCAGGCCTTGACAGCCTGGGGAAGCAGCAGAAGGCACATTGTTTTGAAGAAAGAGAAGTATCTCTAGAAAAGGAGACCATGGGATCAGACCAAAGCTAAATAAGCCCCTGGCCGGCCCCTCATGCTATAGATCAGGGCTCTCGGGGAAGTCACTCATCCAAGGTCACTGAGATAATAAGCAGATGAGCATTGGGTGAATTCATATCGCCTGACTTCAAATCTGATAGTGATTTTATAGTGGATCAGTACAGAAGATCCTCCTGGAAAGAGGAACAAAGAACTAAAGATGTTTCCAGGAGAGGGGATCAATGTGAAAGGAGCAGGGGAAACACACAGATTAATAAGAAAAGACAGAGAGAAGCCTGGTCTTCTCTCTTCTGTCCTCTAAAAGTTGAGGAGAGCCAGGGGAGGGGCAGAGCAAGAAACGAGAAGCAAATCTGAATTTCCCAAAACAGCAGGGAATCATAAATATTGCTTTCCTCCTTACAGCAAAACTGCTCCCCATTTTCTTTACTTCTTTTAGAAATAAAATGGAATTCCATCGTTTTTAGAATTGATCGTTTTGGTCGGGGAGTATTAAGGGGACAGAAGGGTCAGGACGGACTTCATTTTGTTGAACTTGGACTTGGCTCTCCCTCCAGAACATTGTTCATTGTCTGGAAACAGCTGATCTGGCTTTTATTACTTTTCAGCAATTGTATATGGTTACTAGAAACAGATGTGCTGAGATTTCTGGATAATTTTTAAGTCAGTGTGCTCATGCACACATGCATACCCACACCCACAAGCCAGCAAGGTCTTCCTCAGTCTCTGTCAGTGCTGGGAGAAGCTGGAGAAGCTGGAGAGACCCGAGGAGCAGTTAATAGGATAAATGGGAGGCTGGTGGGGTATATTAGGAGGAGTTGGGGCAAAGAAAAGACTGACAAATAAGTGTCACAGTATCTGGGGAAACGAATCAAAGAAGCGATCTGCGGTTGGTTTGGGGGTTTTCCAAAGTGTTTTAGGATAGGATTACGCCTTGGTGTTTTATTTGTGCTGAGATTAAAATAGCCACTCAGTTTTTGTTTTTTTTTTTATCTCAGCCATTGTCCATTGTTTGTTGAGTGAATAAATGAATGAAGTAGTGAATGAATACATGAATGAACGAGTGAATGAATCCATGTTCACAAAAGGAAGCAGTGAATTACAAGGGCAAGGAGAAGGAGCCAGAGTGGAACTAATAATAAAAAGAAGAAATCCGTCCATAATGCAATTAAACTTCTCCAAATGGCTAGAAAATTATAGGTTCATTTGTTGGGGGGTGGGGTTCTTCTCTCGCGGGACTCTTCCGACAAGGTCTCTCTCATCCTTTTGTCCCCTTCTCTCTTTAAATAATCATTCTTCTTCATGCAAATATAGGTGGAAAGGGGAGAACAGTGAAAGGTTAAAATGGAAGCGGGCTATCTTTCAACGACATGGTAATTTTGCTGCTTGGCGCGGGGCCAAATGCTCACTGCAGCCACTAGCTGCCATTCCAACATGAGTGAAAGGATCTTTAATAAGAGTGTAAATAAAAGCCAGGCTGAGAAATGAGTTTTCCATCCCAGCAATCACTGGCCTAACCTCTGCTGTAAATAGTCTCTCAGAGCCGCGCAGATGGAGTACCAGCACCTGAGGATCAAGGCAATCTTGGAGCCGTGCAATTTAAACAGCTGGGACCAATTGAAACATGAATTATCTGGGATAGGCTGAGGAATTCCATCTAGCGTATTATGTAAAGACAAATAACTCGGCTCTCGTTCCCCACCCCCACCCACCCTCGGTCCCTCTCCCCCCTTCACCCTGCCAAAAAGGGGGGGGAGGGGAAGCTAAAATATCCTTCCCCCTTCTTTTTGGGACCCGAGCCGGCCCAAGGTATCCGTCTCTCGTCCTGATCCCAAGCCCACTTTCCTCTAGAGGGGCCGGGAGGACAGGCCCCCTAATTTATGGCCATTGATTTCATAGCTGCAGAGTGATTTATCTGACCGCGGCAGAGAGGGCCGGGGCTGCCAGAAGAATGGCCGGTCATCGGAGGCCTTGCGCATCTCTGATTGGCCTTATTAATTTAGAACAAGGGCTCTGGCTCTTGCTCCAGGACTCTCTCCGGCAGGGTTTCTCGACTGAGACAGTGAGATCAACTTGGCAACTGCTCTCGGTCCAAGAGGGAGTTTGAGGCTGGGAGAGGTTTAGTTTTTGCTGAAATTCTCAAGCAGGGATTCTTAACTCAGGATCCATAAACTTGATTTTTTTTTTATTTTTTAACATTTCAATAACTATGTTTCAATCTAATTGGTTTCCTTTGTGACTCCATAGAGGTGATGCATTTAGAAAGATTATCCCGAGGAATCTACAGGCTCCTGACAGAGAGATCCATGAAACAAAAAAGATTACCAACAGCCTTCTCTAAAAGAATAACTAATTGTTTAAGCTGCTGAGTAGAGAAAGGGGAAAACATCCTCATTAAAGGCAGTTTAGTTTACCATTCAAATGGCCAGACTCCTGGATTTCTCTTTCTTTCTTTTTTTTTCTTTTTTGGTAGTAGAGCAAAGATATTAGTGTCTTGGGATGGCAAAGCAGGCGGAAAGATATTCCACAAACAACAGTAACAGTAACATTACCCAGAAGGGAAAGAAGATTGGGAGGTACAGAGGGTCCCTGTAAGTTACAGCAATTTATATGGGAAAAGGTCTTTGCACAGCTCTAGTTCTCTACATTGGAGCCTTCCCAGTCACAATCGAGGGTATAAATCATTTGGTAAATTACCAATGCACCACATTTCAGGAGGTCATTGCTTTTGCCTTCTATAGTACCTGTCATTTTAATATCACTACTGAGTGATGGGACTCGGTTGCATAAAAAAAAAAAAATGAATTCTTAAAAGGAAAGGGGAATGATGGGTGGGGAGGGGATGATTTACAGCATTCAGTGGAAAACACTTTTCCAAATTATGTATGTATATTGTACTGGCGTTTATCTATAAATAGCGTCTCTCTGGGTTTATATATATTTCTATGTGTGTATAGCTTTCCCAAATATAGGTATTTGGCTGTTGGGCAACATTCAGATAGAAACCCATCAACCTGTTTCTCAGGAAGAACAAAAGCAGGACAGGATGTGTGTGAGAGAAAAAGAAGGAAAGAGAAAGAAAAGAGAGACAGTGAGAAAGAGAGAAAGAAACAGAGACAGAGAACAGAGGAAAAAGAAAGGGGGAGAGAGAGAGAGGTACAGGAGAGAGAAAACGGGGAGAGAAAGAGAAAGGATAAAGGAGAGAGAGAGATTGGGGGTGGGGAGAGCCAGGGGGCAGGCTGGTGTCACACACATAGAAGCACTATCATTTCTTTTATTTATAGCTCTAACCAGAAAAATAGACTGGGAGCAGCTGAGTACCAATTTATTTTGCTGCCTGAACTGATGAGTGCTTGGCTTAAATGTCATTGAGTTGGAAGGTTGCGCATTTCATTCACTGCCAGGTTTAGACCCAGCTTTGAAGCGGGTCTAGGAGCTGATCAGTAATTGTTCTGCTGCCTAGAAAGGTGGGGAATTGCGATCCTGCTGCCGGAATGGGCTCGGTAGGGGATGAGTGCCTCCTGTCATCATAAACTGTCCCCATCCAACCCAACCTGACCACAGACTAAGGTGGTCCGTTTATTCCCACTCCAAGGGCAAAGTGATGCAGGAGGCAGATTCTGCCTCTTAGAACAATGAAGTGAGAGGAAAATCCGAAGTTTAAGCTCGGATATAAGCACATGCTGAACCTGTGGATTCTCCCTTAAAGCTGCCATGAGTAGCTCTGTAACATCTGAAGGGCTCCCTGGGTGCGTGTGGTCAAATTTGTGGTCTGTATCTTCCATGAAACTCAATGTTTATAAGGTGCCAGGGAAAAGTCAGTTAAAAGAATGTATCTCCTGTGAATATTTTTAAAATGAGAAAATAATGAAAAACTCAAGGAACACCAACAAATATTTCTTTTAAGTATTTTTGCTTCCTTTTAAAAATGTACAGTGGTCAAAACAAACTGGAAAAATCAGTCCGAGAAGACAGAAAACATAGGTTTGTGGGATTTAGAGCTGGACCAAACCCTCCTAAGAGATCATCTAATTTAACCTCCTTTTTTGATAGATTAAGAAACAGATCCAAAGAAACTCAACATAGCCAGTAAATAGCGGAGTGAAAATTCAAACCAAGGTCTTCTAATGAAATCCCATTGTATGATTAAAAGCAAAATATGTCAGTTTTTTTTTTAAATTTGTTGCAATTTTTATATTTGAATAATTACAATTTACTGGTCTTTTACATGACTGGTCCCAATATGCATTTTGTGGGTTGCCCCTACAGAAATCCTGAAACCTACCAAGTAACATTGCCCAAGCTGGTACATAAGCTTCGTAATAAATATGAGTTAGCATTTTATAGCACTTTAGGACTGACAGAGTTAGGGTTATCATCTCATCTCATCCTCAACAACGACTCAGGAAGACGAGTTATCATTGTCTTTATTTTATGGATGGAAGACAGAGCTTGCAATTAGCTCAGGGTGACATAGCCAGAAGCGTCCGAGGCTAGATCTGAATTCCATGTTTCCTGACAACAGGTCCAGGGCTTTTTCCACTGTGCCTTCTTTCAAGTGGAGACTGGATTGTACAACCAAGGTGACCTTGGGCACTCCAACTAATCTACCTGAGCCTGCCAGCAATGGTGACAAAGTAGATAGAGTGCTGGTCCTATAGTCGGAAGAATCTGAGTTCAAATCCAGTCTCAGACACTCACTAGCTGATTAACTCACTTAATCCTGTTTGCCTCAGTTTCCTCATCAGTAAAATGAGCTGAAGAAGGAAATGGCCAACTACTCCAGTATCTTTGCCAAGAAAATTTCAACTGGGGTCAAAGAGAATCAGACAGGCCTGGAACAACAACAAATGAAGTTTCTTCATCTATATAATGAGAGGGTTAGATTAGATGGTCTCTGGGGTTCCTTCCAGCTCTAGATTTCTAAGACAGTAGTTGAGAATGCTGTAGAGAAGATTCCTTTTTGGGTAGAGATTAAAATAGATGAATGGCCTCAGAGGTCCCTTTACTTCAACTAGCTTTTAGGTGTGTTTAAGGTGATAAATAGTCACTTAATAGTGACTATATAAAACCATAAAACAGCACCTGCCTCCCAGGATTCTTGTGAGGATCAAATGAAATAATAATTAAAGGGTTGGTACAATGTCTAACACATAATATTATAATATAATATAATATATAATATAATATAACACACACCCTAATAGAGAGATAAATGAGAGAGAGAGAGAGAGAGAGAGAGAGAGAGAGACAGAAAGATGTTAGGTATTATTACTTGAAACAGAATAATTTTTTAAAATATTTCACTAACATTCCTCTCCAGACCAATACTGTCTTCCTTTTCCCTTCTTCCCTCCACCCTTGTTTTCCAGCTTCCTTTTTATATTCCCCTATTAGAATGTAAGCTTTTTAAGGACAGGACTATCTTTCTCTTTGCTTTTATTATATTCCCCAGACTTAAACACAGTGGCCTGGATAGTAAGCCTTAGTAAATGTTTGCTTGTTACCTTGGGGCTCACTTAGATGTCTCATCATAGCATGGTGGTGATCCTGGGTTTTCAAAGGCTATGCTAATGAAACTCATGGGTGGTAGGTTCTTCTATCTTGAAAAGGTCAGTGTCTGTCATCCAAGGATTGGGCCAGCTCAGTCCAGAGAAGTTTATCACTAAAAAGTCAGTCACTGGACAATGAATTTTTTTTTTTTAAGCAACAACTTCCAAAATCCATCCACTAGGAATATAGTATGTTTGCAAAATTTGTCAATAAAACAACATGAAATCATAAATCCTCAACATACATAACAAAACAGCAAAAAGTATGATACAAACAATAAAATGCCAGAGAAGAGAGACATCATTGTGGGGTAGGATGAGGAAGGGGGAGGACTTGAACACACCTAGAATGCAGTTTGCAACTCAGTGGGGTCTTGATAAATGTGTTCCACAGTATATTAAATTCTCTATAAAACACAGCTGGTGATATGGGGAAGGTGAGTTTCAGAGGCTTAGCTCTCCACTGTAAACTTTTGACAAAAACTCAAGAAAACAGTTAACTCTTTAAAGACATGTGAAGAAATTTTGTTATAGATTACTCCACATTATAGAAGGGATATTAAAATTCACTGCTAGATCTGAAAATGAAAGGCTTTCAAACCCAGACTCTGAAGTGAAAAAGATATATTCTAGTGGAGAATATGTTGAAAAATTCTATTTGTTTGCTTTGCCTTTTGCTGGTTTGTGGCTGAAACTACCACTTTGCTAAAAGGGTCATAAAAATTCTTTAGGTTTTGAACTGAAAGAACATGGCAGAGCACATTCCTCTCATAAAGAAAGAAATGACATTTTATCCATGGATTTCAACTGAAATATACAATTGAAAGCAAAAAGAAGCACCGCAATCACATGCTCAGTGAAATCATGCTTGGAAGTGGACATCAGAGACTAGATGTCTAGTGGAGCAGTATTTAGGGGAGACTTCATATACTCTGTAACCTTCTGGCACGTATACCTTTTTCTATGCATGTGTTTTGATCACAAATATTTTTTATATGTCATTCTTCCCATTTGTATTCCCTTTTTGTATCTGTTTTCCCTCCAGTTAATATGTATATTTGTAGGAAAATATACTCCAGGTTGAAGGAGGACTGCTTTATTTCTACTTTTCTTACTGTGCTATTTCATTTCAATTATTCAAAACTTTTGCTTTGAATTACCTGAGTCATCAGCTTGATTACTAAAGGAAAGCACATAGATGGAGGCTCATGAGTTAGAGTTTTTTTCAGTGGATATATACTGACAAAATACTTTGAAGCTAGGATAACCTCATTTTGGAAACCCACCTGCAAGCTGAGGGAATACAAAGAAAGCCCAAAATGCTACACTATGAAATATGTACAAAATAGTAGGAAATATAATTGTTTTTCTATGTGGCAGAAACACAAATGAAAAAGATTGTTTCATTTTGTTTAGTAATACTTTATTTTAATAATATTTTTAAAATAGTGGGCTAAAAAACCCAATACAATTGTAGTAAATTTACTTTAAAAGATAAAATTTTACAAGCCTCAGATTCACCTTTGCAATTGAAGAATCCAAGTTTCATCTCAGCTGTCTTTGCATGGTGAAGTTGCTAATGAAGATGATGGAGAGGAGGCAAAGTTGAAGGAAGCAGTAATGGGTCAGGATATTTACAAGTTGAATAACCATCTGTGAATAATCAAACATTCACAAGATATGACTGCTGTTCAGAAGCTGTATGGAGATAATAGTCCTAAATCGGTCGTTCTGCTATTGAGACTTGGCATTTGGGAGATTTTAGATTCAGCTCCTTTCACTGTCAATCATCCTCTGACTAGGGAGTTAAATTTGTCTCTTGATTTCTTGATTAGTAACTTGCCCAGAGTCCTATAGTACTTCAGCAGGACAAAGGTCATAACTCTCAGCCTCATGGATTCTAGGCTTTTTCCTTCAGAACCACATCATTTCTTCTTGAGAGAGTATTACACTACTGAGTCAGGAAGGAAAGGGAAGAAGAAAGAAAGAGAGAGAGAGAGAGAGAGAGAAGACAGAAAAAGAGAGAAGGAGGAAGGGAGGGAGAAGAAAGTAGGGAGGGAGGGAGGAAGGAAGGAAAGGGAGGGAATGGAGGAAGGAAGAAAGAGAAAGAGAAAGGAAGAGAGAAAAGGAAGAAGGGAGAGAAGGAGAAAGGGAGAAAAGTGCATGCATAAGGTAGAACAACTCTAAATCAGATCATTCCACACTCATCTGGGTAAGAAAATAGGAACCTCATTTATAGGAAATTTATTCCTCCTGGGGAGATTGAAGAAGACTAAAGAAAGCACACTTATTATCTGCCATGGAAATACTTAGTGAGAATTTGCTCAGCAGAAACTTGGAAACTATTAAGTCCTGATGTTCCATTACTTACATGGCCTTTATAGACTTCCATTCCCTGGCTTTTACTAGACTTACTTCCCTCTCCAAGGAAATGCATCTTTGAACTATAATTCAGTGTAGAGAAACCAAAAAGAGACAGAATATAAGCTAACAGTGTCTCAAAATGAGTAAATAAAGATCCAACAGAGCTTCAAACTTGAAAAAAAATTTCATTGTAGGTTAAATTCAGCAAAGAATAAACTTGTTTCCTTTTTAACATGCTGCGCCATCCTCCACAATTTCTGGTCTGTGCAAGACTGCCTTTTACAGAAGTAAACTGTTCCTTGGACTCAGTTTTCCTGGGAGGACAGTATCTTGATTTCAAGTATTAGAATAGAAAGGTAACTCTGTCCAGCAGTAGTAAGAAGTATAGCCAATCTGGGCAGTCAGAGAAGCTTTCAGGTTATGGCAAATTCCACAACAGATCTGGGCACCAAGCCTTGGAGAGCTCTCACTCTCCTAGAATTACAGGCAAACTGAGGAGGGCTCTTTACCCCTGCTGTCCCCTCAACCCCCTTGGGCTTCTCATGCCCCACTCCAGGCTTTAACTTGCCTTTGTCTCTGGACACATGTACACATTATTTCTCTCTACTATCACCCAACATCAGTAGAATGTAAGCTCCTTGATTTTTGATTTTTATCCCTTCCATATCTCAGTGATTAGGAGCGTAGTACCCCCCCCCCAATCTAGAAAATCCATGTAAAGTTTTTTGCTCCCTGCCCCTTCATACCAGAGAAAAAGTCTGAATTTTTTTCTTTGTCTTTTATGGAGCGTTTCACAGTACTTTATTGTAAAATTTATGTTAAATGTTTGGTCATAGGCTATATATAGGTCAATGTTAAATAAAAATATTATATGAAAAAAAAACCTTTTTCTGTGTCATCTTCTAGCCTTCGCACATCATCTGTAACTGCTGCCAAAATCCCCCCAAATTCTCATTCATTTCTTATGGCGATATATTGAAACCATGATGTGAAGAGTCTGGATGTAGAAGGGTTAACTGTATTTATTTTCTTAGCTCCTAGCTGAGTGCTTTGCACATTTGAGGATTAAGATGGAGAGGGACTCTGAACCTATGATTTCATCAATCTGGAGAATTGCTAGGGTGGAAACCACCCCACATCCAGGTCCAACTGTTCCCCGAACCACTTCCCCATCCCTTACCAATCCAGGTTTGCAACTACTTTTATAACTCCGTTTTAGATCATTGCTTTTAACACAGAGGGAGGACGTGGAGGACTTATCTTGACTTCATAATCTTACACATATTCATGTTTGTTGAATTGGTCAATGATTTCATCTACCTAAAAATGTTGCATTGCGGCAGAACAAGACCTTATAGTGTGACTTTCATTAGTGAAAAAATGGCCCTGATCTAGCCCATGGCTAAAAGAAGCTAAAAGAATTTGTTATAACTTTCTACCTGATAATATTTGCCTATGGAAAGAAGTAGGAACCAGCAGCATACAAATAACTAACTATCCTGTTGTTAAGAATGCCTTGATCCACACCCTTTGATCCAGCAATGTCTCTGCTGGGTCTGTATCCCAAAGAGATCATAAAAAGGGAAAGAGACTTGTATGTGCAAGAATGTTTGTGGCAGCTCTCTTTGTAGTGGTCAGAAACTGGAAACTGAGTGGATGCCCATCAGTTGAAGAAGAGTGAATAAGTGATGGTATAGGAATATTGGGAAAGTAAGAAATGACCAACAGGATGATTTCAGAAAAAACCTGGAGAGACTTACATGAACCGATGCTAAGTGAAATCAGCAGAACCGGGAGATCATTGTGCATAGCAACATGATTATATGATGATCAACTCTGATGGACGTGGCTCTTTTCAACAGTGAGGTGATTCATATCAGTTCCAATGATCTTGTGATAGAGAGAGCCATCTGTATCCGGAGAGAGGATTATAGGGACTGAAATGTGGATCACAACATAGTATTTTTACCTTTTCTTTGCTTGCTTTTTTTTTTCTTTCTCATTTTTTCTTTTTGATCTGATTTTTCTTATGCAGCATGATAAAGGTGGAAATTTGTTTTAGAAGAATTACACATATTTAACTGTATTAGATTACTTACTGCTTAGAGGGTGGGGAGAAGAGAGGGAGAAAAATTTGGAACACAAGGTTTTGCATGGGTGAATGTTAAAAACTTTCTTTGCATATATTTTGAAAATAAAAGCTATTAATTTTTTAAAAAAGAATACCTTGGTCCAGCTGTCTCTGTTCAAAGACCTCCATAAGGTGGTCACCTGCACAATATGAATGGGCGGGAGCAAGTGGAAAAGAAGGGAGATTTTCCTCTAAATATCTCATCCATATCCTTTCCCTCATTTTCTCCTCTTCTCTAAAGGCAGTTCAAAGAATGATGACATAGCCTCAAAAGTATAAAACTTAGTCAGGTGAGGTTCAAAACTTGCTTCTGATAGATCCTAGCAGTATGACAATGGACACAGCTTTCCAGAGGCTCTATGTAAATACCAACACTTATTATTCACTGTACTTTCACATAAAAGATCAATTTATATTCTCAAACTAATATTTACTATAATGGGGGCATTTGGAGCTCTAAATTCTGTGCTATTTCACCATAACCTCTCATTTCCTATCCAACTGAAATGTCCTAAAAATGGTGTCCCCCAAACTACCAGACATATTTCTGACCAGCTCCCACAACCATTACTGAAGGGGGAAATCGTTGGAGAAGGTGTATGTAGGGAGAGATGACCCAACTGGCTTGGTCCCTCCTCCTTTCAACCTATAGATCTTAATCACTGAATGGATGTTGCCCCATTCAAACTGACACCTGGTGAAGATTGTAGCTTAAAAAGGCCAAAGTCTCCAGTGCATCCAGGGTCATCTCCAGCCATCCTGGTCACTATCTGGCCACTGGACCCAGAGGGCTCTGGAGGGGAAAGTGAGGCAGGAGACCTTGCTCAATCCCCCCCTTACTTAAATCCAATCCACTTGCAAGTCATGACATCACCTTCCCAATGTCATGTTGAGAACAAAAGACAGACAGCAACAACAATCCATCCGAATTATCTCTCAGTTCCTTGAGGCATTTGCAAAATGAAAACTAGCTGGCTTTTGAGGTTCTTTCTGGCTCTGAGCATATGATCGTCTCCTGGTTAGAGTATTTAATTCCCCACCTCTGGCCACCTACACCCAAGAGAACAAGTATTCTCCATCTGCTGGGTACAGCCCTGAACCTGAGAACCTGGAGAATGGCAGTGTCCTTGACTCACCAGGCTTCTGACCCAACCTCCACAGCCATTGCTGAGGGGAGAAATCATTTCCTTCCCACTACCTTCAATCAACTTCCCCCAACCAGGAGACAGACCCTGGCAGCGACCGTGAGCTCCGTTCCTGCTTCTAGGAAGCCCTTCTAGCCATCATCCAGGAAGACAACTCTTGTGGAGAGCCAGAGGGCTGTACCCCCCATTGCCAATCAGCAAGCCAACCCGGCATCCTGAAGGAAAGGCTGAGGCAGTGGGGGCCAGGTGCATTGAACCACCCACCCCCTCGATTGTTAACTCCCCTCAGACCTGACAGGAACAGCCTAAGACCCTGGTCCTGGGAGCCTTGGGACAAATGTCAATAAATAATGACATAGAAGAGACTTGAACATCTGCTTTGCTACTGTACCTTAAGGACCATAGAACTTCTCCATCCAATATGCAACTGAAATCCTTCATATATTTTCTTTTCCCTAATTAGAATTTGAGCTTCTTGAAGACAGGGATTATCTGATTTTCTATCAATATCCCCAGTGTTTAGTATATCACATAGGAAGCATTTAATAAATGCTTCATTCATTCAATTTCCACAGAATTCTATCTTTCCTGTTTTCTTTCTTCCTCTTCTATTTCTTTCTTATTCTTAAGGTGTTTGTCCTTTCCTCCATATTTTATTCTAGCCAGACATTCTATAGTATGGGCCTTAACTTAGAGTCGGTAAACTTCAAAAATATATATTTGATAACTATTTCAATATAATTGGTTGCCTTGGCAATCTACATATTTTATTTTATGTTTTTGAAAACATTGTCCTGAGAAGGGATCAATAGCCTTCTCCAGAGTGCAAAAGGACTCCATAACATTAAAAAAATGATCAAGAATTTGTGTGATTATTCTTTTGGGGTCATTTTCACTGACAAAAGTCCTCTATACTTTTTCTCTCTTCTATTCTGCAGAATTGTGAGAGTATACAGTATATGGTAGGGCAGAGTTGGACTGAGTTTGAATCCCTAGATCTGAGTCCTTGCTTTGCCACTTACTTTTATGGTACAAGCAACTCTGACCTTTGTGCACAAGATATCTCACCAGTTTGTGAGAATCAAATTAGATTGCAAATATAAAGTGCTTTGAAGACCTTCAAAAATATTCTGTAAGTGTAAGTCAATTCCACCTCCATCTCCCTGCCCTAGCTCAAAGATCCCATTTCCCCTTTGCCTTCTAACCACCTCCTATCCCAGCACAGGTCATCCCATCTCCTTTTCAAGTAGTCACTTTAGCACAAGTGTACATGATTTTAAAAGAAAAATGGAACCCTTGTAACAATTTTTTTAGAAAACCAAATTCTTGCATCAACTATGCCTAAAATATATCTCTCAATTCCAATAGACTTAGAATGGAAAATGCCATTTGCATCCAAAGAGAGAACTATGAAAACTGGATGTGGATTGAAGCATTGTATTTTCACCTATTTTTGTTTGTTTGCTTTTTTCTCGTGTTTTTTTTTCCTTTTGGTCTGATTTTTCTTGTACAACATGACAAATATGGAAATATATTTAAAGGGATTGTACATGTATAACCTATATCAGATTGTCTGCTATCTTGGGGAGGAGGGACAGAAAGAAGAAGGGGAGAAAAAATTTGGAACAAAAAAATCTTTCAAAAATGTATGTTGAAAATGATCTTTACATGCATTTGGAAAAATAAAATACTATTGAGGAGAAAAAAATAAAATATATGTGTCTTTCTGTGTCTTGGGTCTATAACCTGTCTGTCAGGAAGTGGATAGCATGGTTCATCATTGGTCTCCTGAATGTTTTTGTACATATGGATCTTTTTTTTTTTTTAACCTCTTTTGGGTATGAACCCAGTAATGGACTGGTTCAAAAGCCATGCACAATTTGGTGGATTTGGGTTATAATCGCAAACTAATTTTTGAAATGGCTTGACCAATTCATAGCTCTACCAATATTACTAACGATTTTATATCAATTTGATCAGTTACTTTTCTTCTTTTGAGCCCTTCCTATTCATGTCCTTTGAGCACTTATTGGAGAATGTCTCTTTTGCTTATATATTTGAATCAGTTGCTTTGATATCTGACAATTATTAGAGAAATTTTTCCCAGTTACCTATTTCTTTTCTTATTCTAACTGTATTGATTTTGTTTGCAAAAAATTTTCATTTCTGTGTAATCAAAATAGTTCATATGATCTCTTTGATTCCCTCCAATACTTGTTTGATCAAAATTATTCCTCTATCTGTAGTTCTGGAAAGAATCTGTTTGCTTCTCTAATCTGTTTATATTGTGACCTTTTATATCTGTCTTGTTCTATTTGAAACTAATCATGGAATATAGTATAACTGTTGATTTAAAACCAATTCCTAGCACACTGCTCTCCAGCTCTCCTAGCAATCTTTGTCTAAAAGATAGTATCTTTGGGTTCAATGAACATAATGCTACTGTGTCCTACATTTTCTATTTTTTAACTAGTACCAGATAGTCTTACTATTACCTACTAGTATATAATTTGAGGTCTGATACTATTAGTGTTTATATTGTGACCTTTTATATCTAAGTCTTGTTCTATTTGAAACTTATCATGGAATATAGTATAACTGTTGGTTTAAAACCTACTAGCACACTGCTCTCCAGCTCTCTTAGCAATCTTTGTCTAAAAGATAGTATCTTTGGGTTCAATGAACATGATGCTACTGTGTCCTACATTTTCTATTTTTTAACTAGTACCAGATAGTCTTACTATTACATACTAGTATATAATTTGAGGTCTGATACTATTAGATCTCTTTCCTTCCCACTTTTTATCAATATTACCAGTTCTAAGAAGAGAATTTTAATGTCTCCTATAATTTAATTATTATCATTTGTGTTGTTGCAATTTGTGTAGCTTTTCTTTTAACAACTTAGATGCTAAGTCTTTTTGGTGTTTCCACACACATATGTATGTATGTAATTGTTTTCATAGTCTGTAATGTCTCAGAATTTGGCTTTCTTGTCTATTTCTTTTGACATTATTAACTTCCCCTTTCCCGCATTACATAGCTTGGATGTATTCACCTAAGAACTCTTGTATCAGCAGTTGATTGATACTGTTGTGGATATCCAGGCAACTGTCACCTATCTAGAATTATGTTGAGTGGTGGTCTGTCATCCTGTCAGTAAGCAGAGAATGACTACAGTGGCGGTAGTGGGTCAAGCCTGAGTGGCAGCTATTCTATGGCAGCTAAAGCCAGGAGACTAAAAGGAGACTAAAGCAGAATTTATTGGTAGCTAATTAGTACCACTGTAGAAACACAGGAAATTGTAACCCATGAGGGACGTTGCCAGTGGCAGGTAGGAGCCCCATCATACAGCTCAGTGGGCGAGGGTTGCAGTTCAGGCAATGACTGCTTTTGGGGACCAAGGAAACTTTATCAGGCTTATCAACAATTGAAACATATTACTTTAAAAACCCCCAAATTATCAAGGGATATTTCAAAAAATGGCTGGTAGATATGACAGCCTTATTTTCTACCTGCACTGAGTTGTAATAATCCTTTTTCTTCTCCTCAGTTGCTGCTGCTATCACTACCCAGATCTCAGGTAACAGGTAGGAGGATAAGACCATTGAAGCAACTACAGAAATGACAGCTCCAGCCCTCTTCCTCTCTGGGCTGGGGGTCCCAGAGGATCTGGGAATCAGGGGATGGAATTATTGCTGAGATCCAGGAATATTATGTTTCCATTGCTTTCATCTACCAGTCTAGTAGCCTTGTAAAAGAAGATGAAAATGATTGAATGTGATCTTGTTCTTTTTTTTTTCATTTTTCATTTTTTATTATTATGAACTTGAAAAATACAAACATTTCCTTATGTAAATATGAGAGGGAATATTTGGATCCCAATCCTACTCCTTTTCACTCATAGTTAATGAAGGCAATTAGCAAAGAGTAGATAATAGAGGTAATGAGATATTTATAAATTAACAAGGTGTTAATGGCCTGAGACCCATTTAAGGAGTGTGAACACCTCTCTCTGCCGTAATTACAAGAAACAACTTCATTGGATGAGCAAAAATTGATCATGCTTTTCTAGGGCCTTAAATAGTTGCATGAGTTTATCAGTTCATCTGTATGAGCCATATCACTTTAAAACTAGTTTACTCAGTGAGCAGCAGACATTATAACCAGCAGGAAAAGAGACATTGTAGAAAAAAAGTGGTCTGTTGAGAAAGAGAATTACTTCCAGTAGTGTAGAAGAAAGCAGGGAATAGAAAAGCAAATTGGTGTTCAAGTTGGGCTATTTTTAAAATTCTTTAATTGGGGTTAAATGACTTGCTCAGAATCACACAGCTAATATTAAGTGTCTGAGGCTGGATTTGAACTCAAGTCCTCCTTATTGCAGGGCAGATGCTCTATCCACTGCATCAACTACCTGCCCCAAAAATAGTCTTTAAGGAAAAAAATTACTTTCAGGCCCTGCAACACTAGAGAAGTGAATAGCCTTGGCCACATAGTCCTTACACAGATGCCTTAGAGTGCCACTGTACTTTTAAGTTTGTGCTGATTCTTCCCACAGCAAATGAATATATTTGTAGGAAAGTGAGACCTAAATTTATGGGGGAATATTTTATATCTCCAGAGCAGCTGGACAAGGCAGTGGGTAGAACATTAAATCTGAAGTCAGGAAGACTCATTTTCATGACTTCAAAATTGGCCTCAGATTTCCTAACTGTATGACCCTGGGCAAGTCACTTAACCCTATTTGCCTCAATTTCCTAATCTGTAAAATGAGCTGGAGAAGGAAATGGCAAACCACTTCTACCAAGAAAATTCCAGATGGAATCACAAGTTAGACTCAGAATTGACTCAGCACCAACAAAATGTTGTACCCACTATTTTTACTATTTCATCTCAATAAAGGCCTTTGCTTTAAGCTAATTTTCTACAGAGGGTACCCTAGAATTTATGGTAATAGTTGCCTCTTATGGGTCCAAATCTGAAAATCTATGACTGCTAAATTGAGAGAAGTAATTCTAAGGGGGTGCTACATAAAGAAAAGGGGGGGAAAAGAGTTTTGTATGATACCATAAAAATCTGTTACATATAACTTGTTTTTTTAAAGTACAATATTAAATTAAACAAGTTATTTCTTACACTACTCTACTTGTCTCTGTCCCTTTCTGAATTTTATTCTGCTTTCCTCTGTGTATTTTTAAAATTTCCATGCTCTTTTCTTTCTTACTTGTTTTTTTGTTTTCATTGTCATTAAGTATGCCCTCCAAAACACACACACACTAACAAAAAGATCTCATAACAAAGACGTATTCAAGGAAAAAAAATCTATGTATTCGCCATGTCTGAGATTACGTAAGAAAAAATTCATGTGATTCTTCATCAGTCTTCTGGAGTTATGAGCAGACTTAGCATTGATGGTTCTTAAGACTTTCATAAGGGGGAGCATTTGGGAAGAATAGGTCAGAAAATTCCAAGCTCTCCAGATTCTGCCCCACCCCCCAAAAAAATTGCACCTCAGGGTGAACATAGATGGGTGAAAAATAAATAATACTTGGGGCTGAACAGGGGTCCTTCTAGGCCAATCAGAAAGACTCCACGACAAAGGATTTAACCAGTATGAAATGTCAATATACCTCTAGAGAATCTCTGCTGATAAGGAACCCCAGTCATGTCCTGCTGTGCTGCTGAGATGCTGCCTTGGGCAAGAAGGAGCCCGCATACCCAGTGATTGCAGAAGCAGTAGGGAAGGTAGCTTCTGGCTGTTGGCACTTACGGAAGGGTGAAGTTCTTGGTTTGGACTTCCAGGTCAGAGAGGAGAATTGAGGGAACACCTGCCAAAGGGAATTTCCTCTTCCCAAAGCCCAGGACTAGGGATGATTACATTATTAAGTTCTTATTTAAAAAAAAAAAAAAAAAAAAAAAAAAGCAGGCAAAGCAGAAAGAATCCAACCATAGAAAGTTACTATGGGAATAGGAAAAATGAGGGTTCATATTCAGAGGAGGATATTGGAGTTTAAAAAAAGCCTTTCCTACCCTGAGTAATGTTAAATGAATAAAAAAGAGTAATTACAAGCGTAATGTTAAATGGCTACCTGCCAAAAAAGAATTTATAGAAGATCTCAGAAAAGACTTTAAAAATCAAATGAGAGACTGGGGGAAATTAAAAATAAAATAAAATAAGAACCATCCAAGAAAGATAAGAAGATTATGAAATGAAAGACAATCAACTAGAAAAGGAAAGGAAATGACTCTTAGAATTGGACAAGGGGAAGATAGTAAAGTTGTAAGAGACCAATAAATAATAAAACAAAATATAAAGAATAAAAGAATAGAAGAGAACATGTTAAAAGAAAAAGAATAGATCTGGAGAACAGATCAAGAAGAGAAAATACAATATAATAATAATTATGATCAGGATTAGAATTTATTAGAAAAAAATATTAGGGGTAGTAGTCTCAGACAAAGTCCAACTTTTAAAAAAGATCCAATCAAGAGAAGTCTATATTATATGTCAGCCACATTAATATTGTTTTAGATACATGTACATGCATGTGTGTATAGGATTGTTTATGTGTGCATGTATATATATGTATGTGTCTTGTGCGGGTGTGCACACACATGCACATACACACATGTATCTATGCTTAATTGCAGCCTGATTGAGGAAGATGGCTAGGGAAGAAAGGATGAAAAAAGAAATAAAGTAAAAAGTGCACAGCAGGAAAGAAAAGAAAACCTCTAAAGAGGAAAAAAAGATAGACATTTAGAATCCACTAAGTCACATTATTATTTATGCTTTCTTAAATTGGAAATTTATTGTTATCTATTTTGAATCCTCCTCATGTTCTACTGAACACATGACAATGTTTTCTTTGTTTTTTGTTTTTCTATTTTTCTTTTTCTATTTTTTCTCATTTCTGACAAATTTTAAATAAATAAATACATTTTTAAAAAGTCTTTCATATTTGTTTTCCTTTAAAATTATGTGGTCATTATAGTGACTTTTTTCTTAATTTTTCTCTTTCCAGTTTTCATCAATTCAAGTCTTTTCAGGTTTTTTGTCATTTCTCATATTACAATAATACATAATTCCACTCTTGTTATAATTGGTATTACTTCATCTTCCTTTAAAATAATGTCATTATATTCATGTTATGATTCCCCAATAAATGTACAAACACTTTTTCTCAGTTATTTTTTTTTAACAAAAAAGTTTATTTTAGATATTTGTGTGCATATGAGTATATACTTTCCCATTTTCTTTCATCTCCTTGTTATATTTCCTTACTAGTTGTATTTTCCCAGTTTAATGACTTTTGGGGAATAGTACCAAATCAGCACAGTAAGGTGCCTGTGGGAGAATCACTATAGTGTAGTAGAAAGAAAGAATTCTGGAATTGTAGTGAGAGATTGTTAGTCTAGATAAATAGATAATACATGTATCTCTTCCAGTTCTAAATGTATGTTCTTTTCTCCCTGTCCTAATAGCCCCTCCAACAATGATCACTTTTCTTTATCATCATCTTTGCCAGACAATAACCAAATGACCTAGCTTGGGCTAGGAATACAAAAAGAAATAAGAAGAGAGAGTTCTTGCTTTCAAGGAGCTTATCTTCAAAAGGAAACTGAAAAGGGGGACTGGGTAACAAAGCTACTGGGAGGAATACTGGGAGGACATCCAGAGTATAGCCTAGAAAAAAATCGAGATATGGCTGGTCTACCTCTTTAAATGGTGGTTCTCAGAGGAATAATCGAAATGAGGAGACAGGTCAAAGTGAAAATACTTCTCATGTGTGAATTCCAGGGCGGAAATGAATGAATTTTAGAATGAAGAGCTGGGGCCTGAAGAGCTGAAGAAAGTGGGGAGTATAGATTTGAGATGACCATCTTTATATGGTCTATTATATTTATAGTTTTTTCTAATATTGACTCAACCCTTCATATAAATCCAACATGGTCATTGTATGTAATCTTTAAATATTTAGTTGTAGCCTCTTTGTTAATTTTGAAATATTTTTACTTTGATAGTCATTAAAATAATCTATAGTTTTATCTTTCTTCTCTCTCTGATTTATGTATCAAGCTTCATAGAATAGAAATCAAGTCTTATAAATCTTTGTAGGATGCCTTCTTTATCTTTCAAACTTTCTGTAAAACTGGAATTTATTGCTCTTTAAATATTTGATAGACTTTATTGGTAAATCTAGCTAGTACTGTGTCCCTTTTCTTTGGGAGTGCATCTGTATTTTGTCCAATTTGTTTTTCTATGATTTGGTCATTTAAAATTTCAATTTATTTTTCCATTATGGATATTTTGTAATTTTGTAAATATTCATCCATTTCATTTAAATAATCAATTTTGTTGGAATATAATTGAGCAAATAGTTTCTTAATTATTTCCTTCTTAATTTTTGAATTATTTAAATTTTTGTCTTGGTAATTTGGTTTCCTCTTTTTTTTTTTTTTTTTTTAACAAGAATCAGTTAGCAAATAGTTTATTTTATTCATTTTTAAAAGTTCTTAGTTTGCCTTCTATTTTGTTTATCCCTTCTTTGATTTTAAAACTTTCAATTTATATGTTTGATTGGGGTAAATCTATTTAAAATTATTCCAGTTTTTCCATTTTAAGTTCATTTCATTCATTTTTAAAATTCTTGTTTTTTTAGTTCTATCTCCAAAATTTAGGCCTATTGTCTCATTTTTGTAATTTTCTTTGATGAATTAATTATCTATTGCTTTTGTGATTTCTTCTTTGACTCACATGGGGGCTATGTGTTAAATTACAATGTCCCCATTTAAACTTGAATTCTTTCTACAAATATCCTTTTATTATAGTTTAATTGTGGTGTGAATAATAAGAGATATATTTTTTTATTTCTGCTTTTATGCATTTGTTTGAAGTTTCTGTGTCGTACTTTTAATAATCTGATGAAACTTATGGGTCCTTTCTCAGAATTCTTTAAATTAATAAAATAAAATGCATACTATTATAAAGGAAACTATTATCTTGAAAGCAAAACAAGTTCATGGACCATTGATAAAGAGTCTCTGATTTAGCATACTTTTGCCATATGGATTTGAGCATTAAATATATTGTTTTCTGTTTTCAGTCAATGATTTCCAGAAACCTATCACATCCAGATTTTTAAAAATTATTCTTAGGTCCCTACATTTTTTCTTGATTATTATTTTGTTAGATTTGTCTAGTTTTAAAAAGTAAACATAGAGATCTCCACAATTATGGTTATGCTATTTCTCTAAGAACTTTAAGTACTTAAACATTTTGAGCTTTAGTGTGTGTGTGTGTATACATATATATTATAGAGTGATATAATTTAACTATCTCTACTATCTTTAAGTATAATATTATTTTCAGCCATATCTATGTTTACTGATACCTTAGAGAAAATTGTTTGTTATCCTTGTTTTTTAAAATGCTCCTGTAGCATAATAAATTCTGCTCTAGATTCTAATTTTTAAATTCATTGTAAATCTTTATATCTTGTGTTTCTTGTAAACAAAACATTCCATTCTATTAGCCTTCTCCACTTATTTGATGATTTTTATCCCATTCATATTCAGTTGACTGTTAACTTTATATTTCCCACCATAATAGCTATAATTGGAAAAAAAAAAAAAGAAAATTGACCAGTACTAGTAATCTATTATTGAAGTGTTATATTCCTATTCCTCTCTTCAGCAAACCAAGACCCCAATCTCTGACTTTTACATTATCTTTCTCCTTTCAATCTCTTTAAGATACACATGTTTGTTATTTGGGACTATTTCCTCTGAAACTTCTCTCTTCCTATTAAGTTAAATATGTTTCCATACCAAATTCTCCATGTGTGTTCCATCCTCCTTTTCTTTGTACAACTGAGATTGAATTTCATGAAATGGCAGCTCCCCCTACCCCTTTCTCTATTTTAATACTCTTCTTCTCAAGTATCCCAATTATAACAATTTTTGCCCTGACTTCATCCATTCTGTACTTATTCCTTTTTTTTTTTTTTATCCTCCCCACCCCCATTTTTTAATGCAGTCAACAAAATAACAAAACCACATCCTGTCCTTGTGCTTGTACGTTATTTTTCTCTTGGCTTCGGTTTTGTAATTCAAAGTTTCTGCTAAAATCTCATCTTTTCATTAAGACTGTTTGAAAGTTCACTGTTCAATAAAAGTCCTCACTCCCATAGATTTATGCCCAGTTTTTTCAGGGTCAATCATTTTTACTTCTAAGCATTTGGCTCTGGCTTTTTGGAATATGGTATTTCCAGATTTTCTTTCCTTAAAAGATGCAGCATAGTCTTGTGTGATCCTGACTGATTTTGGGGAACTTGAACTAACATTTCTTTCTTACTTCTTGAAATTTTTTTCAGAGTTTTTGATTTAGGTGTTTTGATTTCAAGAGGTAATGTTCTTACACACACACACACACACACACACACACACACACACATGCATTTACCCACATGTAAACCTGCATCTAAAACAATGTTATTATGGCTAACATATAATGTAGATTTCTCTCTTGAATCTGAGATCAATGATTATTAGCTGCACTTTTTTTCCTAATAAATTCTACTCCTAAGCCTTGTAATGTTTGTAAATATCTCTTCTTTCCTATCTCTGCTAACTCTTCTACTTTAATTCTTCTCCTTAACTTGCCTTGCATTTACTTAACTTCCCCCCACCCATGGATTCCTCCCTTGTCTTCTTCTCCCACCCTTTCCTTCTCCCTCCCCATCCCTCCCCCCTTATTTCTCTATAGATTTTAGAGGGTACTATATCCTATGTGGTATATATATATATAACCCATTCCCTAAGTGAGTAGATTTAAAAACTATGAGCCTTCCTCCCCCATCTAATGCCTCTGTATCTATTCTTTTTCTGTACCTGATTTATATAACATAATTACTATTTTACCTTTTCCTAGACAGTTTTATTTTTAGAGTCAGACCATACTTAAGTCTGCCCCAGTCTTTCTTTTGAACCTACCCAATTGTTGATATCAATCTTAAATACATGGTATACATTTATGTATGTAAAAGACATAAACAATTTGTTCATATAAAATTTGTTGAGATTAATCTTTGATATTGGCTTTTTATATTTAAATTTTCTATTGAGTTCCGGTTTGGTTGAAAGCTTCAAAAATCTCCAAGTTTGTTGAATGTCCATTTTTTTTTCATTCAATATTATGGATAATTTTGTTGAATATATTTTTGGCCACAGGCCTAGTTCTTTTGATTGATGGTATATGATTCTAGGATCTGTGGTATTTTATTGTGGCTGCTACTAATTCCTTTACAATTCTGATTGTGATTCCAGTATATTTGAATAGTTTTTTCCTTGTTTCTTGCAAAAATTTTTCTTTGATCTGGAGGTTTCAATAATATTCCTATGTGCTTTCCACAAAGGACCTCTTTGAAGTGGTGATCAGTGGACATTTTTCTATTTCTACTTTCCCCTCATGTTCTATCACTACAGGAAATTTTCTTGAAGTATTTCTTGCACTACTATGTGAAAGTTCTTTTTTTGGTCACAGTTTTCAGGTAATCCAATTATTCTTGTATTTTCTTTTCTTGATCTGTTCTCCACGTCTGTGGTTGTTGTTGTTGTTGTTTAATAAGATCTTTCACATTCTGTTCTATTTTCTCATTTTTTATAATCTGTTTTGTTATTTCTTGGTCTCTTATATCTTCACTGGTTTCCCCTTGCCCAATTCTAATTTTCAAAGAATTATTTTTGTCTTTAAGACTCTATATCTCTTTTTCTAATTTGCTAATTTTTTTCATAATCTTGTTTATCTTGGATGGTTTTTATTTTTTATTTTCCCTCAATGTCTTCCATTTAATTTTTAAATTCTTTTTTGAGTTCTATAAATTGTCTCTGGGCAGGAGTCATTTAATGTAACTTTTTGGAGTAGAAGAGGTTTTTGTTTGTTTGTTTGGCTTTTTGCTTCAGTGTCCTGTGAAGATGAATCCCCGTCTTTCCTGGTTCCATAGAAAGTTTCTAAAATTGGGTTCTTCTTTGCTGGTTAATTTTTTTTTTTTTTAATGAGAAATATTAGTGCCAGCTCCTCTAATCCTGACATTCTAAAGCCTGACATTCCCAGTCAGCCCAGGTTCACTCTGCATGTAGAACAGGAGGTAAAAGTTCCTCCAGTTCCTGCTGAGGATCTAGTCAAACCTGGCTGGCCCCAGGGGTCCTCATCTAGTGTTTCAGTGGGGCTAACCTGGAGGTGTTTGCGCTTCACACTGGTTAATCCCCCACTCAGGGTCTTTTTTTCTTTCTTTGGATCTTCTTGGATTATTCCCAAAAAACCCCTGTTCTGCCTGAGTCTTTTTGATTTTTCATCAGTCTATGTTCTCCCTGAGGCATAAATTTGTTCTATTTGTGGGAGAAATCTGTAGAGTCTAAAATTTACTGACCTACTTCACCATCTTCCCAGGATCCTTCTTCCCTGGGATTTGTTTTGGCAGGTATATTCCTAGGTATTTTATATTGTCTAGAGTAATTTTAAATTACTCTTTTACTATCTCTTCTTGTGAGATTTTGTTTGTTATACATAAGAATGCTGATGATTTATGTGGATTTATTTTATTTATTTTGCGGAGGTGGACAGTTAGGTATCTTGCTCAGGGTCACACAACTGGTAATTGGTCAACTGTCTTGAGGCTGGCTTTGAACTCAGGTTCTCCTGACTCTAGGACCAGTGATTTCTCTACTGTGCCCCATGTGGATTTATTTTATATCCTGCTACTTTGCTAAAATTATTATTTCAACTAACTTTTTAGTTGTCCTTAGAGTCTTCCAAACCATCCATATTGTTCTGCAATAAGAAATAGCAGCTTTATTACCTCATTCCCTATCCTAGTTCCTTTTATTTCTTTTTCTTTTCTTATTGCTATTCCTACAATTTCCAATACAATACTGAATAATATTGGTGATAGTGGGCCTCCTTGTTTCACACCTAATCTTACTGGAAAGGTTTTTAGCTTAGCCCCATTATAAATAATGCTTGCTAATCATTTTAATTTCCTTATATCAATTTAAGAAAAAGATCCATTTATGCCAATATTTTCAAGTATTTTTAATAGAAATGAGGGTTGTACTTTATCAAAAGCTTTCTTCTGCATCTATTGATATATCATGACTTAATGAACTTTTATTACTGATAAAATCAATTATGTTTATCGTTTTCCTTTAGTTAAACCTAAAGTTCCTATAGTTAAACCTTTCCTGCATTCCTGGTATAAATCCTATTTGATCATAATGTACATAATCTTTGTAATGCAGTCTTAGAATCTTTTAGCTATTGTTTTAGTTAGGATTTTTTGCATCCATATTCATTAATGAAATTGATTCCCTACTCAGCTGTCTACTATTCCATAAATGAAAGTTTGTGAGACAAAAGTTCATGAGATGAAATTTCTTGAGATCTATCCTGCTTCCAAAAAAAGAACTCTCTTAGGGTTTACTGTTTGTTGATTCAGTGGAGTGACTCAGGCCAAAGCTCAGCCCCTGGAGGTCCTGTCTTTTCTGAAGTCCTCTCAAGTTATCTTAGGAGGACAACTGCTTTATCTCTTTATTTTTGGTTGCTCTACATTCATTTTGTGGTGATTTTCTGTCTGTTTGTTGAGGAAATGTGGAAAGCCTGGAAATTTCTGACCTATTCAATGATGCTCCCAGAATGCATCAGAATTAATTTTTTTTTTTATTCTTCTCTATGGGTTTTTTTTTTTTTTTTTGAGGCAATAATCAGTAGTGCTAGACAAGATTATGTAGGACAGTAGAAAAGAAAAAGGTCATCTGCGTCTTAGTTGTGCCATCACCAAATGCCTTCACGCTGGGTGGAATGTGAGGAAGCTGGAAAGGGCCTTTTTTCAGCTTTTATGCCAGTTTTTCTCTACTTTGAGGATGGGGCAGGAGGGCAGAAGACTTTATTTGAAGACCTTGCCACATAAAACCTTTTTTTCCTTACTTTTATTCTTTTTTATAATAAGCCAGTGATCTGACTGTATATAGAGGGCTCAGGAATGATTCTCACATTAATGATGAGTCATTTCTTGCCTGTTAAAATTTAATCAATTTAATTTTTTGGTGATGTTAGTTGGTACTATCTACAGATCAAGCTGATTCTTGAAGAAAGATTATGTGTGTATATACACACATACATATATGTATGGCTTCTATGTATTTATGAAGCTTTTACATAATTTACAAGGCTTTAACCTCTCATTTTTGAATCCTGATCTATCTTCCAATATTATATTTCTAACCTTCCTCACTTATTCCCATATTTTCTAATTACCTAATTACTGACTTACCTTAGAATTTCTCTATCTTTTTGTAGAATTTTTTTTACCTCTTACCTTCCACAATGAATATTGGTAAATAAGCAATAATTAATTTTATGGTACTCTCTCTTTTTTTTAAAACAAATACTTATGTAAGACATTTAGATTCATGCTAGTCTTTTTTTTTTTTTAAACAAATACTTTACTTATATAAGGTACTATCCCTTTATGATACTGTTCTTTTAAATGGAAGTTTGTTGTAGAGTTGTCTAATCAGAGTTCTGAGAGAAATAATTATTCTGACTCAAGAGTTCTGAGTTTTTTTCCTTTGCAACATGACAAGATGTAGTATACTTGAGCAATATGGATACGAGATATGGTTTATCTTTATGAGAAAGTGTAATTTATTTGATTATAGTCAGATGAAAATTTAGTTACTAATCATAAATTAAGGTGTAGTGGAAGGGTCAGTTCCAGATCTAGCAAAATGAATGGAAGATAAATGGATACTAGTTGTTTTTCAGGAAATCCAACTGAAAAGAATAATTTAGAATAATTAAGAGCAGGCACCCATCAGATTAACTGATTTACCTGAGACATACCCAAACACAGCCCAGTTTAACATTGTAAGTTTCTATTTAATACAGAAGCTATGTTTATCAAAGAACTTTTATAGAAAATTCCTGAGACAAAAAGAGAATATCCTACTGGAATTTTAAGCTATCCAGAGTATATAAGTCTTCTTCATTCATTTTCTTCTTGTCATGCGCTTGCACATGTGCATGTGTATTGGAATGTATTTATTATTCCTGCATTTGCTTTTTGAGTATTGAAATTATTTTTGTTCTACTGTTAATAAAACAGTTATGTTTAAGATCCAAAGGGGCCATTAGTATGTATGAGTAGTTTGGTTTTGGGTCCATGGAGCATGCAGCTAAGGGTTCAAGAGTAGAACTGTAGGTAGGTGGTATGCCTCCCTCTACACAGTCATCCCTAGGACCTTGAGAGAATTTGATGTAAGTCCTTCTGTGGTAACCTTAGCCTACTAGGTTGAGCAAGCCAGTGAATAAGTATTTATATGCCCTCTATGAGAAGTGTGAGGTGCTGTACTACAGGTATCCATTACAAGAACTAATATATTCCATGATCACTGAGGTATAAAGTGACCAAATATCCCAAGAAATTGCAATTGCCTTAAGACACATGATAAAGCCAACTTCATTCACACCTTCATTTGCTTCCCAAGAAGTTTCTGTGAGGCATATTTTCACTCAACTGTGACTTCTTTCTTTTTGAGTTGATCCCTGGGTAAGAATATTACATTTAGAGTACCAGCAGCCAAGTTAAAGCTTGTAGATGGTCTAAGAACAGTGAGTCTCAGCATTATCTGACCTTTTCAATCATTATACCTCCATCACTATAGAAGCAGAAAGCATCCTAGGACTGCATGCCATTTTGCATTTTTCTTTGGTGGGTTGTCATAGCCAAAGAATTCATCACCAACTGATAAGCCTCTACATACTTAACTAGGCAGGTTCTTGAAAAGTAGACTTGATCTGTTGTGAGGATCATGTTCACTTTCCCAACACTGTAGGACTTGAGTATTTGTATCCCAATGGTATAGCTTTTCACAAAGCGGAGTGGTTTCCTTATCCTGATTAGTAAGACTTTTTGGAGGCCACATAATCTATTCTATTTCCTGTCCTACATATTTCCTGTTCCTTAAAATCTATTTTATCTATTAAACAAAGGAAAATGTCTTCTTAACCTTCTTAGTAATTACATACTATAGACCTACAAAATCTTTACTATAATTTTCTTTTTTGCTTTTTAAAGTTTTATTAATACCTTTTGTTTTTATACATTTCAGGATTCATCTCTTATTCCTCTCTACCTTCCTCAAGTGAGTCTTCCCTTGCAACAATGAGGAAAAAGTAGTTAAACAAAACCAAGCACATCCCCACATAATCACATAATATATAACAGTCTACAACCTAGAAATAGATTTCCTCACCTCTTGTACAGTTCTAATTAGTCATAATTACACAACGTTTAGTTTCACTTTATTTTTCATTCATTGTCTTAGTCATTTTGTATCCTATTTGTTTTTTCATCTTTTTTCACTCTAATTTAATGTCTTCCCATGTATCTGCTGAATCCCTCATAGTCACTGTCTTATGGTGTGAATTTTCATGAAATGAATATGCTGTAATCTGTATAGCCGTTTTCCAAATAATGGGGATTTGAGTTTCTACTTTTTTTTTTTTTAATCTTCATTGAAGCCTATCATTAGCAGATATATATTCAGGAAATAATTTGACAAGTCATTCACATGAACTTAGTTTAGTAGCTGGTCGACTCTCCAAATATCATTTTTTTTTTTTATGAAGTTACCAATATCAAGAATTATAGGCTCCTGACAACATGGTCCAAAAATGGTTTGTCTCTTCTGTGAAATAAGTGATGAGTCGAGTTAAATGTTGACTGTGTTAATTATCATGGAGCCAGTCACACATAATCTGGTTTGGATAGTTCCCATTTGAAGGCTTGCAAATTGCATTATGCATTATCAATGCAGTATGCATTTATTCCCATAACCACCCTATGAGCCAAGTACTTTTTAATCTTCATTTTATATAAGAAAAAACAGATTCAGAGAGTGACTTGTTTTGGGTTAAGTGACTTTTGAGGTGGGATTTGAATCCAGGTCTTCTTGTCTCCAAATCTATCAGTATGATTCATGATGGTCACTGCCATTTACAATATAAAACAAATTTACAATGTAGGAAAACTAATACAATTACTATGTAAACAAAGATTCAGAAGACAGTAATTTTGAAATATTATTTATGTATTACTGAAATAATACAATATATTGAAATAATGAAATAAAATGTAAAACTGAAAATAAAAAGAACAGGAATAATTTCTTCAAAGTATATGTATATACATACATTTTGTATGTATAGAAAAAATTAAATGTCTGCATCATAGCAGCTTCCAAGATGGGAAGGCAGTAACATTTACTTCTTGTCACAGATTGTAGCATGGTATTTGGACTTAATGAAGACTAAATATGTTCATTATCGTGTTGGTCATTATTTATTGACCTGTTTGATCCTTCTTGCATCTCCTCTTTGATTTGTATGTAACTTTATTGCCAGTTTCCCTCCAAATCCACAAAAGTGATGATTTTGCTTCTTCTTCTTGATGGAAGTACCTTGATTCTGAAAATCTTGTTGGCGGGCATAAGAAGGTCATTACTACAGAATAACAATGGCAGAGTGGAAAAGTACTTTATTTTGTTTCCAGTTCCCTTAAATGTGCTGCTAGGGATATTTTGTGTATATGAGACCTTTCTATCTCTTGACCTTCTTTTATTATGTGCTCAGAAACAGGATTTCTGGGTCAAAAAATATTTACAGTTTAGCAACATTTTTTTTTGCATAATTCCAAATTCCTTTCCAAAATGAGCAAATTCACAGACTCACTAACACCAGTGGCATGTTTATATGCTTAGCTTCCTATACATACTCTAACATTGACTATTTCCATCTTTGGGCATCTTTATCAATTTGTTGGGTATGAGGTGAAAAAACCACATAACTTGATTTTTGAGAATATTAGTGATCTGGACCAATCTTTTATATGGCAGTTAATAGTATAGAATTTGTATTTTAACGACTGTTAATATTCTTTGACACTAATATTTTCTTACATTAGTGCGGATATCATTCATCAAAAGTGTTTGCAAAATCCCCTCCCTCTTCAACCAATGGTTTCCTTTTTTATCCTAGTTGCAATAATTTTGCTTTTACAAAAGCTTTTCTATCTCATGTATTTGATAGCCTACTTTATATTTTATGATCCCTGTCTTTATTCAGTTAAGAATTCTCCCCATAGCTATAATTGTGAAAGGTACCTAATTATCTTTTCCTTTTTTGGGGGAGGAGGGATAATAGCATCTATTATAATTAGGTCAAATACATTTGGAAATGATTGTGGTAAATGTCTACCATCTATTTTTTCACTAAAGTTTTTTTTAGTGTCCCACTGCTCTGCTTCATGTATTTAAATCTTGGATAAACACAAGAGTATAGTATGGTTGAGTAGATAACTAAAGTGAAACAATCAATCTAGTAATTCTAGGGGAGAAAACTCCACCAAAATCCATATTTTTGTCTATAAGATCTAAATATTTTGACAAGAGGCTTTTCAGTGTTGTCAGTGTATTAACCTTAGTTTCTATTTTCATTTTGGTAGTATAACCTCCAGCTTCTTAAAATGATTTGTGATCCCATATAGGATCTCATTACTGAATGTGAGGGTGTTTGATTTGTATACCTATTTTATATACCTATATCAGGATCAAGTAGAAATTTCCAGGCTAAAAAGGGTCACAAATGGAAGAACTTTAATAAGTACTGTTGCAACCTACTCTCTTTTGATGATTACAGGCTTCCCCCTTTTCAGCCTTGCCACAGAAATTAAATGTCACTTGGGAAAAAGTGAGTAGGAATGGTCCAAGATTTTGCTCCTATTAGTCAATGCTCTTTGAAAATTTGAGTGGAATGGACCAGATGAGGGGAGAATAAAGACTAGAATGTAGCCCTGGAAAAAGTTGATTCAATTCAGTATTAAATGCTTACTCTACTATGCTAGGTTCTAGGGATATAAACACAGAAAAAAAACATTTGCTGCCTCACAGGAACTTATATTCTTATTAGGATGGAGGGGATACATTATGTACATAAGTACAAAGCAATTTATAGAGTGCTAACAATTAAGGGCATCATAGAAGGGCATCTTTTCTAAGTAGGTGACACCTGAACTAGGCTTTGAAGGAAGCTAAGTTTCTTGCATATGTAATGCTTTGACACATGGGAGTACAATTGTAAAAATGCTAGGTGGGATGTACTGTATGACAAGTACCTGATGTTTCATGGGATTAGAAGAGAGTGTATAAAGGGGAGTCATATGAATTAAGAACAGGGGGGATTGGTGGAAGCCAGATTATACAAGGCTGAGAAGTTTGTTTTCTAATGAAGAGGCCATAGGAGAGTCAATTAAGTTTTTGAATAGGAGAGGGCAGTTCAGTGCTTTAGTTATAAGTTTGGTAAATTATGTAAAGAACGGTTTGGAGGGTAGACTGGAGTCAAGTTCAATTAACAGGCCATTACAACAGTCAAGGCAAAAGGAAGAGTCTTGGAAAGAAGGGATGGCCTGTGTGACTGGAGAAAAGGAGACATGTGAAATATTATAATGGAAGGATTGGCAGGACTGACAAGGCTTGGCAAAAGATTTGAGTAAAAATGTTGAGGAACAAACCAATGTCAATTCAGTAGAGTACAGTGGAATGCATGTTGGAACTACAGATCCCTTCCCTTCAAAGGGTTCTGGGATGGAAGAAAAGCATGTAGTACTTTAGGCATTAAGGCATTTTATGGCATTATTCAGTCTTATGAAACCTTTTTCAAATATTCTAAAATCAAACTTTTTCTTCAGTGTCCAGAAAACAGCTTTGCAAGTGCTAAAAACTATTTCTAAATGCTTTCGAATTCTTATTTTTATCAGCTCTATCTTTAAGATAATAATAAAACACAAAATATTCTGGAAATCTTCCCCTTTTAAAAAACTCTGAGGCAATCCTATTACTAAGAAATAATTTGTATTAGTCTGTGTATTATTGCCCTTTTCAAGGCTAACTCTGGAATCTCACTTTTTATCTTTCTTGGGTCCTAATAATATTTCATAATAGAAATCCAACACATTTATCGAATAATTTACAAGCCAAACTATTTTTCACAATGGAAGCATTAAAACCAACTACCTTCATATATCTTTGCTTCCAGTCATATGTCCAATATGGCTTCCATAGTATTTACATAGAAGCTTTCAGTTGAAATTACATTTCATTTTTAAAAATGAAACAAGATATACAGTTCTCAATAATTAGTCCAAATACCTTTTCAGAGTGGTATATTTTAAGATCCCCTGTATCTCATTTGTCATATTAAGTGAACAAAAATAATAAAAAGATTTTGAGGTGGAGAGGTATTAACAAAATTTCTCATGGCACAAGTATAATCTTTGTCACATGAACGCTAGCAATTGTTACAGATCATGAAACAAACAGGAATAACTACAAGTTATTTATCCTATAATTCAGGTTGGTATCTTAAACTTTCGTGGCATGACAATAAAAGCATTTAAAATTAAGTGCTGTGACCAAGATATACTCTTTTTCTTGCTCAATATCACAAGCTCAATCAAATAAAGAGAAAAATTTAAGTTACATTACTCAGTATCAGAAAAAGCAAACTGAAGAAGCCACCATTAAGAATTTCATATCTGGAGAGAAAATATAAGATTTTTCAGCACAATCCTATCTCCATCAGGGTCATCTCCATTCGGGATGAGATCATATTAAAGAGTAAAGAAGCACTAGACTGTAAAATGTTTCCTTTAAGGCTACATTATCACTAGCTTGAAGTCAAAATATTTTTAATGACTTTTATTAAGTTAGAACTTTGTTAAAAACCGATCAAAGTAGAGCACAAAGATTTTTAAAAAGTAATGTGCAATTAAAAAGTTATTTTTCCTTTTTTAAAATACTAAAAACATAATATATGGCTATTAAATAAAGCAATTCTGTAGTAATGTAGCCAATCATTTAGTTATTAAAACAAGATACAATCAACGAATATTTCTTTTCCAGGCATAATGCCCAGACCAAATCAGTCCCTTCCCCCGTCTGACCTAACTATAAGCCTATGAAATGAGCTTCTCTTTCATTTACAAGAACTTTATTTGGGAAGTTGGAAGTTGTATTCACCAAAGGGTCACGGATCTGTACTGCTCCCCCCGCTTTTTTTTCAGAAGCAGGGACCAGGTTAAAATTTTAACATTCTTTTGACAGTAAGGGTTTCTATTTCCAGGACATTTAAAATAAATTTATACATTGTCCATATACACGAACATGGACCGAATCACCCCATATCCCAACACTTTTAACAGCTCCATTAATTTTTTTTGAGCCCCAGAAGTCAAACTTTAAAAAAAGAAAAACAAAAATACACTTTAATTAGAAGGGAAATTTATTTTACGTTCCATATAGTTCTTAATCAATAAATTTAATCATAGCATGAGCTGCGATCCACAATAGTTAAGCGTGTTTAAATCGATTCAAGTTTCATCTTAGTATCCCAAAAAAGCAAGATAAAATCCATGCAGATAAAAGTAGAAACAAAATGCAAAAGGGGGCAGAATTTCACGTAATGCATTTACCGAGTAAGTATTAAGTGGCCAGTCACTTCACCTAGCATTCCAATCCACCCCAAGCATTTGTGCATTACAAGAAACCTTGAATAATTAAGGCTTTCTGTAACTTTGGGGGCAAAGATGTTAGGAAAGCGGGCTAGAAGATTTTCACAATGTGATTTCGACAGAGCAGCTCTTTCTCCCGCACGGCCACCAACGCCCCCCACCACGCCTGAACCCTTTTCCCAGCTCCAGTACCCTCTCCCCCGCCCTGCAAACACCCTGCGCACCCCCCCACGTCCCTGGCGCGGGGCTCGCGGCAGCGCCCTAGGAGGAGGCGGCCCCCCTCCGCCCCCGCGGCGACCCCCGAAAACAAAGGGGATTCCCCGGGCCATTGTCTTCACCCGCGGCTGATCATCACCAGCACTAGCAAGGCAGTAGCTTGCGCAGTTATCTCCACAGCGGGCAATGTCACAACCCGACCAACAGCACAAACTACTACCTCAGCCAGGGCCATGGTGCGGACGCTGAAGCGGCGTGGGCTGGGGGCGCCGTGGGCCGGGGGCGCAGGACCCACGCACAAAGGTCCGCGGCAAGGCGGTGGCGGCTGGGGCGGGCGGCCCGCGGGGAGCCCCGCCCAGTCCGGGGCTCGACTCCGTAGCGCCCGGCGGGGCCCGAAGGAGGGACGGTGGCCGGCCCATATCCCGGGGCGGCCCGCGCGGGCTCGCCGGAGCCGGCTCCGACTCCTGCCGCCCGCCCGGTCGGGCTCCGGGGGCGCTCGGCAGAGGTAGGACCCCAAGGTCTCCTCTCGACGCTAGCCTCGTTACCATTCGGGGAAATCCCAGCATCTAAGAAAAGGAAAATGCCCGTGAAACCGAAACCGGACGCGGTGGCGGTCCCGCGGGGAGCAGGCGGCTGCTCCCGCTCGCGCTCGCACTCCGCCACGCGGACTCCGGCGCGCCGCTCCTCCTGTGTGTCCGGCCGAACCACAGAGAACACTTAAGAGAGGATCGCGCGCTGCCCCCACCACGTGACCGCCCCGCAGCCGCCTCCCCTCGCGGCGCCGCCATCTTCCATCGGAAAGCTCGCTGCGGCGCGCACTTTCCCCTCCAGACCCGCCCCGCCGCGTCTCAGTTGGGGAGAGGGAGATTGCGAGGGACCCGCACCCCCACGTCACCGAAGTGCTGGTTCCCTCGGCCGTGGGTCCCGCCGCGCGGTCTGCCGGTGGGGCGGGGCACCACGCTGGCCGCTTCCCCTGCCGGCAGAGAAGATGGCGGCATTTGCCTCCACTTCAGCGGACACGTCGCGCGGGGCCGACTTATGAGGAAACGGTCTGAAGTTTCTGGTTTCGGCTTTCGAGCTGGCCTCGGCTTGGGAGGGACGCGGATCATCCCCGCGGCGCTTGTTGCCGCTCTTTTTATAGAAAATACGCGGGAAAACGGATGCCTATTCCCTCACGTCCCAGACTCCTCGCCGGGTCGCGCATAGACTCCTGGGAAATGTAGTTCGGGGGGTGGGGGGGGTGGGAATGAAGGCGGACACCTCCAAATGGAGCTTGTTCTGCTCCAGACCCACGTCCTGCTTTTATCTAGGTCCGAGGGCCTTGGGAGAATTTCGCTGAAAAGCATCTTCCTCCGCACCCCTAAATGTTGAGTGGTTTTCTTTGCCCATTCTCTAGGTGCTCCTTGTGCCAGACGGGTCGGGCCACGTTAAACCGAAGAGTGAGGGAAAGAAAAGCTATGCAATTGTTATAGTGAGAGTGGCCGGACCTGGGCAAGGAGGATCGCGCCGTAGGCTGGGTTGGGACTGCAGTTTGCAATACGGCATTTTGGCATTCAGAGAACAGGCGACTGCCCTGGATATTGTGATTATCCTTCTGATTAGATGGAACGTCCAAAGAAAAGAAAAACATGGCTCCAAAGTAGTGCGAACAAATAGGTTTTGTTTGTAGCGTCATTAAAAATGCATTTTTGAAAGAATACAAAATGTTTGTATTCATTGGAGGAAAATCCAGAACTAACATATTACTATTCCTGGTGCCCACCCTCCCTGAAAGACTTCTTTGCGAGCCTTGTAATTTAAATATTTGGTGAAACTTTTTTTAAAAGAAAATACTACAAAAATTATTTCCCAGATTGTAAGTGGTTAATAACATCTACACACAAAATCTCATTTAAACCTCACCAGGCTGTGGTTATGGTTATATTTTCTCTTTGAGGCTCAGAGAGGTTAAATGACCCAACCTTGTAGAGCTTGTGGTCTCCTGGTTCACGGTCCAATACTCTGTCCACTGCAAAATATACTTTGCAGATCTGGATCTGACACCTAGTTCTGCCACTTCAAACCTCTGTGGCATTGGGATAGTCACTTCAACTGGTTTAATTCAGAAAATGACTTTTTTCAATGGAAATGATATTAAAAAGACATGAGCACATGCTTTGCCACTGCATTCTAAGAATCATGGATCTTTTCATCTGAGCTTGAGCTGAAGCCTTCTATCTGTGTGGCCTCTTCCAATAGAATTGAGCTCCTTGAAAGCAGGGATGGGCCTACTTTTCGGTTTGTACACTCACTGCTTAGTGATTTGTAGATAGCCCATTACACATAGTAAGCATTTAATGTTTCATTCATTCACTTACACCTCACTGAGCCTATTTTCTCATCTATATTGTGTCATTGTAGTAAGTGAAATCTGTATCTCAGTTGATATTTTGTCAAAAACAAAAACAAAACACTATACCTTCTGTAAACTTTGGTTCAAAGAGTTTTACATATTTTGATACTTATTTGATATTTACTCATTTGGTAACTTATTGACTTCAATACCAAAGATGAGCAGAAGGGAAGAATATTGAAAAAGTAGGACTAGGAAACAGGAGAGACCAAAGGCTTCTTACTCAAAAGTTTCAACATTGGTTTATCATTTTAAACATTTTCATTAGGAAAAGAGTTATTAGAAGGCTCTGGAAATGGCAATCACTAAAAGCCATCACAAAAAATGAAATATATTTTAATAGGAAAGGACTACTTAGTACTGTGGGAATAATTTTTTAAAATTAGCTGTCAGTATAAAGGGCCAGAATCAACTAGAATAAAAGGTAAAAATAGGCACTGTATACAATTGCAATATTCCTAACTTCATCTATTCAAACAAAATTCTAAAAACAGTGAGGGATTAAAGATGGTCAATGAGTCTCACCATTTTAAAAAGTTAAATGAAATCATATGTAGAGCTGAAAAAAGCTTGAAACCATGTAGTTTAACCCCCTCATTTTAAAGGTGAGGAATCTGAGACTAAGAGCAGTGATTTTCCCTCAAGTCAAACAGTGAATAGCAAGGCCAGAATTGAAATCGACTTATTCCAAAGATTGTGCTCTTTCTACTGTATCAAAGCAGTTATTACAGCAAGAAAGCCAAAATTGCTCAAAAACTGCCTAAGCTAGTAAACTTTTGAACTCTGCCAAGTTAAGAGACCTGGCAGCCAAGAGCAACCCTCATTTGGAATACAAATTCATTTACAAAATACCAAAAAATGTGATAGATGACTGTATTACATCATAAAATAACAGAAATCACTCTGCAGAAAGTTTGTCATGAGACATAATTATGCAATACTATTGCAGGAGCATAGCAGATTAATTTAGAAGGAAAAAATTATGGAAAATGGAACAGATTTGGAAGCATATTAACGATATGCTTATTAACAATAGTGAACCCACCGCATTTGGACTGCACCAAAAAACATTTATGAAGATGTAAGTTTGGTGGAATTATTAGACAAAATTGAACAAATGTTGAAGAAACCTATGATGGAACAACACAATTGTAAAACCATTTGGATTCATTTCTAAGATATCTTGAAAATTGGTCAACTTCAAATACTATGAACTCATACTTGGTATTATTTAAAAAAAAAAAAAAACCATTAGTAACTACCAAATTTCTCCTTTCTCCTCCTTTCTCCTATCTCCAAAACTTTTGTGAGAATATTCTACCTATCAAGAGAATCACTGATAGAAATTAGAAAATAAAATTTCAAAGGAGAAATGGAAAATTCCTGGGCTAATGTTAAAAATAAAGTATGTAGCTAGAAAATTTTTTTGTGAAAAGACATAGTTCTAGTGAATTTTATTACGAATCAGTTTAATTTGAAAAGCATTAAGCATTACTTCTTTTATGCATGCTATTATAAAGACAATTATCTGTTCTCAATTTCCTCATGTAAAATGGGGATATAATAGTATCTACCTGGCAGAGTTATTGTGAGGATCAGATAAAATTTTTGTAAAGTACTTAGCACAATGCTTGGCTATGATAAGCACATGATAAGCATTATATAAATGTTAGCTATCCTCTTTCTCCTCAAGAAGCTGACATTCTATTGTGAGGAAAAAACTACTACATAGAAAATTAAATTAAAAAAAATAAAGTTCAGAGGATGACGTAGCTAATGTGATTGGAGCATAATATCCATGGCAGGACAAAATAGAATTGTTGATGTGAGGAGGGAAATTTGACCTGATAGGTGTGACTGACACTTGATGGAAAGAAGCCCACAACAGAAATAAGGTTAAGAAAGAATATGCCTTAAATCACAAGAAACAGGATAGGTAAAAAGGGAGGAGACATTAATAATTGTATATTAAAATTTGTATCGATGTGAGGAAATCCAGGCACCACTTAGTAGGACAAGAAGATAAAGCTTTTGGGTGAAGATAAATGGTGGCAAAAACGAAATTGATATTGTCATCAGAGCATTCTCTAGAAAACCTAGAAAGAGGAAATAGCTGAGAAGTTTGAAAAACAGACCACAAGCCTGCCATAGAGGCATGATATATTATTCAATTATCTGAGCATTTACTAGACTTCTCACTTTGTCAAAAGCAAGGCAGCTATTAGTTTCTTAGCTTGTCTTAATTTCATCCTTTAAAACACAGGGAAGCTAATAGAGGAGTGTCTTTTCTGGATCTGATTCTCACTAACAAGGAACTGAAGTGGAAACAATGGGAATCTTGGGTGAATCTGAACACTATCTTAGTTTGTAAGAGAGGAAAAGAAAGCTTTGACGTACGTAATAGATTTTGAGAGATTTCAAAGAGTGTAGACAAAGAATATGTAGGATCCCAGTAGAAATTTTACAAGCTTGGTCAGATTGCCTAAGAAGGTTGGCAAGTTCTTAAGAAAGATATATTAATGACACAAAGAGAAACAATTTAGAATGAGGGGAACAGGAGCTGTCCAGAACTACCAATGAGGAAAATGTAAATCATTGATCAACTTAGTTTTTAAAAAGTTTAGGAGAGAAAATGGAATCCTAATGCAGATAATGGCATTATCATTAAACCACACAGATCAACTTAAAATCCAGCAGGTTTATTAGACTGATAGAATGCTATACAGAATTTATCTTATTCTTAAAGTATTTGGTAGACTTTCATTCTATTCTTATGAATCATATGGAGAAATGTTTACTACATGACAGTTTGTATTTGCAGGACTGTGTGAATGGCCAAATAGAATAGTTGTTAATGGCTTGATATCATCTTAAAAAACAGTCTCTAAAGGAATGCCCTAGGGATCTGTTTGGCTTTGGGATATTTAACATTTAATCAGTTAACTGAATAAGGGGATTGATGGCATGTTTATTAAAATACACATTCAATTCAACAAATAATGACTCAAAGCTGGGAGAGGTAGGTAATACATTTTATGATAGAATTGGGATCTCTCTTACCAAAAAAGATTCTCAACACAGTAAAATTAAAATGTTGGACTTAAATGAGTTTTAATAGGGACACATGTAAAGTCTTGCCTTTGGGTTAAAGAAATTCAGCTTCCTAAGTGCAAGATGGGAAAGACATGACTTAAGTATTTTGGAAAAGATCTAGCATGGATCAAGTTCAATGGGACAGTGTGCTGGGGCAGTCAAAAAAATAAATGTGATCTTAGGCTTCTTTGGAAAGGCACAGCATTTAAGACAAAGGAGGTGACAGTTTTATGGTTATTTTTTCCTTTTCATATCATACTGGGATTATTATACTCAGTTCTGAGTACCACATTTTAGGAAAAGCACTGACAAGACTGGAAAGCATTCTAAAACAGATGACCAGGATGAGTAGAGACTTTCAGATGATTCCATATTAGAATACACTGAAGGAACAGAAGATGTATGTAGCTCAGAGAAGTTGGGAAGTAAGGAAGAGAGTATAGTAACTATCATCTTCAAATATCTGTAGGGTTTTCATAGAGAAGTACAGATTAGTCTTATTCTATCTGGCTTAATATGGCAGAATTAGAAGCCACTGCCAGAGGTTATAGAGAGGCAGATTTAGGCTTGATGTAAGGAAAATAATTAAAGTTGTCCAAAAAAAAAAAAAAAAAAAAAAAAAAAAAGACTATAGTAGTTTCTCCCTTACTGTGTAACTGTCAATCAATCAGCAAGCATTTAAGTTCCAGGAAAAAAAAGTAAAAGAGACTAGTAAAAAATATTAAGGGAGTCTACTTCAGAGAAAATATGTTGAAATAGAAATAAAGAAGGTGATTAGAACTTGACATACTAGCATCTTTTGGAGAAATAGGATATTTTGTTTAGAAAAAGCAATGTTTCATATTATCTCAACCTGTTCACTCCTATTCTAATCTGTTCATCCTACATTATCAAAGAGGATTAATTACACCAGGAGGGTGATGTTTTAACTTGCATGTGAATTGGATTTAAGTGAGACAGAACTGTGCAGTCATCAGTCTCACTCTCCTCCAAAGTCACCATAATTCAGTGGCAAGACAGGTCAAGTGACAATGGTCACCCATTTTAATCTAGAACCCCATCAAACTTATGCCTTAGATTGCAGCAAGTTTCTTGCCCTAAATTTTTCTCATTTTAATTCATTCTTCAAGCCACTGACATCTTATATAATGTAGCCTAAATAAATATACAGCCTTATTTCTGGCTACTCATTAATCTTGTGCTTAACCACTTCTTAAAAGAGTATAAGATCACACACATTCTGAAAATGGAATTGTTAATGACAACATTTGATTTGCTCAAGCTCCATTATTCAGAAGTGCTGGTGATGGGGGAACCCTGAAACTGTCTTTCTCTGACTTTGGGGGGAATGCTTGAGAAACTCCTTGAACCCTCGAAGCCATCCCCTGGGAGACCCACCCTAGGGAATCAAGATAAGTAATTTCATTCTGTTATCCTGGAGGAGACCTGCACACCCCACATTGATAACACTCACTACTGATTACACTCTTTATTGAGTTGGAGATAAGTCCAGGGAACACTCATTCAATTGAAAGTTTCTATTTAATTCCGAAGATCTCAACTCAAACTGCAGTCAGCCTCTAGCCAAAGTTTCAAATTATAAAAAGGAGCAACTTGGGGCACTTCCTTGCAGAGGCCAAAGCAGGAATCACACACTCTCTGTCTGTCTGTCTGTCTCTCTCTCAGCATAGCTGCCCGTGAGGACCCTCTCCCCTCTGAGAAGGCATTCTCTTCTCAGTGTCAGTCTCCATTTCCCTAACAGAACCTTGCAGAGGACCTAAAAGCAGGAACATGCCATGCCAAGAAACCTCTCTCCTTGGCATAGCTGCCTTCGAGAACCCTCTGCCTGCTGTGAAGACACATTCTCTTTTCAGCATTAATCCTTCTTTATCTCTCTCACCTACTTCCCTAACAGGACCACACCCCTCTTTATCTCTCTGACAGGATTTCTCTGCTAGAAACTTTGTCTTTCTCATAAGACCTTGCCACTGAGGAAATCAGTCTTCCTAACAAAGGCTGACTTCTCTGGGCCAACAATAAACTTCTTTTTGCCTGTCTAACTTTTTGGATTTTACAAAGGACCTGCGCCAGCCAGAAGAAGTTCCCACAACTCTCTGTCCTGCGCCGAACCTCATCACTGGGACGGACCTGGGAATCAGATAAACCTGAATATTCCTTGCTGGGCATTTCAGAAGTTCCCTGCAGTAGTGGCAGATTGAACCCAGAACTTCCCCCGCTAGGTGAGACAACCAACTCTGATTGATTTCTATCAATTCCCAGTTCTGAAAAATAACCCAGCACAGAGATGACCTGATAGGCTACTATACGATTACACCACCATACTCTCTGTGATTTTTGTCTTTATAACCCCTGCTGCCTATGCCCACCTTGAGCTAGCTCAGTTTTAGCACTGCCCCCAAGTCTACTTACTTAAGAGTAATAAAGCCACAGACACAAATAGTTTTGTCCTTCTTACTGGAACTCTGGAAAAACAGACTGACAATCTAGAACTGGAAGACGCCTTAAGAGGGCTTTCCTATTTCTCCAATTATTACCCCCACAATAAAAGCACACGAAGTTTTCTTGTCTATATTTTATATATTTTTTACATGCTATTGTTCCTTGGTCCCCAATCCACACCTTCAATAGGATATAAGTTTCTTGAGAGTGGGAAAAGTTTTACATTTGTCTTTGTATTCCCAGCATTTAGCACAGTACACAGTAGCAGCTTACTTGATATTTGTTGACTTGAAATGAATGGAACTGAAAAGCACCAGAAAAGTATGGCATTAAATAGGAAAGCCCTCTTAAGGTGTCTTCCAGTTCTAGCTGAAAAGAAAGCTTTTCTATGGTAAATAATAAGAACAGTAGAGTATTCACTACATCTTTTAGTCAATATATTGAAAACAAAGATGTGGTATTAATGGAATAATTTTTGAAGGATGACCTGTTGCCTTCTAGTACTTTCAATAGCATACCTGTGTGCATGTGGAGATAACATTTTATATGTAAATGTGCAAATAAGCATACAGTTTGGAGATTATTTTTGTTGGGTAATAAGATTTAAGTTGTTATGGTTTTATTTCCCCCCCATATATTTAGGAGTTTCTTTTCCTTCAGATGATACGATTTCTCAAGACTATCTTGCATGGCCCTCCTATTTGTATATCAGTCTAGCCCAACTGCATTTTATGTGTTTGTTTCCTTTAGTACCCTTTCTAATTCTTCATATACATATTTAGAACATGTTTATGTGACAATTCAAATGTAATGGCTTTACTGTCCTTCATGGCTAAAAGAAATTGCTATAAAAAGATCTTTTCTGTCTTCTGATTGTGATTCTCCTTCCAGAGTCACCCTTAAATATCCTTGAAATGACTTTGCTTAAAAACATTAAAAAACCCAATTGAGCTATTTCCCTCCATTGCTTCTTGCTGCTTTGGAAAGGGATAGGAGTTCCACCATTCTTCTCTATATGATATAACAAATGGAATTATATTAGAAACTTGTAGTACAGTGACTCATGGCTACCATATTTCTGTTTGGCTGAAAAGAGGTATTTGCAGATTTTAGATTTACTCGGATTCCTCACTATAGTAATTGCTTTACATCATGTTAAATTTGTAAATGAAATTCTTGTGACTAGTGTTAATAGCCTTACTTCCATGCACAAATTGTGCTGACTGGGGCAATCATCCTTCTATCATCTTACTCAGATGCTTTCTTCTACATATTTTTTACTCCATCTCACATAAAGAAGTGGCCCTTTTTCTTGACAAGGCAAATTTCTTTATATACACACACACACATTCTATCTTTTCCAGTAGATTGTTCCCTTTATCACTGCCACCCATTAACCTTCAATCTTTCCCAGACTATTAAGCCATGTACATCTTAAATTCAACATGGCCAAAACTTAATTCATTATTCGCACTCACCCTTCCATCCCTTTTACCCCTGCCTCCACCATATCCTCCCTTCTTCCTAACGTCTCTACCACTGTCCTTCTACTCATCCAGGATCATAAGTCTCATTGCTACTTCTCACTCTAATCCCTTATATTCAATCTAATGCCAAGTCTTGTTAAAAGTTTGGTACATCTCTTGTATAGAGCCTCTTCTCTCCTCTGGCACCACCATTACTCTGATGCAGAATCTCATTATCAGACCTGTACTAGTGTAATAGCCTATTGGTAAATCTTTTTCACTCCATCCTCCATTCAGCTATCCAAATAATCTTCCAAAAATGCAGGTATGATCATGGCACACATACTCTCTTCAATGCAATAAATACCACTAAATACCTATCACTACCTGGATTAAATATAAAAATGACTGTCACTCCTCAAAGAACATACTCCTTAGAAGTCAATGTATTTTTGTTGGGATTCCATGTTTGGGATTATTGTTTTCCTTTGTCACTGCCTCCTAATTTCTCTGGCCTCAGTAAAAGCCCCACTTCAGTTTTTCTATGTCTTCTTTAATGCTAGTGACTTCTGAGAATGTTCAATTTATCCTGTGTATATCTTGTTTGTATATAGCTCCTTGCATTATTGTATCCAAGAATAACTTTCTTAGTATATCCCCAATGGTTATATGCCTACAGAATAGATGCTTAACAACACTTGACCCATTTCTCATTTTCAGCATTATATATATTGTTTTAAATAGGTCAAGTCAAAATTATTTTAATTGAACATTATATCTTTCTCTCATTTTTATTCTTTTATCTAGTTTTGCATTAATTTTGATCTTTGCTTTTAAAAGAAAAGATGGTCTAGCATTAATATATAGACTATAGACAATAGCTTCACTGTGTCATAAAACAGGATCATAGATTTAGAAGTGGTAGAAAACTTGGAAGCTGTCTAATCCAATCATCTCATTTTATATTTTTGCAAACCAAGATCCAGACTGTTGAAGACTAATTCAAGATCATAGAGGTAGTAAAGAGTGGAACAAAAATTCAATAGCAGGTCCTCTGTTCCCAATCTAGCACTCTTTCCATTAAAGAATACTGATTTTCTAAAAGAAAAGATGCAAAACAGACTCTCCTAATGCCTAATAATTTCCCTAAAGAAATAATGCAAAACCAAATAAGTTTCTTATTTTTTTCCTCCAAACAAAATTATTTATAAGTGATCAACTCTAAAGCTTTGTCCAGTGTTCTGACTACAGCAGACATTTAGCAAATATTTCTTTGATTTGAATCAATCCAAATGAAGGTTAAATATTTTCTTGATCTACTACAAAGTTCCAAATCTGTTTTCCTTTGAAACTATTGAAAGGTACAAGTCTTGCCTTTAACTTTTACCCTTACTTTTAAACTTAATATCAATAGTATAATTTTCATTTAATGATGTTCTACTTCTGCACTAGACTCCAATTACTCCTAAACATTTTTCTTGGAATTTTTTGTAAGAGGGATTAAGTGACTTGTCCAAGATCCCACAGCTAATAAGGGTAGGAGAACTGAATGACTTTAAGTCCTCCTGACTTCAGAGCTCATGCTCTGTCCACTGTGCCACTTAGGTGCCCCTAATGGAAAATTTTCTAAAGCATTATTATTTCTCAATTTCTGATTTCATAAACTTTTAAATACAGTTGGATTATATCTTCAAAATTTATTTTACCTGATTAAATGATTAATGAGGACAAATCTGCTGAAAAGGCTTGTTAGAGAATAAAGCTAGTCTTTTTAAAAAATGATTTTTTTATTGTATTTTTAGGAGGGAAAATGACCTATTGCTGTAGATAGTGCTGAACTTGGAGTTAAGAAAACCTGGATTCAAATACTGCCTCATCTTAATTTACAGGAAGGCTAATTTATTCCTCTACATGTTTCCTTGAATGTGAAATGAGATTGGCCCATATAGCCTATATGGTCTCACTCAGCTCTAAATCTATGATATAATATTTTATGATAAGCTCGTGATGGATGAGTTATGAGCAATACTGTTGAAATCTGTTCTGACTGATAAAATTAAATATCCTTGACCCAGTATAACTAATAAGAAAACATTAAATTTGATTATGCATTATGAAGAATATAATTGAATATCCTTAAGAAATGTGAAGAATGGTAACTATAAAATAACAGCAATTTGTTATAGTCTATCATAGTTAAAAAGACTACAACTCTCGTGCAATCTCTACTTAAAAACTGAAAATAAAAGTTTAGGTCTAAAGTCAAGACATTTCTGTGACCACAATATATAGCTGATATATCTTAATAAAAATTTAAAGTAGAAAAATATAATTTGGGCTTTACTTTTCAGATCTATGGTTGGTAGCAAAGGGAAATTCTTATAAAGATAGATATATATGTTCATGTCAAACATGTACACTATGCGGTCACTGTCTTAAGAAACAAGATTATAAATTATGTTGCAAAATTATGATACTGAGATAAGTAAGATCTAAAGAGTACTTTACACAGCTAAACCAGTGATTTATTGCTTGCTTTGTGGATATAAAATTGTATGATACATTTAGAATTTTTCACCTTAGTAAAACTTCATAGAGAGAAACTGTTACCATTGTGTTGAAATGATTTTCCAGGTAATGGTACAATTCAGTCTTTTTTCATGGTTATACTATTTATTAAATTACAGCTTAAAATAAAATGATGTGACCACATTTGTAGCAAATGAAAAAGGTCTCAAAATTCAAGGATGCAATTATACTTGTATTCTTACCTGAGGGGATAGAATCAATTCCACAGAGTAATTAGGAAAAATCCATTCTCCAGTTGGTATCATTGCTAGGACCAAGCACATATGTACAAAATATGCCCTATAGAGACTTAATGGAAAAATTGTCAAGTGCAAGGTTTTCTATTAAAAGTATGTACTGTGAAACAGAAGAGGACAAGCTGAAAATAACAGGTTAAAAACAGACTTCTGAAAAAATTAATGTATGCCTTACATATTTAAAATAAGCTTTAAATAGTTTCCTACAAGATGAGTATTACAGATTTATGTTTGAGGCAATGTGATACAGTGCAAAGAGCACTGTATTTAGTCAGAATACTAACATGTAGAGCCTGGTTCTGCCCCTTCCTTCACCCTATGGACTTAAAATGAAGGCAAAAAACTAGATGATTTCTAAGGTCCTTTCCAGGTTTAAATCGGTGTTCTGATAATTTAGATTTGGACCCTAGCTTATTAACCAAATGGTGGCTGGTAATTAACTTTTCTTAGCCTGTTTCCTCATGAGTATAAAAATCTCAAAAAATTAAGAAGAAAGTAAAGTGCTCTGTAAACTGTAAAATGTTGGATAAACTGAGCTAATGATTATAAAGCAGTAGTCATCAAAACCATTTGGAAATGGCTAAGAAATAGAGTGGCAGATCACTAGAATACGACACAATAATCAAGGCCTATAGTAATCTAGTACTTGATAAATCTACAAATTCCAGTTTCTGGAATAAGAACTCACCATTTGATAAAAGTTTCTGAGAAAATTGGAAAATAACATGTCAGAAACTTGGCATAGACCTATGTCTCATACCCCATACCAAAATAAGGTCAAAATGGATACCTGATTTGAGTATAAAGGATGATACCATAAATAAATTAGGAGAACAAGAGAAGGGAGGAATTTATGACCAAAAAAGAACTAGAGAACATCATGAGAGGTAAAATGGATAACTTTGATTACATTAAATTTGCACAAACACAACCAACAGAAACAAGACTAAAAGATTAGTACAAAGCTGGGGAAAAAATCTTTACAGTCAGTGTTTCTGATAAAGGTCTCATTTCTACAATATGTTCCCAATTGATAAATGGTCAAAGAATAGGAACAATTTTCACATGGAGAAATTAAAACCATCTACAGTGATATGAAAAAATGCTCTAAATCACCACTGAGTAGAGAAATGAAAATTAAAACAACTCTGAGTTCCACCTCACACGTCTCAAATTGGCTAAAATGACAAAAAGATAATGATAAATGTTGGAGGGGATGTGGGAAAACTGGGACATTAATGCATTGTTGGTGGAGTTGTGAAATGGTCTAACCATTCTGGAGAGCAATTTGGAACTATGCCCAAAGGGCTATCAAAGTCTATATAGCCTTTGACCTAGCAGTGTCATTATTAGGTCTCCATCCCAAGAAAATCATAAAGAAGGGAAGGGACACACATGTGCAAAAATGTTTATATCAGCTCTTTTTGTAGTAGCAAAGAACAGGAAAATGACTCAAGGTCTATCAACTGGGAAATGGCTGAACAAATTGTAACCACTTTCTATAAAAAATAACAAGTGACTATAGAAAAGCCTGGAAAGATTTACATGAATTGATGCTGGGCAAAACAAGCAGAACCAGGAATACATTGTACACAATAACAGCAAGAATATGTGATGATCAAATTATGAAAGGCTTGATTCTTCTCAGTAATTTGATGATTCAAAGCAATCTCAATAGACTTTGGACAGAAAATGCCATCTGTATCCAGAAGAAGAACTAAGGAGAATGAATGTAAATCAACACATGCTATGTTCACTTTTTAAAAATGTATGTGACAAAATGTTTGTGGCAGCCCTGTTGTAGTGGCTAGAAACTGGAAAATGGATGCCCATCAATTGGAGAATGGTTGGGTAAATTGTGGTATATTAATGTTAAGAAAGATGATTGTTCTGTAAGAAATGGCCAGCAGGATGAATACAGAGAGGCTTGGAGAGACTTACATGAACTGATGCTAAGTGAAATGAGCAGAACCAGGAGATCATTATACACTTCAACAACGATACTGTATGAGGATGTATTCTGATGGAAGTGGATTTCTTTGACAAAGAGACCTAACTGAGTTTCAATGGATAAATGATGGACAGAAACAGCTACACCCAAAGAGAGAACACTGGGAGATGAATATAAACTGCTTGCATTTTTGTTTTTCTTCCCGGATTATTTCTACCTTCTGAATCCAATTCTCCCTGTGCAATAAGAGAACTGTTCGGTTCTGCACACATATATTGTATCTAGAATATGCTGTGACATATTTAACATGTATAGGACTGTTTGCCATCTGGGGGAGGGAGTGAAGGAAGGGAGGGGAAAAATCAGAACAGAAGTGAGTGTAAGGGATAATGTTGTAAAAAATCACCCTGGCATGGGTTCTGTCAATAAAAAGTTATTTTAAAAAATTTTTTTCCCATGGTTTTTCCCTTTTGCTCTGATTTTTCTCTCCCAATGTGATTAATAAAACAATGTCTGTTAAAAAAAATTTTGCAAAAAACCTGAGCTAATGTAAATTTTTCACTCATCTACAGCACAGAGAATCCTTAATTGGCTTGAGGATGTTGAAATAACTTTGAGACAGTGAGAATCACATTGCCTAAATTTTAAATGGGAAGTAGACTCAAGAAGTAGAGAAGTCTCTCAAGAGTAAAATTCAGGTGACATAAATAACTCTGATATGGTCATGATCAAATGAGATTTGAAAAAAGGAGCAGAGAAGAGGAAACAATACAAAAGATTAATACAATCTTTTAAGAATGATAAAGCTCACAATAAGCAGAGGCTATCTAAAAATTCCAAGAACAAAGGGGTATTTTAAAATAAGTTAGAGCTAGAGACAGCTAGATGGCATCATAATGCACAAAATGATGGACCTGAAGTCAGGAAGATTCATCATCCTGACTTCAAATAGGACCTCAGGCATGCATTGGTTGTGTGATCCTGGTCAAGTCACTTAACTTTGTTTGCCTCAGCTTCCTCATCTGTAAAATGAACTAGTGAAGGAAAAGGCAAACCACTCTAGTACCTCTGCCAAGAAAACCTCAAAATGGGGTCATAAAGAGTCATGATTAAAATGATTCAACAACAAAAATGTTACAGTTAAGAAAAAAAACAAAGGAGTTAGAACTGTTCAAGGTACAGATATAACAGATTACAATATTTAAACAGCTCTCAAATGAGAAGGGAGAACTTTTCAGTTCTTCTTGTACGTACCAATGAGACTGATGTTTAGATTGGGAGACTTTCCTATTCCATTTCATTACTAGAAATGGTTAGCCAGGAAGTAAAATTCAACATAAGTGAAGATGGAAGTAGTAATAGAATGCCAAGATGCTCTCAATGATTTCAAGTAACCAAGCACATAATTCCATGTGCAGACGATACAGTGAAAAAAATGAGGGGAAATGGAGGAAATGGCATAAGAATGAAGAAAACAAAGGTTCCAATATTTTTTTAAAGGCAGATGGAGGACTCTTCAAACAAGAAGTTGATGAAGTTACCTTAGATTTCTGGCAAACTATGAGAACATATTACTAAACTCATTATTTATGAGCACTTAGAAAGGGAAGTACAAGATCACAAAACCTAGCATAATTCATGTAGAACAGGTTATACCATACCAATCTAACCTCCTTTCCTTTTTTGACAATCCATTAAATTGCTAATAATGTGATCTAGTATTTCAGTAAGACTTTGATAATGAAAATCTCTTTCATTATCCTTGAGATTAGATGTAGAAAGATGTAGGCTAGATTACAACATAGAATTTGGTAGATTCAGAACCAGGGATCAACATTATCTTGTAGCAGTCTACTATAATATCGCAAGAAATTGTTCTTGGCCCTGCACTATTAACATTTTTTACTGATGACTTGGAAGTCACAGATAGCACATATAGATATTATAAACCTTGGAGGGATAGCTAAAATATTGGTTTTAGCTGGTTTCCAAAAACACTTTGACAGCATATACTGACTTTTTATATGTATGTATGTATAGTCAGCACAGGCTGACTATAATAAAATTAAATTTAAGATAAAGAGATCTAACAGTTGGGTTCGAAAGTTAACTGTTCAAGTATAGGAGAGAAAGGACTACCTAGATAACACTTCATCTAAAAGAGAGCTGGGGATTTGAGTAAAATGAAAGCTTGATATCAGTTAATATTAGTTCAGAACAAGGGAAGTCATAGCCCCATTGTACTTTGCTCCAATGAAAACTATAGCTTTTTTTTTTTTTATTTTCAAAATATATGCAAAGATGGATTTCAACATTCATCCTTGCAAACTTTGTATTCCAATTTTTTTTTCTCTCCCTCCCCTTCACTCCCTCACCTAAACAGCAAGTAACCCAATATATGTTAAACATGTACAATTCTTCTATACACATTTCCACATTCATCATACTGCACAAAAAATCAGATCAAAAAGGGAAAAAAACAAGAAAGAAAAAAAAAGCAAGCAAACAATAAAAAAATGAGAAAACTGTTTTGTGCTCTCAATCCCCATAGTCCTCTCTCACGGTGCAGATGGCTCTTTCCATCACAAAGTATTTTAAAGCCTGAATCACCTCAATGTTGAAAAGAGCCATGTCCATCTGAATTGATCATGGTATAATCTTGTTATTATTGTGTACAATGTTCTCTTGGTTCTGCTCATTTCACTTAGCATCAGTTCATATAAGTTCTCCAGGTCTCTCTGAAATTATCCTAACGATTGTTTCTTATAGAACAATAATATTCATATACCATAACTTGTTCAACCATTCTCCAATTGACAGGCATCGACTCAGTTTCCTTGCTACTACAAAAAGAGCTGTTAGATTTTTGTAAATGTGGGTCCTTTCCCCTTTTTAATGATCATTTTGGGATACAGGCTCAGTAGAGACACTGCTGAATCAAATGGTATGCACAGTTTGATAACCATTTGACCACAGTTCTAAATTGCTCTCCAAAATGGTTGAATCAGTTTCCAACTTTTACCAACAATGTGTTCCAGTTTTCCCACATCCTGAGGATATCTTAAATATTGTGTTGAGTTTTGAGTATCAGCAGTTAAATGTCAAAGGAAGGAATGGAATTCAGATTCCCAGGTTCCAGGGTTCAAGGTTATTTATGAAGTTCTTTCCAATCTATCAAGCATCCTTTTTAGGAAGAAACTGACAAACTGAAGTACAGTCAGGGAAAGATGGTTAAAAGAGAATACATTTTGTGAGGGCATTTGAAGGAATGCCTGGAGAAGAGTTTTAGGGGGTCATGACAATCCCTTCAAGTATTGAGCGGTCAAGAAAGATGGATTAGACTTATTCTATGCTATCCCAGAGAGTAAATTAGAAACAACAGATTTCCTACTCAGGTACAGGTTGGAACAAATGACTTCTGGTTGTTGTCCTTTATTCTTGAAAAGGACCAAAACGATATCACTGTGCTAAGTCAAGTTACAGTGTGTCCAATTGGCTGATCAGACCACTATGAGGTCGGAGTGCTCCGCCACAGGTCAGACACAAATAATTCCTATGAACATTTAGAGGGACTTCTCCAACTGTGGTATTTGCATTTCTTCTGGGCTAATTCAATTCTGCTTTGCTAACAGAGCGCAGGACGTTTTCTGATGAGGGCATGCCATGCTGGGTGGTCTTATAACTATGTCTCCCATGTCATAAAAGCAATTCTAAAGTTTTTAAGAGAGACTTTAAGATTGTCCTTGTATCACTTTTTCTGACTGCTTTGTGAGAGCTTGCCCTGTTTGAGTTTTCCATAAAATACATTTCTTTTTGGCAAGCATACATTTAGCATTTGAACAATGTGGCCACCCTAATGGAGTCATCTCTTTGCAGTAGAGCTGGGAATGGTTGGCAGGTCAGTTCTAAAAAGTGTCTGGTATCTCATCCTGCCAGGCAATCTTCAGAATCTTCTAAGACACTTCAAATGGAAGCAACTGAGTTTCCTAACATAGCACAGGTCTCACAGGCATACAACAATGAGGTCAGCACAATGCTCTGTAGACCTTCATTTTAGTAGTCAGTCCAATACCTCTTCCCTCCCACACTTTTCTTCAGAGCCCCTCAGACACTGAGCTAGCTCTGGCAATGTGCATGTGAACCTCATTATCAATGTGGACATCCCTGGAAAGTATTCTGCCAAGATGAATGAACTTATCCACAGCATTCAAAACTTCTCCATTTGCTGTAACCAATGGTTTCACATATGGATGGTGTGGTGCTGGCTGATGGAGGACCTGTGTACAAAGAAGATTCTGTGATTCTAATGGGAAAATCAAATCTGCATAGGAAGCTGAGAGCTTCAAAAATAATCCTAAACTATGGTTGGAATTGTAAGAAAGAAAAGCAAACTGCTTCTCCTTTCTAGGATCCAGAATCAAATGGAACAATGAGACAAATAGTTGGCTCTGGCTACTGACTCTTGGGGATGAAGCATTAGTAAAGCAGCAAGCAGTGCTTACGGAGTAAATTTATTTCGACCTCTACTTTCAGGAGCCTTTTCCACGCCACTGCACACCTTTAGAAAAGCAGTGATGGCAGAAGGAGATGGAAGAGATACACTTGTCCCACCACCTTTATAGACATTTGTCAGCTAGCTGCTCAAGGACATTTAGCTAAGATGCTTTTACTGTCATACATATTTCTATGAATTGTAGAGGAGGTAAAGTTACAATAACTGAAATAGAGAAGGGAGAAATGAAAAATGGGACAGAGGAAGTAGAGACAAAAGAAGAGGAAGCATGAAGAAAGGAAACAAAGTATTTGCAAATATAATGAAATAAAGAAAATGGAAAGAAGGTATTGCTCAAGAGGGAAAGGGGAAAAGACATGGAAATATGGAAAATAACATGTACAGCTGAAAATGTGCGTGCGTGTGTGTGTGTGTGTGTGTGTATGTATGTGTATAAAGTCTGATTTTAACAAATAATGGACTAATATAGTTGGCATCATTCCTTATCTAAATACATGAAATAATCATATTCTTGCCAGCTTCGGAATTGTGGACAGATACAAGAAGCTGAAAATTTTAGATTTTATTTCCAACTTCACAATGAAGTCACTGTAATAAAAATAATTTTAGATGTACTTTAAGCAATCATATAGCTGACAAAATTGATACAGTGTAATCTTTGGATTTGAAATCAAAGGATTTGGGTTCAAATCCTTTCTTGGATATTACTTCTTGTATAACCTTGAACAAGTCACAACCTCCTGGGCCCTCAATTTCTTCATATATAAAATTAGGGAAGTGGACAATGGCTTCTGACATTTCCTCCAGCTCAAGATCTACAATCCTATGAAATTACAGGGGAAAGATGGGAAGGGGAAAAGGAAGGGAGTTTTTACCTTTTAAAGGTAAGGACTCATCGCACATTTTCTTTAAAAAAAAAAAAACATTTATCCTAATATAGTTAAAATATGATTTTATTATTAAAAATTATTTGTGTTAATTTTCATGAACACATTTATCACAGAGGTACAGCTATACTATTTTGCTTTAGTTTCCTAGTCTATAAAATCCCTTAACTCTCAAATTGAAAGCATAACTATTTCCCTGTTGTAAGGAAATGTTTTGACTTAAGCCATTTGGATACATTAATACATTTGTTTGCTCCACCCTATAAAAACACTTCTTAGTGATATTAACCGTTATTTCTCACAAACAATGACAAGTTACTCTAATAGCAGACAATCATAAAACAATATTGTACTTTAATCTTGGTACACCAGTCTTCTTTGTATAGTACCATGATTTTATGTTTACAAATATATCCTTCAAAACCTATAAATTAATAGTTGGGTAAAATGTTGTGGCTGCTTCTATTAGAACCACTGTTGCTAAAAATTTCACAGCTCTCCCACCAATTTTAAGCTTGTGCATCAGTCTCAGGTTGTTTCCTTGGTTCTCATGACAGAGCTCCAACTGCCACTGGTAGCACCTACGTGGGCAGGTTCCCAAAGATGCTTGTTGCTGCTATTGCAACAGAGATCCTGACCACCAATGGGGACAATGGGCTCCTCAAGGAAAGTGCAGGGGGCAGGGTGTATAGCCCTCATCTGGTTCTACCATATTTGGGTGGTTTGGGTTATAATAATAAAGATGATTCCTGCTTTTCACTCTGCCTCCTGAAAAAAGGAAAAAAAAAAAAATAGACAACAAACACATGTGTGAAATGTTTTGGGGGCAGGGCGTTGATTTTTAAATCAAGATGATTAATTTCTGTTATTCCACCCATACTCCTTGTCTGCTTATCTTTGTGATGATCAATACAATGTGGTTGTGGAAGACCTGGGTTCAAGTGACTTTTGTGACAGAGACATAATGATTGTGTGACTCTTGCAAAGTCACTCACTCAGTAGTCTAGGCAACTAAAATTAAATTTTGAAGAGAAGGTGGCTGCCTTGTACTGGTCAAGGAAGTTTCCTTACCTGTGAGTTGCCTGTGCCAATGAAATCACAGGTGAGTCCCCTATACTCAGCCCATTTACGGACGACAGGCAGAATGACTTGGATAATCCTTCAGCAAGACAGTCTGCAAATATATAATTTGATTCTATGCAATTCAAAGGCAGGGAACTGATGTTTTTACTTTCTTTTTAATTCTCCACTACACTTAACAGCTTACAAGTATAAAAATAAATATTGTTGTTAGGGTCTTACATATCCTCTCAATCTTTTTTAAGCTAGCAGTCATTTTAAGGAATATTTCAATGGATTTGTGACCCCACTGATTTAGATACTCCCTCCTGTGGTGTATGTAGCTCACAACCCATCCTTTCCTTGCTACCTTAGAGGGCTCAAGTTCACACCCAATCATAATCTTCCACAAAGGGTACACATACTAGAAGCCTTCTTCTAGGTTTCATAATATTGTGAGTAATATAATTATGTGAGTATCTGTAAAGCACTCAAACTGTTGATTTGTTAGCCCTAGTTCCTGCTATGAGACCAGGTTCTTGTGAGATTATACCTCTTTGATGATATCTTTCATGCTTTTTCTTTTGTACAATTTTTCTATTCCTTGGACAGCAAATAGAAACTTTAAGAATCTGAATTAAATGAGGGTGCTTTACCCCATAACCTACTTCCCTTTTTGGCAGTAAATATTAAAAATAGGGAAATGGAGAATCAGCTATACAAATGATAATTTTTTTCACCTTTTGTAAGCAGTATCAGAAAGGGTATATGATACTTTGCTAGCTAGCTACAAGATGGATATATATCCTCTTTAGATTGTTTCTTGAAAAATATTAAAATGTCAAAAAGAAAAAAAATCCCTAAACAAAACACGAAGAGAAAATTGATAAATGACCACCTGAAAGTTCACAAATTGTGCTTAATACATGAATTACAAAGGTCATTTAGTGTTATTTCCTTATAAAAACATAATCATAAATTCATGGATTGTTAAGAGATCATCTAGCCCATCCCACCTCATTTTAAAAATGAAGATTCAGTATCAGGGCTATAAAGTAGAAGATTTGGCATTTTTCTTTTGGCAGTTCCAGTAAAGCAGTCTTTTTTAGGTAAGGAAGGAATTCATATTGAAGTGTTAATAACTTAATGTATTAATCTCTTCTGATGTTCTCTGCATTTCAAAAGAGAGTGCTTGGAAGAAGGAATATTTAGCGATCATTTCAGGCACCCTTAAAATTTACAATGTAAGTCATTGAGTTTATGCAACAACAAAGTTAAATCTAGCATATAAATAAAATTCACAGGTTGCACACTTTAACTTTCATTAACTAAATGTTCACAATGGTTAATATGCCAGTCAATTCATTTTGAAACTTTTTCAAAATGAGTTACTTTCAGCCTGATGACATCCAAATAAATACCAGATATTCTGACTATATTTTATACCCCACTCTCCCCTGGAAGTTGCTGAAATGTAAGTTATTAATATACATTAACACAATATACTCATCTCTTACTTTTAAACTAACCATACCTGAAGACAGAATGATGTACAAAAATTCCATTTAAATAGCTTTCTTTTAAGTTTTGAGGAAAAATGTGACATCACAGAACTTAAACATAATATATTACATAAAATTTAAGATGAAATTTTAAAAGTTCAATAATTACTTTAAAAAAGGTCATTTTGAAACATCTCTACCTATACCCATACTCTCTTCATGTTCTTAGATACTGACAATATGAAAAGTTTTAGAATTACACAATTAACAATAACCCCAAGTTTCTATGAAATTCATAACAACTTAGATACATTCTACCAGTTTTATGATTTGATCAGGTGAGTCAAAAATGTATAAAATCTATTAAAACTAAAGATTTTTTCAGTACACTACTACCATTTGTATTCCTTACAAATAATCACTGCTTTAAACATCATTATCCTTTCCAATCAATGAAAATTTTAACTAAAAATACTGTATTACCACACTCTATGAAATAAAAAGTATATTCATCTTGGATATAAATTTTTTTAAAAAAGAAACAAGTACTTAGTACTTTCTCCAATACTTAGATTTAGGAAAGTGAAACAAAAAAGCATTTTACTCCATGACAGAAAGTTTACTGTACTTCTAAATGCATGACTATCTCCAAAAATACATTTCTCCTTGTTTTATAATACACACACATTTTCTACTTAAAGTTTAGCACAAGAATTTCCCTTGAAAAGATGTACCAAAAAAAAAAAAGTGAAGAAACTGAAATGAATAAAATCCAGTACAGCCAAAATTTTTGGCTATTTTAAATTAACCTGCTCAGGTCATAATTCAGACAGTGACAAATACCTTTAATGAGGGTAAGCATCAGTAGAAATAGTATTTAAAATCCAGAAGGAAAATACAAAAATGAATAAAACAAATTGGCAAGAGATATTAAAGAAATGAGGTATGAAGTCATAATGCTACAAATATCTTAATGTATTAATTTATTTCAAACTTTAAATCAGCAAATCACTAACAATTTGTCACTGTCTTCATATGACCTTTCTATAGTCTGATGTTTAATCAGTATTATAAATACATTCAAAATAAGCACATAGCTAATTGCATGATCATGTGATAAGCAATCTGTTAATGAATAAAGTAAAATAAGTAAAAACATAAGCATACAGTTTTGTATTCATAATACATATCCTCTCAAGCATTTAGCATTATCAATATTTTAAAAAATTTAAATAATAAATGCAACTATTTTATACAGAACTGTACCATTTATTGTATACACAAGTATATCATCTCCCTTTGTTTACAAAGGCTGGTTACAGACAATATGGAATGTTACAGTACCATCTTGCATAAAATTTTTGTACAATTTGTACTTGAAAAAGGGTGCAAAACACCAGCCTAATAAAGGACTGAACTGAAATACTTCTTTAAAATTACATCATTAACACATACACCACAAACTGTACATAAGCCCACTTTTCAGTCACCACTTCTATATACTGTAGCAGGCACATTCGATTTATAATTCCATCCATTCAGTTTAATTTATTAAAGGCTTGCTCCGCTGCTCATTCTGGAACTTTTTTGAGGTGTTAAGCTTGTAGTATACATAAATCACCAAGCTCTTGTTAGTACAATTAAAAGGAAGCCAACAACAGCTGCCAAGAATTATTTGCAAGAGATGTCCTTCTCACAGAAGCAAAAGTGAGTTCTCATTCAGAAGCAAACATTTTTCTTTTGAGGGGTATATTTTTTCCTTCAAAAACAAATATGTGGTCAAGATTCTCCATTTTGTACCTTGGATGCTGGTGGATGCATGAAGTCCTTAAAGGGAACTAATGCCTCTTTAAGTGCTGAGCAGATTTCTGGAGACGAGCAGGTTATGCATTCTACTAAAGTTGGATATAAAGCAATTACTTGTGCCCAGGTATTGCCATCAACTGTAAAGCAAATGACATGAGATTTCTTTAAAAAGTGGATCTTTCAATTCAACAAGAAATTATTAGCCAATGTACAAAGTACTATGCAAGGACTAGGGATATTGGACAAGAACAAAATATCCCCTGAAGTTAGAGAACTTACATTCTACTGGGAAGAGACACTAGACACAGAGATAATATAAAAAGCAATTGGGTTTTTTGGGGGGGAAAGAGAAGCACAGACAACTGGGAATTCAGAGAAGGTCAAGCATAGGAAGTAATCTCTGAGCTGAGCCTTGAAGGGAGGACACAGGTGAAGAAGGAGAATATGCAGGTGGGTAGATAGAATGTCATACACAAAAACATCTAGTAGGCTGGTTTGTTGGAAATAGTTAGAGTAGGGATTTGGGGCCAGTAGGAATACTGTCCAAGAAAACTGGAAATGTGGACTGAAGTTGGATGAATGTTTAAAACTTCAGATAGCAAATAAGAGTATGTATTTTATCCTAGAGAGCAATAAGGAGACATGCAAGTTTCTTAAATAAATGATATAACAGTAATGATGAAACAATATATAAGGTTTTCAATACCATGCACAAAAACTGTCTTAAAATCTTTGGAAAGATTTTCTATTATTTAAATGCCTTATAATGAATTGTATGTTTTACGATGTTCAAAAGCACTTTTACTTGTTAAATTTTATCTTATCCTCAAAACAATCCCCTGAAGTTATTCTAGTACAAAAGGGCCTGGGCTCTCCACTCTGATCTTTTTACTACACTTTCAGAGCTCTTTCCATTGTATCATATTACTTTCAATTTCATAAAGTTACTAATATCCAACATTTTGATCATTTTATCAAATAATAATATGTCTTCAAAGCTCTGGAATCTAACAGTAAAAAAAAATTCAAACCACCTCAAAATTCGGAGTTCAAAATCACTATCAAAGTATATTGCAAATTTCATTAAAAATTATTAAAATAAAAAAATTTCAAACAACTAGATTTCTTTTCAGATACTGTTTATACACACCTCCCACTCCCCCCCTTAAATAATTTGCTCTAATTTTGTTTTTGGTACTAGATAATAATTCCAAAGGATTACAAGCATGTTTATTCTTTTTTGTACCACTTGTTATAGTTTCATATTTTCACTTTTGTCTTCTCAACCAGATTAAAAACTTCTTTATCTCCTACAGCATCGGGGATATGGTAAGCAATCAATAAACACTTGACTTTACAAAGAAAGCTCACATAGAACAGTCCCTTGACAATCAGTCTCCCTGGCAAGTTATCACTTTATTCATTTACTTTTATTCAATATGCGTTTATTAGGTGCCTATTATGTGTCAGATACTGGGAACACAAAAACAAAAAAACAGCTGTGGATGCTCCTTCCTCCTTCTGGGACCCTGGGCACAGTATTCAAAGAAACTCAAAACTCTCTAAGTAACTGTCCACTGACACTGGGCCTTGGTTTTCCTGTCCTGATTGGGCCCTTTGTTCCTGGCCCAAGGCACACATCTTTATTCAGCCTGGAAAAACTTCTTCTGCAGACAACTAGAACAAACCCCAGGCAGTTCTCTTAGTTTACCTTTAAAGGAACACCCTAAGTTCTTTCCTTTGTAGGCAAACAAGTCTGAGCTTTATCATTCCCAAGTCACAGCTCTCAAAGTGTGTTCTTGTTTTTTTCTAAACTCAGTACCTCCAAGTTCTCCTCTCACTTTTCTTGTCCTCGGTACACTTCATTTCTTCATAATTGTCTGAAGAGCACAGAGAGAACACGCTAGATTATTACCCAATGCACTAGCTAGAGGCCACTTGGTAGTGCATTGGACCTGGAAGATCTAAATACAAATTTGCCCTTTTTTGATAGTTGAGCCAACCTAATTGAATGGTTGCTTAGTTTCTTTCCATATCATGGCTAAATCAACTTCCTTCTATTAATTTTTGGATGGTCTATAATTTCCATTTTATTACAACCCAAACCTGAACCATTAGAGTTAGGCCTTACCTATAATACCAGATTAGTTATTGTTCATTAACAAATAACAATAAAGGGCAGGAAAAAGGCTTTGCTGCCTATCAATAATGGCTGTTGAGTCCTTTACTTTTTTGGTTGAGATGCCAGGGCAGGAATTTAGACTTTATAAAAAAACCCCAAATTATCCAAACATTCAAATCAACAAACATTTTTTTTAAGTTTTAAAATTCATTTTGAACTTAAATACATAAAGACATTTCTATGCAACATAGCGTGATATAAAAAGAGGATTCAATATAAAACCCATGAATTTCCATTTCACAGTTAAACTTAAAAAAAAAAAAAAAACTATTTAATAAGTCCTGTACATTGTTTTCAAAGCTTTGAAAACTCTTCTGTGCTTCTAAGTTTTCTTTTGCTTTTTGCTATACATTTTAAATTTATTTTTTCACACCCTTTCTCTCCAATCTGCCCTGGAGACTACCATTAAAAACGTGTGTGTATGTGTGTGTCTCCAAAGCCATACTACACACACTTCTATTTATGAGTTTTTTTTCCTCTGAAAGTAGATAACAGCTTCCTTCTTAAGACCTCTGTAGTTAACTTAAATATTTATAATACTCAAAATGATTCGCTGAAAGCCATTCTTAGAACAATATTGTTACTATTGTGTTCTCTTGGCTTTGCTCATTTCACTCTTCATTATTTCATGCAGCTCTTAGCATATTTTCCTAAAACCAGCTCATCATTTCAACAAACATTTCTTAAGTGCCTTCTATGAAGAGGGTGGGAAGAAGCATTGGTACATTAGAACTTATAGTCAAAGTGGAGTGGGGATCCTCCTCCCAGTTCCAGGGCATGAAGGAATGCTTCTGATCACTCACAGACCAGAGCACAGGAGAGGAAAGGAGTAAACATACTTCTACTAGGATTGTGCCCCCTTAGAAGAAGTGAAAACTTACAGGTCCCTAACAAGACCTCTGAAAACCTGAAGCTTGAGACAGTGCACCTTCCATTCTGGAAACAGAGCCCTACTTTAACAAAAAGTTAAAAATCAAGTAACAGGCTGGGAAAATGCGCAAACAACATAAAATGATTCTGACCATGATTATTATAATGACAAGGAAGCAGAAGATAACAAAGCCAAAGCTCCTACATCCAAAACTTCCAAGAAAAATGAAAATTAGTCTCAGGAAGAGCTCAAAAGAGATTTTGAAAATCAAGTGAGAACGGAAAAATTGAGAAATGAGAGTGATGTAAAAGAAAGTTAGGAAAAAATCCAATGAGGACAAGAATGCTTCAAAAAACAAAATTGGCCAAATGGAAAAGGAGATACAAAAGCTCACTGAGGAAATAATCCTTTAAAAATTAGAATTAAGCAAATGGAAGCTAATGACTATGAGAAATTAAGAAACTATTGTACTAAAATGGTAAGCAAGATGGTTTCAGAAAAAAATTGCAAAGACTTACATGAACTGCTGACAAAGTGAAGTGAGCAGAATCAGAACATTTTATACAGTAACAGCAATACTGTTATTACTTACAACAGTAAGGATGATCAACTATGATCAACTACTTTGATCAAAACAATGACCTAAGATAGTTCCAAAGCTATCATGATGAAAAAATGCTATTCCCCATCAGAGAGAGAACTAATTAATAAACTCTGAATGTAGATTGAAGCATACTTTTAAAAAAAACACAACTTTTAAATGTTTTATTTTGTGGGCTTTTTTTTTTTTTTGCAACTTGGCTAATATGGAAATATGTTTTAAATGATTTCACAGGAATAACTGAAGTAAAATTGCTTGCCTTCTCAATGATGAGAGAGGGAAAGGAGAGATTTTGGAACTAAAAACTAAAAAAAAAAAGATTGTTAAAAATTTTTTTATGCATCAATGAGAAATATTTAATGAAATAAATAAAAATTATAAAAAAGGAAAAAGAAACAAAAGGACATAAATACTCAGATGACCCTTGAATAATAATAATCGAGTGTTCCTCAGGACAAAAAATAGTTGGGGAAATGATTTAAAGCATAAAGAGTCATACAATGATTGAACTTTCTGAAATCTTTTACTTTGCAACATGTACAATATATGGTTTAGTAATGACTTTAAATTTATGATTTAAAATATAATCCTTTTCATATAATCATTTAAACTTCAGCATCTTCAAAATGTAATGCTATTTCTTTATTAATTAAGATGATTTTAAAAAAAATCTACTTACATTCTACCATATGGGACTGTAAGCCATGACAATCTTTTGAAATTATCTTGGATCACTCTATTGCTAAGAATAGCTAAGTCACTCACAGTTGATATTCATAGAATATTGCTGTTATTATGTACAATACTCTCCTGGTTCTACTCATTTAACTTTGCAACAGTTCATGTAAAGTCATTCTGGGCTGTTTTTTTTTTTTTTTTTTTTTTAAAGCATCCTGCTCATTATTTCTTATAGCACAATAGTATTCCATCACAGTCATAAACAACTTGTTTAATGATTTCCCAATTGATGGGTAACCCCTTGATTTCCAATTCTTTGACACTACACCATAAATATTTTTGTCCGCATCAGTGCTTTCCTTTTTTTAATCTCCTTGTAAATACAGATCTAGTAGTGGTATTGCTGGATCAAAGAGTATAAATGGTTTTATAGACATTGGATTATAGTTACAAACTGCTCTCCAGAATGGTTCACAACTCAACCAATTGTGAATTAGTGTCCCAATTTTTTCATACCTCCTCTAACATTTGTCATTTTTTTTTGTCATATGAGTCAGTTTGACAGATGTGAAGTAGTACTTCAGTTATTTTGATTTGCATTTCCCTAATCAATAATTATTTAGAGCCTTTTTTGTATCACTATAATTTTGATTTCATCTGAAAAATGTTCATATCTTTTAACTATCATTCATCAATTGGGGAATGACTCTTATTCTTATAAATTTTACTCCAAATGAAGTCTTTACTAGAGAAATTTGATTACCACCCGTCCCCCACTCTCTTGGTTTTCATAGGATTCTGGTTTATCTGCTTTGCTCTATTTCTCTTTTGGGGGTGAATTCATACCATTTACATTCACAATTATAACTAACTATATATTTACCTCCATCCTATTTTTCTGTTTATTCTCTTTCCCTCTCTTATTTCATGCTGTCTCTCCTTAAAAGTGTTTTGCTTCTGACTACCACATCTTTCTGGCTTATTGCAATATTTTCTCTTTAAGCTGGGAGCTTTGTAATTTGATTAAAATAGTCATAGGGGTTTTCCTTTGGAGCAGGGATTTCCTTTCAAGAAGGGATTGGTGTTTTCTTTCCATATCTATTTTACACTATGGTTCTAGGGTATCAGGGCAATTTTCCTTGATAATTTATTGATGTCTACACTTTTCTGTTTTCTCTCTCTTTCTCAAAAATAATCTTTCAGGTGGTTCAGTAATTCTCAAATTCTCTCTCCTTGATCTATTTTCTAGGTTAGTTGTTTCTCCAATGATATTTAACACTTTTTTCTATTTTCCTCCATTGTTTTGATTTTGTTTTATTATTTCTTGGTGGCTCAGAGTCATCAGCTTTTTTTTGCTCAATTTTAATTTTTAAGGAATGATTTTCTTCAATGAGCTCTTGTATCTCCTTTTCCATTTGGCCAATTCTATTTTTACGGAGATTTTTACTTCAGTGAATTTGCATACATATTTTTTTAAATAGCCAATTAAGCTTTTAAAGAAATTCTCTTCAGTGAATTTTTGCACCACTTTTACCATTTAGCCTATTTTGGTTTTTTAAAGGTGTTCTTTGTCAGTACTTTTTTGTGCTTTCTGAACCCAGCTACTGACTTTTTTTTCATAATATTCTTGTGCCACTCTCATTTCTTTATCTATTTTTTACTCCACTTTGTTTATATGACTTTTAAGATATATTCTGAGTTCTCCCAGAATTTCTTTCTTTCTTTCTTTTTTTTTTTTATTATAACAACTTTTTATTGACAGAACCCATGCCAGGGTAATTTTTTACAACATTATCCCTTGCACTCACTTCTGTTCCGATTTTTCCCCTCTCTCCCTCTACCCCCTCCCCTAGAT
>MU174342.1:965684-979893 GCA_016696395.1 Antechinus stuartii
TTCTGTTCCGATTTTTCCCCTCTCTCCCTCTACCCCCTCCCCTAGATGGCAAGTAGTCCTATATATGTTAAATATGTCACAGTATATCCTAGATACAATATATGTGTGCAGAACCGAACAGTTCTCTTGTTGCATAGGGAGAATTGGATTCAGAAGATAGCAATAACCCAGGAAGAAAAACAAAAATGCAAACAGTTTAGATTCATTTCCCAGTGTTCTTTCTTTGGGTGTAGCTGCTTCTGTCCATCATTGATCAATTGAAACTGAGTCAGATCTTCTCTTTGTCAAAGAAATCCACTTCCATCAGAATACATCCTCATACAGTATCACTGTTGAAGTATATAATGATCTCCTGGTTCTGCTCATTTCACTTAGCATGAGTTCATGTAAGTCTCTCCAAGCCTCTGTATTCATCCTGCTGGTCATTCCTTACAGAACAATAATATTCCATAACATTCATATACCACAATTTACTCAACCATTCTCCAATTGATGGGCATCCACTCATTTTCCAGTCAGAATTCTTTTTTCGGAGGGAGAGGAAGGGAGGGGTGAAACCAATTCACATTTTTCTTTGAAATGTTGCATGTAGCTGTTTTGATTTTTCCTGTCACCATAATAACTATGGTCAAATTATTTTTTTTGCTGTTGCCCATATTTCTTGACTTTTAACTTAGTGTAACAGCTCGCTCTACTCCTAGGATGGAGGAGGTGGGTTGCAAGCTTCAGGTTTTCACACTGTTGTTTCCAGAGTTTGGGGAGTTTGTAAGTTTTCAGTTCTTTTAAGAGTGTAATGACCTAAAAAGAGGATCTCCTGGATTGGGCTCATCTGTGAGCAACAACAAGCATTCTTTTCTACCTTGAAATTATGACCTGGGTCCCTGTTTCTGCTCGTGGTTCTCCTCCCCCTGGGAGTGTGACCTAGAACTCAATATGGACAATGCAACAGAGTCTTGCTCCCAGTGCCAACAAAGGGTCCCCTGGAATCTCTTTTGGACCAGTTGCAAGATCCCCCTCTTATACTGTTATATTGCAATAAAAGATGGAATGCAATGATCTCAAAAATGAATTCAAAATTAAAATCACAGAAAGGATAATAAATGGAAAAATGCATGATATTTGAGAGTCAGAAACAACACAAAACCAATGAGAATTTTAAATAACAGGAGTAAAATGTCATCAAAGAATAGTGATTAAAAAAAGAAGAAGAGCTAGTCATATGTTGAGAATAATGACGGGTGAATACCCAAAGTATTTTGCATGTACTTTTGTGATGGCAGGAAAAAGTAAGGTTTGTCCCCAATATTTAGATGGACCATCTTTCAGAAACTTATGAGAAGTCATGGGCAATAATTGAAGAGGGTTGACAGGCAGGGTTAGGATAGAGGCTACTTGGTTGGAAGGGACCCTGAAATGATTAGATTATAGATCCATATGGAGCTATAATATAGCATGTGATCATATTACAACCTCATTCTTCATTACTAATACTATCCTATATACAGTTTACTGCCTATTTAAACATAAAAAAGCTGGGGCAGTTATGTGGCGCAGTGAATAGAGTACCAGCTCTAAAGTCAAGAGGATATGAGTTCAAATCTGGTTTCAGACACTTAACACTTCCTAGCTGTGACCTGGGCAAGACACTTAACCCCAATTACGTCGGGGGGGGAGGAGGGGAGAGAGGATAGAACATAAAAAAGCTGATATTCTCTCCTTCTTTCTCCCTTGATGTACATTATTATTAATATCCTGATAATTGCATAAAAATCATTATAAGTAATAGAAGTACTTCTCTCCCAAAGAGGTTAATAACTATATAATTTCAAGTAATTTTCGTGATATACTAACAGGATAATGGTAGTGTCATATGGAATAAAAAGTGAATTTTCTGTCCACATAAGTATAAACACATTTTAAAGAATTGTACAGAACTTATCAGCAGGTGCAATAAAAGACAGGAAGTCAAATAATACTATGACTGACAATGAAAAGAAATAGAGTTGTGGATAAAAATAGTATATCCAGAAAAAAATGGACACTCAATGAACTCTCAGATTTTCAGGATTTTATCTCAAATACATCTGAACTCAATAGAAAGTTTAACACATAAGCGCCAACATCAAAGATTAATCTCAAGGGACTCAATAAGGACAACATTTTTATGTTTTATACATGGAAATATAAACTATATGTCTAAGATTGACATTCTTTAACTGGGTAGTCCAAAAGAAAGATTGGGGTAGGGCTGAGTATGATGTGATTCTAAAATGCAAAACCATCTGGGAAAAGGTTAAAAATTGTAATTATGTTATATGAATGAGGTATGAGAGCAAGAACTGACAGAGCAATTAGATGGAGAGGAAGGCTAGTAGTTCTGAAAACCTGCTCACATTGGGAATAGTTTAAAGAAGGAACAATACACATATATACCAAGAAGGGTGTAACACTCTACAAAATCTATAAAGAAATAAGGGGGGAGGGAGTAGAATAAGGTGGGATATAGAAGGGTGTAGATTAAGGAGTGAGATAAGGTGTGTAGAATAATGGGAATGAGATTAAAAAGGGAGGGAAAAAGTAGGAGAAGATAAGTGAGGGGAGAGGAGGCAGGAGATTAATGAATAGCAAAGCAAATAGGAATAGACTAAAGTAATAGTTAAATGTGACTTCTGATTGACAGATGTCAACTAACTCACTTCACAGAAGCCTCAACATATTATTTATAAATCTATAAACTATATATATGAAAAACTTACATTTCAGAATGCAAGTTAAACTAATGAAAGCCCAAGAGATGAGTCATTTTTATTCCATGAACATAAATACACTGAGTAAAGTTTAATTGTAATATTTTATATGGTTTAAATGAACAATCTATACTTCCTTTTGTGTTCTGGTTAAATCTCTCAGGTACTTTGAGCTAAATATCAGAAGATTCCAGTAAATAATTTTAATGAAGTACCTATAGACAAATATATAGAAAATAGATCTGTTATATTAAAAAAAAAAAAAAAAGGCAGGAAAATGAGGTGAATTTTACAAATTTCTCCAATGTGAATGACTATGATCTTTGATAAGCTGCTTCAAATTTCCAAAATGGGAAAATTTTATTTTACAAGTAAGACATAAGGATATTTGTTGTGATCTTTTTCTTCTCAAAACACAGCCAGGTGATCAAAGTTCAGATCTTTTATTATTTCCAATATAACCCGGTTAGCTTAGAGGCCTATCTCTCTGCTTGGTTCCAAGAGCTCTCTCCGAATGTCACCAAATCCAAAGGTCTGGTCCTTCAGCCTCTACCTCTGCTTTCTTCAGCCTCCAGCCAGCTCCAATCTTCATGTCATTCCGGTGAAATCTCGACTTGTAGCGTCTTCACTTTCCAGAACCTCCTTCGACTGGCCCATTGGCCTATTTATGCTCCTTCCAGAGAGAGGGATTGTGGGTTTTCTCTCATAGTGCTCTCTGGCCCAAAGGGCTTCAAGGGAGGTGTGAACTCATTGAACTCCAATGAGTAAAGGTGTGAACACAAGCCTTGTATTAATTAATTCTACTTAGTACCTTGTTTCAGGTTCTGCCCAAAACATCTTCTTGTAAGATTAGATCAACTCTAATCAGTTAGCAGTTAGTAAGGATTCCAACAGATATTAAACACAAAAATTCAGCAATATTAGTTTCTCTGAGTACATATGCATATTTTACTTCATAAAAGATGAAATAACTTTCAATTCAAGAAATAAAGTGAAATAGTTTTGCTGAGGTGGTTCTAAAACAAACTGACACATAGTTGGATGGTCCTAATGATTTAATTAAGAGTTAGCAAATTTGACCCACTACCTATTTTTGTATGGTAAAAATGGGTTTTCCATTTTAAAATATAATTTATAGTAACATTTTGTGATGAGCAACTATGACAGACTTAGCTTTTCTTAGAAATACAGTAATCTAAGACATTTCTAATAGATTTGTGATGGAAAATATCATCTATATCAAGAGAAAAAACTACAGAGACTAAATGCAGATTGAAGCATCCTATTCTCACTTTTTTGTTGTTTTTTCTCTTTTGTTCTGATTTTTCTTTCATAACATGATTAATATGGAAATATGTTTAACATGACTGTACATGTATAACCTACATAGAATTGCTTAGTGTCTTGGAGAGAAAAAAAATGTGGTATCAAAATCTTACCAAAATGAATGTTGAAAACTATTTTTATATGTAAGTGGGAAAAAATAAAATATTATTATTATTATTACTTTTGTGTGAGGCAATTGGGGTTAAATGAATTGCCCAGGGTCACACAGCTAGGGAAGTGTTAAGTGTCTGAAATCACATTTGAATGCAGATTCTTCTGACGTCAGGGCTGTTATTCTATCCACTCTGCCATTTAGCTGCTCCCCACTCCCCCAAATAAAATACTATTAGGATAAAAAAATATAGCTTATGTATTATATATAATATAAATAGCATTTATTTTATTTTAAAACCCACTAGATGGTTTTTCTTCAATTTTTTCTCCCTGTATTAACATTGTGATTAATTTCCTGACAATTGTCTAAAGATCATTTTAAGAATGCAAGCACTACTCTCCTGAAGAGGTTAATTATGTAATTTCCAATCATTTCCATGATATAATGATGGGCTAATGGTAGTTATCATATATAAGATAACAAGAGAATTTTCTGTCTGAGTAGTTTTTCATTTTAAAATAAAAACTGCTTATTTTATATGTGATTTAGAAATAGCTATTCTTAGCTTGCAGGTTGTACTGGAACAGATAGTTTGCCAATTCCTGTATATTCATTAAGACACATACTTTTGGATAAGGAAATAAGCTGGGTGTCATAAATGAAGAGGAGGATAGCAGTTGGATTATATTTTGGAAAACCATGTAATTTCAAAAATCTCAAGCTTGTTACCTTTGATAAATGTCACAGTCTCAGAAATATCAAAATTGTTGATAACCCAAAAAACAACGCAAAGATGCATGGTATATTTAAGTAGGCTGCAGAACATTCCAAGAAATGAGTTATATTCAAAAAAAGGCACAAAAGACATCACCAAGGCTGTGTAGTACCAGAGGATGGATTAGCTTTATAGTGAGAATAAGGGATGATATATGGGCAGCCAAAGTTTTGTATTAATATTTAAAAAATATTAAAATAACTGGAGGAAAGCCTTTAATGTATTAGATAGAATCTCTCTGGAAGATAAAAGAAATGGACCCATCAATATGGTCAATGGGCCAAGAAATAACAAATAAGAAGATTCAAATGAATATTACTTTGCATTTCTATGATGTAGATTTCTACTATATTGATGCTACAATGTAACTGATCTTATACTGTATTGATGTTTATAAACAAGTGTGCATCTGTCTAAGATGTTTCTTTCTATGTTCTTGAGTTGAGCTCAGGAATTCTATTTTTCCCTTTAAGTTAGTTTAAAATTATAATTAACATGAACATTGAAGGGATGTCCATCAAGTGGGAATGACTGAACAAGTTGTGGTATAAGAATATAATGGAATACCACTGTGCTAGGTAAGAAATGACAAGGAAGATTTCAAAAAAGCCTAGAAAAACTTACATGAACTGATGCAAAATGAAGTGAGTGGAACCAAGAAAATACTACACAGGAACAGCAATATTGATGATGATTGACTATGATAGACTTATCTCTTCTCAGTAATATAATGATTTAAGACATTTCCAAAAGACTCATGATGGAAAATGCTATGCACATCCAGAAAAAGAACTGATGGAGGAATCTGAATACAGATCAAAGCATACTATTTTCACTTTTTGTAGTTTTTCCCTTTTGTTTTGTTTCTTTTTTTACAACATGACTAATATGGAAATATGTTTTATATAATTACACATATAATAGTCTTTTATCAAATTGCTTACTGCCCTGGAGAGAGGAAGAAAATGTGGAACTTAAAATTATATTTGTACATAAATACACACAAACACATATATAAATATACATACGTTTGCTAAATGCTAAAAATTGTCTTTAATGTAATTGAAAAAAATACTAATTAAAAGAAAAAATGAAAATAAAAATGAATTTTAAAAAGCTAAAATTAATAGGAAAAATTCTTATCTACTATACTTTCAGGTTCTGGGAAAATTCTAGGACATCTTTCGGATAGATTTAAAGGTCTACAAGCTAATCTGGTATATTTCCACAAGGTATGTTGTCCACCTTGGCCTATCTTTGTACAATTAAGGAGGGCATTATCTCCCTGACAAACCATTCTAGGAGTAAGAAGTCTGAGATCTCTAATCCACTAACAATGTTCTCAGGATGCAAATGGGTCCCATAAATCAATCAACATTCCTTAATGACAGCAGAGGGGATTATTATTCCTATTTAGAAGCTAATCCACTTTTACTGATGTAACCAACCATGTTGATGCCATCCTGATGATGCTATCTACTTTTTTCCCTCACTTATCCAACTCTGTACTTCATAAAATGATATGAAGGCTAGTAAGTCCTATCTAATGGTTCTCAGTTACTGAAAAAAGGCTATTGATATAATTTATTGGTTACTGCTAATCTAATAAATTGATCATGCTTGCATCACTGTCAGTTTACCATAATTTAAAAATGCAGCACAAGGCCAACAAACAGAAAGATAACATAGAAAAGTTTAACTGCTTTCTTTAATCTTGGTTGCTGAGAATAAAGAGGCAGAGAAATTCTATTAAGAACTTGATTAGATTTTTCAAATTAAACAGACATCTACTAATAAAAGCAAATAATCCTAAAAGTATATTAAATATATGGGAAAATGTAAATCATATAAAAAAATCATTTTTAATGACAAGTTTCTTTCATATATATATATATATATATATAAACTTTCTTTCTTTCTCTCTGATTATTACACAATAAATATTTCTGATTATGTTGACCATAAGCAAAACTGTGATGTGTGTTTTACAATTCTACAAATAAAAAGATCTGGAAAGGTGAACATAAATGACATCATGTAAGTAAAATATTTTGCAAATCTTTAAAATCAATATGTTATTGTTATTGTTGCTGTTGTTATTATTAAGGTCCAAATAAGGAAAACATTAATACCATATGATTTTTTTCATCATACATATTAAAAACTGGAAAATAATTCTATATATGAGAAGCTAAAAATATTTTAGAAATAGGATTACTTTCTTGAAATCTTAGTTCTTCTAGAAAGAGAATTGTTTTTCAAATATCCTAAAATATGTGTATGTATATGTTTAAATAAAAATATACAATGTATAGCACTGTAGAGAGCTCTGGGCTTGTGAGTGAAGAAAACATGAGGTGACAGTAGTTAAGACTCAGTCTCAGGCTACTCTCTAAAAACTTATCTGAATTCGTAGAAGGAGTTCTCACATAAACAAAATCAAAGATTCTTGATATACTTACAAATCTGATCATAAAACAATAATAAAGAGATCTAAATATCAAGGAAACAAAACTACTTGTCTTAAGTAAAATTGAAAAAGAAAAAACTCTTCTTATTAACAGAACCTGGCTCTGAATACTAAAGGGTTTTAAAATCAGGGATAAAGAATTGTAACTCAGAAGGTCACTCCAGCAAAAGAAAATTTCATTTGCCACAAGATCTTATATCACCCCTATTTTTAAAGTCTAGAGTGGAAATGACAGAAATTATTGTTTATTATTATTATTGTTGTTGTTGTTAAAAATAATCTCCAATTTGGCCAGGCTCAAAGTGCAGGGATTACTTAAGGATCTGATCTTTCTACAGATTGACAAAGGAGGTTTATCTACTCCATTTTAGATCTAAGTTGTTTTGTCCCTCCTTTAGTAATTTAGAAACTGCCCTTCTGAGGGCTTGTTAAATTGGTACTGAACTTAAGTGAGGATACCCAATCTACACAGCTCATTGTAGCTCAAAACTTCAAGCTCAAGGGACACTAGTCTCAGCCTTCTCAGTAACTGAGATTACAGGCATGTACTCCACCATGCTTGAATTAAACTGGAGGAAAAAAAGATAAAAACAATTATTAGGGAAAAATGACTATCTTTAGTTATGTGAGTGTCCTATGTTATATAAGAATCCTATGATTTAGTCCTTCATTCACTAAATACTTAATACTTATATCTTCTAGTTTGATATGCATACATGAATAAGAGACAACCTCTAGGACTTAAAAAGAGCCTAGTAAAGAAGACAAATTATTTCCACAAAAACTTATAATACAAGGTAGAATGCCTTATATGAATTAAGAAAAGTATGAAATATTGTAGGAATTCATAAGAGAAATCTTATGGTTGAGATGATCACAAAAGGCTTTATAGAGGAGGTGGCATTTGACCTGGATCATGAAAAATAGGAAGGACTTCAAAAGGAAGATAAAGAATGTTTGAAAGTATTTCCTCTAGTTGAGGAAAGGGAATGAACAATAATTCTTAATGAAACAAGGCTAATGGATAATAAATTCTAAAAAACATTACTAATAAAAAATGAAAACATTTTATATTTGAAATAAGACTTCTAAGACTTACCATTTTCAGGTTGAGTTTTCTTAAGTGAATCAATAAGGGTACTGACTGCTTTTAAAACAAATATGATTTCTGTCACTTGTTGCCTAAAAAAAGAGAGAATATTATTTCATTGAAAAATGACAAATTCACAACTTATCTACTGAAACAGAAAAATAATGGGAAAGGTTTTCAACAGTATTGAGTACAAATGAATCTGAATTTCATTTTTTTTTATTTTTCATATGAAAAATACATTCTAACATAAGAATATATATATGTACTGTATTTAACATATACTATAATATATTTAACATGCATGGGACTACATGCCATCTAGAGGAGGGGGTAGAAGGAAGGAGGGGAAAAGTTGAAACAGAAGTTTTTGCAAGGGTCAATGTTGAAAAATTACCAGTGCATATGTTTAGTGTACAAAAAGCTATAATAATAAAATAGTAATATTAAAAAAAGAAAAAATGTATAAGCATCAAAATGTATAATCTTTTCATCAATTTAGTAAAACAGGTAAATGATAATACCCAAGGATTTTAGTTTTCTCTACCCTCAAAGATGCAATTACTATTCCAAATGAGCAATCTCAGGGTACTCTTTTTTTGGAGACAGTACAAGGCTAACATCCCAAATCTGTTCCTTAAAACCTTTTTCCCCGCCAAAAAATTGGAGCTTTTCTGCTTTAAGAATTTTCTATATTCTTTTTAGTTCCAATGAAACCATTTCAATTCTGATACAATGTAAAGTTATTATTCTCGAGTTATTCAGTTTTTTTTTTTTTTATCATAAGTCCTTCAGAGTAGTCATGGATCATTGTATAGCTGAGAACAGCAAAGTTATTTCAATGCAATTACTTTGTATATAATGCATTTCATTTTGTTTGAGTTTATGGAGGACTTTCCAGGTTTTTTTTTTTCTCCCGAGAGCATCCTGCTTATCATTTCCCAAAGAAAAATAACATTCCATCATAATCACATACACAATTTATTCAGCCATTCCCCAATTGATGGGCATCTCCTCAATTTCTAATTTTTTTGCCTTGAGAGATGCTATAAATACTTTTGAACATGAGTCCTTTTCCTTAAAAAAACCCAAATAAACAAACAAACAAAAAACACTTTTGGGATTCATGCCTAGTAGTAGTATTGTTAAGTCAATTGATATGTATGAATTTCTAGCCTTTTGGGCATAGGTCACATATTCTAATCATTTATCATTTAAGGTATGGTTCTTATTTTTTATAAATTTCATTCAATTGTTTCTATGTTTGAGAAGTGAGGCTTTATCAGAGAAACTTGCTTCAAAATGTGAGGATTTATAAAAGATAATTTAGAATGTTTTACATATTCAATCGTAAAAGAGTATAAAAAATATTATGATATCAGGTCTGGTCATGAAAAAATAGCCAACAAACCACTGTTGTAGCTCAGGACCTATTCTGACTCACTAGTTATATGCGGAACAATTGCTAATTAGAAATACCACTTCCTCCAAGGTTACTACAATTAATGATACTTCACAGAATTCTAAGAGCTATCTAAAAAAGGGCCCGTCTTCTGTTTCCGGTGCCCTAATCAGGTCCTTTGCTAAATCTATTGTGAGACCTTTTTAATCATGACAAACACTACTTGGGTAATAAGAGATTACAAATAGTTATATGAGTTTGGGAAAATTGCTATAGTTATAGCAGTGTCTAGTTTGGGGTAAGCCTTTTGTTTAAGCAGCAACTATATTCTGAGGAACAAGAAGTCAATTAGCAACTTCTGAGGCACTTGAAAAAATATTAGGTTATAGATTTTAGGAACTGAAGATTTTTTGGGTAACAAAGATAAACTTATACTTTAATAACCTAAAACTTAACTAAAATCTATAACTTAATTAAAACAAATGACATTATACTAGGATTGACTGCCTTTCAAAATAAGTAGTGCTACTATCCTGTGAAGATATGAGTCAGGAGACATGAAACTGCCCACTTTTCCTATTCTTCATCTAGAAACTTCTTTTTATCACTTCTCAAATTTATCTAAAGCACTCTAAACAAAAATCAGTCCTATCTCTAATTTTAGCAATTTAATTTTGCCAGTTCTTTGTATCTCTGGAACCTTCAAGTAGGAGATGATGGAAGCCATGAATTAATTTATGAGCCTGGTTTGGTGGGCACTACCAAGTACAGGCAGCAATTTAAAGGCAGGTGGTCAGCCTTTTCAATGCTGCTTTGTAAGTCTTGATTGTAACTTTCTGATGGATCATTTGGATATTGCTGGTTCTACCCGCTAGTTAATCTGACCATAGTAACACTCACTTCTGATAATGATGAGCTGAATATGTTTATGTTACAAAAGGGGTTAATTAAGTAGATTAGGTAAAAACAGAAGAAAAGCAAGATCTCAAACAGGCATAGTAAATAGACACAACCTACAGATTTTCTGCTTTATAACTTAACTTGTTGTGATTAATCATTATAATCATTTGTTTACTGATATGCCTGCACTTTTCATAAAATTAAATAAAGATGAAACCTTGGCAGAGGACATTTGCCACTGAGTCTTTCATCTTCTATGTAACGATGTAGGACGTCTTGGGATCTCTTCAAGAGCACTGAGAGGGCCATTCGTGATATATAGCCTTCCTGAGGTGTAGTCACTTTGTTACTGAAGGAAAATTGGAGTAGTGTTTCAAAACACATTTTAGAAAATTCTTCCCTCATTCGAATATCAATTTCTGCTTCTGTAAAAGTAACATATGATCTTTAATAGTAAAATAAGAGACTGAAGTATAAAACACTTCTATTAAATTTCAAATACAACTCCTAAAGACTTCTAAAAAAATGATATTAAAATTTTTTTGAATTATATTATTTGATATTAAGATGTATTTATTAGTATTTTAAATGATTGCACAATTAATCTAGTTGTTTATAGCGCTTTTCATGATAAGGAAGTTTTCTGGATTAAGTTTCTAGGTTAAATACTGTTACCAAAAATGATGCTTTTGTTAGGAGATGTGGAAATGTTTATTTGGCTGGGAAGGGGGAGGAGGAAGTGGAAGAGAAGCAACATATTTTTGCTTAGACTAAATCAAGAGAGGAGCTTTTGAGAACCTTGTAATTAGCACCAAAGTGTCTCTTTGGACATGGGGACAAAGAAGCCAGTTTTAGTTTTAACTGAGTTTGTCTCACTTGAGAATTTATACATCAAAGAAGATTGGTGGGTAAGGATGGGACTGAGTAAAGAAGTACTTAGAATGTGTGTGTGATTTTCTTAAGTGGGGAGAAATTCCAAGGAATCTAGAGAGTCTGAAGTAAGAAAAAGAAAGATCATAATAATGTAATCCCTACTCTTTTATAAGCAGCTATAAAAAATTTTCAACTCACATTTATTTTCTCTCTGATTTTCTGCCCCTCAATAATCTTTATTTTCAGGGAGCTTGTCTTCCATCAGGGGACAGGGACTGGGCCTATGATTTCACTATTACAAAGACCTCATAGTGAGGAATTTCCTCTACCAATGCAACTTGGAAACTTCTCATCAATCTACAGTATTGGAGAAATTTGTCAAGAAAATTGAGAAGTTATGTGACTTGCCCAGGCTTACATAGGACTTGAACACCAGACTTCTCAATTTAAGGACAGACTCCATCTACTGAGCTGCATTGTCTATATCCAAGTACGTACAAATCATGTACAAAGCGGTCAGGACATGGAGACAGTCGTACTACTTTGGTGTTGCCCGATTTCATGAGGCAGAGTAAGAGGGAACACTCCCAGGAAAGGGATGGCCTGTGCAAAGGCATGGAGACAGGATGAAGCACTGTATATGTGAGATAAAGAAAAGGACAGTGGGACTAGACCTTGGTTTGTTGCAAAAGGAGTAATGCAGAATAAAGGTGGAAAGATTGATTGGGGTTGGGTGAAAAGGATTTTATAAATGAAGCAGTTTATGATTTTATCCTCAAGGCAAGAAGTCTGTGGAGTTCACTGAGCAAGGGAATGGCCCACTCAGATTGTGGATTGAAGAACATTCTTTTGGCAGCTGTATAAGGAGACCAGATTGGAATGAGGAGAGAATTAAGGCAGGGGGACCAATTAAGAGGTTGGTACAACAGACTATACAAGTAATAAAGAGGCAAGTACTAATCTTTTAGGCACAGTGTGGAACAGAAATGCCAAGAAGTGGCTTAACACTTGATCTGTAAGGCATTAGAGAGCCCTGATCACCAAAGGTGGTGAAACTGGTATACTTGACAAAAATAGGTACATTTTAGAAGGGAAGCCAGTGAGCTCTGTTTTGGACACGTGGAGCTGGAGATATCACCATGAAGCTCAAAGGAGAAAGTGTCACTGGATAAAAAGGCTGTGAGAGAAGGAGAGATTATATATTGAAAAGAACAGAGGGCCCCACAAAACTTTGGGGACTGCTCAATTGGGATATGTGAGGTGTCATGAAGCAGAAAAGAAGAAAGAAACCAGAAGAGATATCAACAAACTCGAGAGAAATCCCATCCAGGAAATGGTAGAAACTAACAGTATCAAATGAAGCACCAAGGTCACAAAATTTTTAGACTAGGAAAGGTCATTTGATTAATAATTAAGAGATTACTGGTTAAATCTGAAGGAAGAATAATTTCACTTGAAATAAGTTTAAAACCCAGAGGTTTCAAAGGGTTGAAAATTAAGTAAGAGAGGAAGGGGAAGAAGTGACTGCAGAGTCTTTTGTAAGAATGTTAAAGAGAAAAGTGGAAGAGATATAGGAAGACAACTTGAGGGGATAGTAAAGTTTAGTGAAATATTTTTGAAGATGGGCTAGACTTAGGTATGCCTGAATGCAAGAGGGAAGAAACAGTAAATACAGAGAAAAGAGAAGTAAGAAAAAAGGGATGATTGAAGGGGCAACGTAGCACATATGGAAAAGGAAGAGATATTAAGACATATCAGAAGAAGAAAGGGCACATCCTTATACAAGACTAACTCAAACAGGTCTAAAAAGAAAAATAAAAGCAAATATTTCTGATTGTTTTTCCAAGGGTTTTTTTTTCTTTTATAAATCAGGCTATTTGTTCAAAAATAAGGAGCATGGTGCTGTGAGAAAAGCAAAAGATGGGGTCAGAACGTGCAGGTTTCAGTTACATAAAGCAGCAATGGAAAACTGACTAATCCTATGAATCTTACCTAAAAATAGAGATAATTCACTCCACCTCATAGACCTGCTGTGAGCAAAATGGGCTTTACACACCAGATAATGAATTTCAAAATATCATGTATTACTCTTATTAGTAAGTCTAGGCTAATTTTTAAAAGTCATATTGGATAAATGTTAAAAAGAACCAGTTTTTCTTCTGAAAAGAGCACACAAGTACCACCTATTGGCTAAATTGTATAAATACTTTAGGAATGAGTGAAGATACTCAAGAGAGCCATCTAGTGGGAAACTAGTCTGATAAGAATAAAAACAACTTTTGTATTAGTATACAGTAGAGGTTACATTGTTTAATACTTATTCAGAAAAAAAAGATTAAATTGGTCCTCTTTTTATTTCCAAGTAAATGATAAAATACAACACAAAATCCATTTCCTGATCAACTTCCTAATATCTGTTATTCATTCATTCAAGTATTTATTATATGTAAAACACTATATGCTAGATAATGCTAATAACAAAGACAAAAGGAAACATGCTCTGCCCCCCCC
>MU174342.1:997531-1016666 GCA_016696395.1 Antechinus stuartii
AGGAACTGAGGCAGGTAGGTTTGAGAGATTTGCTCCAGGATCACAAAACTACCAAGTGTCTGAAGCCTAATTTGAACTCAGAAAAATGAGTTTTCCTGACCAGAGGTCTAGATTTCTACTCACTGTTCTACCCAGATATCCTCATAAATAATACAGGAAAGAATAATAATGGCATGGCATTCATTAAAGATACTCAACTCTCTACTCTAACCTCCACCCCAACATGAAACAGTAGAAAATGGAAAAAGGGTTGCACGCGGAAGCACTATCCCACAGTTAAAGGACAGGAACAGTACCCCAATTGAGTGAATTTTAGTAACTGATGCATCCTTCCCTTAACCATATAAGACAAACTACAAGATATAAAAAAGCAGAGGAAGGATAAGAACAACTCAAAGATTCATTAAGAAATCTTATTTCCTGCTGCAATCTCAAGAGTGGGACAATGTTAGGAGCCAGCACTACACCCTAATTCACTAGAAAGAATGCTGATGTAAGTACTTGTGGCCAGGCTCTGCTTTTCTCCACAGCCTGGGTCTAAGGTCAAAGTCTTGGCATGAGGCTGAGAACTGGCTGCAGACTGATTACTAAATTCTATCCATTACTATAGTCTGTAGCTTCAGATCTTTTCTGGGAATTTTCCCATCCTTGCTCCACTGGCTTTTATTTGTTTCCTTAAGAAGTCACCATATGTAGAAACATAGCTTCAAATTTTAGTCTTTGGAATAGCTTGAGACAAATAATACCGATTTCACTATAGTTTCCTAGGCATCTCTAAAAGCTAGCTCTGGTCTTTGACTATTTCCTTATGAAGTTTTTTTTTTTTTTTTTTTTTTTTATTACTTTGTGATTCATCAATAGTATTTTATTTTTCCAAATACATACAAAGATAGTTTTCAATATTCACCTTTGCAAAATCTTGTGTTCTAAATTTTTCTCCCTCCCTCCTCATGACAGCCAGAAATCTCATATTAAGTTAAACAAGGGCAATTCTTCTAAACATGTACATATTTGTCCTGCTAGGCAAGAAAAATCAGATGAGAAGGGAAAATGCCAGAAGAAAGAAAAAACAAACAAACCCACAACAACACAAAGGTGAAAATACTGTGCTTTGATCCACATTCATTCACCATTCTCTGGATGCAGATGAGTCCTTTCCATTCTCAGTCTATTGGAACTACTTTGAATCACTGCATTGTTGAGAAGGGCCAAATCTATCAGGGTTAATCATCACATAATCTTGTTACTAGGTACAAAGTTCTCTTGATTCTGCTCACTTCACTCAGCATTAGTTCATGCAGGTCTTTCCAGGCTTTTCAGAAATCAGCTTGTTAGTCATTTTTTATAAAACAATAATATTCCATAACATTCATATACCATAACTTATTCAGCCATTCTACAATGAATGGGCATCCACTCAGTTTTCAGTTCCTTGCCACTCCAAAAACGGCTGCTACAAATATTTTTGCACATGTAGGTCCTTTACCCCTTTTTATGATATCTTTCGGATAAAGACCTAGTAGAACCATTGCTGGATCAAAGAGAACACAGAGCTTTATAGCCTTTGGGGCTATAAAAGTCAACTAACCTATTGTTTAGATCTGACTAATTCCATACAGAAGTTTTCTTTTAAAAGTAAATACAGAAAAATGTCATGTTTCCTAGGGATGAGGAGTTACTAGTGAGAATGAAAATTTTAACTAAACTTTCCTCTGAAGCAGGGACTCTTAAGGGTCATGGACTGTGTGTATAAGTCTGGTAAGACTTTTGGATCACTTCTCAGAAAAGATTACCAAGGAAATCAGTTACAAAAAAAAAAAATTGTTTTAAATTCACAGATGCCAGGGTAAGAACCTCTTCTTGAAAGTAACATTAACCTTTTTTGCTGACAATCTTTCTTTTTTAAAAAATATGAAACTAAAATAGTGCTTAAGGAAGAAATACACACATACACATTTCATATGCTAGCATATGTTCATACAGCCCATTTATGTTAGAGGCATAATTTAAATCTATATGTTACAGGCTCAGATGTTAATCTTATTTGCTCACCATGCTTTCTTTTAAAAATGGGCCTAGAAATCAAACAAGAAAATCATGTAATGTAACTGCAATTCTTTAGTTATTTCAGTTCTAAGATACCAAAGTAAAATATCAAGGTGATAAAATATTCAACATATTAAGTAGATTTATCAACTAAGACCAAAAAAAAAAAAAAATAACAGAAAGATACAAAGAAAAATATCTGCTTGGGTATTACTCTAAAGCCATTTTTTTTTTTTTTTTTACTAGTAATCAAATCTTTAAATTAAATTTTTGAAAAAGAAATTCTGGAATTTTAAAAGCAGTAGAACACCATCTACATTCTTTTCTTAAAAACATTTTAGGGCAGACAATTTTAAGATGAAGAATTCAAAACCATTCTAGTTATATGAAAAAATGCTCCAAATCACTGATGGGCAGAGAACTACAAATTAAGACAACTCTGAGATATCACTACATATCTCTCAGAACTGGCTAAGATGACAGGAAAAGATGATAAATGTTAGAGGGGCTATGTGGAAACTGAGACACTAATACATTGTCAGTGGAGTTGTGAATTGATTTAATCATCTTGGAGAGCAATTTGGAACTATGTCTAAAGGGCCATCAAATTCTGCACACTCTTTCATCCATTTGTGTCTTTACTGTGCCTAAATCCCAAAGAGATCTTTAAAAAGAGAAAAGGATCCATATGTACAAAAATGTTTGTAGCAACCCTTTTTGTAGTGGCAAGGAACTGGAAGTTAAGTGGATGCCCATCAGTTGGGAAATGGCTAAATAAGAAATATTATATGAATATTATGGACTATTATTGTTCTATAAGAAACAATCAGCAGAATGATTTCAGAAAGGCTTGGAGAGACTTAAATGATTGCTGAGTGAAATAAGTAGAATCAAGAGAACACTGTACATGGCAACAACAAGATTATATACTGATCAACTCTGATGTGATTCTTTGCAGTGTCCTTCTGGAGGTCTCTGCTATAGTGCTGTTTGCACTTCCTAGCATATGGATTCAGATACCTTAGCATGTGGACTTAGATAATAGCTAATGCATAAACTTACTGACCATGGTTAGGGACCATGGGGGAAAAATAATCACAATATAAAACAGAAAATGGGGAATTGTTAAGAACCATGCCTAGGTGAAGGAGCAGGTCAATTCTCTGAAAGCCTCCATAACTGTGAATCATAAACTTGAAGGAGTTGCAAAGCAGCCTTTGCAGATGTTCCTTGTGGTTTAGGAATGAAATAAATTGGAGGCAGAGGGAAGAGGAAAGAGGTCAGACAATGCAATAGCCTCTCAGTAGAGAGGTCAGAGAACAGCAACTGTCTCTCAGTCTCCTTGTATCATTATCATCTTCTCACATGAAGAGATCCATTCTACAGGTATGAGTTAGATCTCCAGCAGCCACTGACAGGTGGCTCCCATATAAACAACAATTCTTCATCAAGGAGGTGATTCAGTCCAATTCTAAAAGATTTGTGATGGAGAGAGCCATTGGCACCCAGAGAGAGGACTGTGGGATCTGAGTGTGGATCACAATAGAGTATTTTCACCTTTTTTGTTATTGTTTGATTGCTTTTTGTTTCCTTTCTCGTTTTTTCCTTTTTAATGCAATTTTTCTTATGCAGCATGATAATTGTAGAAATACTGATAGAAGAATTGCACATGTTTAACATATATTAGATAACTTGTTATCTAAGGGAGAGGTTGAGGGGAAGGGAAAGAGAAAAAATTTGGAACACAAGGTTTAGCAATGGTGAATGTTGAAAACCATCTGCATATATTTTGAAAAAAAAAAAAAGCAAAACAAATAAACAAAAAACCAAAAAAATATTTTAGCAAATAGACCCCAAATGGCAGATTGTAAAGGCAGGAACTCACCTAAGCTCTCCCTGAAACCCCTCAAATATTGACTCTAAACAAATTCTAGAGCAGCAGAACCAACAAAAAGACAGAGTGAAACAATTTTCCAAGCCAGTATAACTTAGAAAGTAAGCAAGAAAAGACTATTGGATCAGGATGAAAGAAGCACTGCAATCCAGAGCAGAGCCAGTGAAGGGGGGTCAGACAACTCTCAGGAGTCCTTAGACTGCATCAGGGTCAGAACTCTGTTGCACTGCCTATGCTTGGATCTGGGTTGCAGCACTGGGTCTTAGTCCTAGAGTAAAGAGGAGGAGTAACACAACACTGATATTCTAGAACCAGAAGATAAAATAAAAAGAATTAATTCTTCCATTCCTGAAAAAATCTCAAAATGAAAACTCCCAGGAATATCACACAGCAAGCAGCCAAAAAGAAATAAATTCCAATAATGTGGAGCCACAGTTAGGATTACATAATTTTTAGCTGTTTCAATATTAAAGGACCTGAGGGAGTAAAATAGAAGTTCCAGAGGACAAAAGAGCAAGGATTAAAACTAAGAATCAGCTGCCCAGAAAAAGTGAATATAATCCTTCAGGGGAAATACAATGGATCTTTAATGAAATAGAGGACTTTCAAGCATTCCAAGTATAATAGCCACTCACAAGTCTAATCACATTGCTGGCTGGCACAATTTGACCTGTTCTATTTGAGCTGGATTACCCCTCCATTGGGTAATCTAGTAACCCTGTGTAAGATCTTGAGGGCTCACTATACTGGGTCACATAAAGTATAAACATTTAATCGACTTAGCATGCTATTGAGCTCCAGAAGTCCAGCAGTCTCAACTTCGCTGAAGCAGAAATTACTGGTGTATCACCATGCCTGGCCAAAATCTTTTTGATTAGATTAAAACAGTAGTTAAAACAGATAAAACAGTCATAACATTTTTTACAGGGGAATGTATCAGTGCAGCTAGCATATTTTCATTATGGAATACTAGACAATTCAGAGAAGTATACTCTATCATTAACCTTGCCTCTAAGTAGCTATGTGATTTTCAATCTTAATTTCTTGATTACCTAAAAAAAAAAAAAATGGACTAAGTGAGCTTTCGCTCTGAGTTCAAATGCTTTCCAGCTACACACGGTAGCTGCCATTGCTTGATAGTAACACACAAACTCCAACACCATGATCTTTAAGTCTCAACTACAATCATCTATTATTTCCTCTTCTGTGTTTCCCATTTGACTTAGCTCTTTTTCACCATTATTTCCATCCTTCAATTCTTCTTTATTCTCCTAAGTCTACTATCATCTCTATCACTATCACTTGGCTTCCCTTATCTTTCTATTTAGCTTGAACTCTATTTCTAGCTACAGTTCAGTGATCATCAATTAGCTATTTCAATTATCATCATATGGGAATCCCTTATCTGCTTGACCTGCCATTTGTACCCTAATTTTCAAGTGTAGGTCATTTTCACCATCTATTTGTTTTGTTCACTTTTGTTTCTGGACTGATGACTCCTAGGGAAAGTCATAAGGAATACACATTTAACCTGTTACAGATTTATGCTATTACCTCTCCTTGCTATTAAGTAATTCCTTTATTTCCTAGTGAAAGCCCTGTCCCATTCCATCTTGTACCTATTTAAACTGTCCATCCTGAAAAATATCTTTATTATCACATGTACTCTTAATAGCTGACGTTGACTTCTATTTTATTGAGAAGATGAAGGTCATTCGGCATACATTCACTCTTCCCTTCAAAATTCTTGTTTACTTTCCTCCTGTCTCTAAGGTAAAGATGGTTTTCCTCACCACTCCAAGGCTAATCTAGTCACCCATGTATCCCAAATTTCTTCTTACTATAACAATAATCCTTTCTTTTTCTTCACATCTTCAGTCTTTCCTCTACTTATAAATGTTTACACATTTTGAAATTCTCTTTAAAAATAATTTCCTTTAATTAGGCCAAAGGGCTATAAAACTATTTATCCTTTGATCCAGCACATCACTACAAAGTCTGTATTGCAAAGAGACAAAAAGAAAGGGAAAAAGACCTATTTGTACCAAAATATTTATAGCAGCTCTTTTTGTAGTGACTAAGAATTGGAAATTGAGGAGATGCACAACAATTGGGGAATGGCTGCATAAGCTATGGTATATTACTGTAACAGAATATTATTCTGCTATAAGAAATGATGAGAAGAATGAATTCAGAAAAACCTAGTAATATTTATATGAACTGATGCAAAATGAAGTAAGCAGAACCAGGACAACATGGTACACAGTAACAGCAATAATGACATATATGAATGATGTAGCTATTCTCAGCAATGCAATGATCCAAGAAAATCTCAAAGAGTTCATGATAAAAATGCTATCTGCCTCAAGAGAAAGAATTGATGGCATCTGAATACAGTCTGAAGCATTATATTTTTGACTGACTGACTGACTTCCTTCCTTCCTTCCCTTTATTTCTTTTTCTTTTGGTTTGAATTTTCATCCATAAAATGACTAAAATGAAAATGTATTTTACATGATTACACATGAATACCCTATATTAGATTGCTTACCATCTCTGAGAGGCTAGAGGGTATGGAGAGTAATAGATATAGAATTTGGAACTTCAAAAGAAAAACTCAAAATGTTAAGAATTATTTTTTACATGTAACTGGGGTAAAAATAAATTATATTTAAAAAACCTTTCCTTGACCTTGATGATGCTACTCCCTTAAGTTACTTTCCTATAACTATTCTTTACTGTTTAATATTCTATAGGATTCATGAATATCAGGATAATATCTTAGCCAGACTTTTAAAATAACAGCTTCAAGCAGTAGATCTACACATAGAAGGAAGGTACTTCCATGTTTTATTGAACTGAATTGTAACTTAGTAAACATGTAATTAATTCTCAATGTTATACCAAGGCACTTGGTGGTTCCCCAATATAATCAATACCATCACTATCATTAAATTAAAACTTTTTGTAGGTGAGCAATATAAATCTAATATCTTTTTCTCAATCCTTTTCCTCCTTGATCAATCTGAAAAAATGATGCCGATAACTACTTTGTTCTACATATGAGGTGCCAGGAAAACTTAACTGGGGAGATCAGCAAAGTCCTAAATGTAGGAGGGGATACCCAAACTGAGCCTCAAAGGGAGCTATCAATTCCAAGAGGCTGAAGACAGTACTTAACTCAAGGGAGACAGTGTCTGCAAGACATGAAAGCAGGAGATAGAGTATCATATGCAAAAATATCAAATAGACCAGTCTGGTTAGAAGATAGAATGCATGAGAGAAGAACATGAAACAAGTCTAGAAAAGTAAGATTGAAATGACACCGTTTGCCAGACAAACTGTTAGTGTATCCTACAAGAAATAGGAAAAGACTGAAACTTCATAAGCAAGAGAGTAACTGGAGACAGAGCCAAGATGGTAAAGGCAAGTATTTGCCTGAATTCTCCCCCAAACTCTTCCAAAAACTTTAAATAATGAATCTAAACCAATTTTAGAGTGACAGAACCCATAAAAAGACAGAGTGAAGCCAATTTCCTAATCTAAGACAACTTAGAAGGTTGGCAGGAACATCTGTTGCACCAGGAGGACAGTGGAATTCAGTCCAATGCAAGATGCGCCAATACAAACTGGGTCTCAGTAAACTAAGGTACACAACAAACCAAAAACCATCCCTGGGGCCTTTTAATTAGTGAAAGCATTGGCAGTTTCCAGATCTCTCAGGTCATTTACAGATGCCAAAGACAACTTAGACAGTCAGCAGGAAAAGTCTATCACACTAGGGCAGGAGTAGCACACAGTTCAGTATAGGCTGTGTCAGGACATCCCCAGTCTCAGCAAACCAAGAGCAGGACCTTGGAAGTCACTGACTCAGCAGCGGCTGCTTCTAAAGACCTCCTTACTGGTAGTAAGGGGTCAAACAACTGATCAGAAGAAAATTACAGCACCTTTTTCCTAGAGTGAGGGAGGATTTTGTTGATTTGCCCATATTCAGATGCAGGTAGCAGTCCTGATTTGCAGTCCTGGGTCACAATCTCAGAGTGAGAAGGAGCACTAGCACATTAGAACTTGCAGCTGCAGGGGGTAGGTACTCCCCTCACAGTTCAGGACAGAAAAGAGTGTTTCTGGTCGCTCATATTCCTCCTTACATCATAACACCTTAGAAAATCTGAAAACTTACAGTCCCTAGAGGGACTATGCAAAAACCCGAAAACTTAGGACAGTACACCCTCAACCCTAGAAGCAGTTCCCTACTTTAACATAGATTTAAAACTCAAGTAATAGACTGGAAAGATAAGCAAACAACAGAAAAAAAATTTTTACCATAGAGAGTTATGATGGTGACAAGGAAGAGCAAAATGGACACTTGAAGAAAACAAAGTCATTACATCCAAAGCCTCTAAGAAAAATAAGAATTGGCCATGGAAGAACTCAAAAAGAATTTTGAAAATCAAATAAAATCATAAAAAGATAAACAGAAATGGAAAATCATAAGTGACTTAATAAGATTAATATGTTTATATTGCTACAAGGGAAGATAATACTTGTAACTCAAAAGAATTTTTTCATTATCAGGGCAGTAAGAAAGTATAAAGGTATAAGTATAAGCTGAACATGAAGGGATAATATCTAAACAAATAAAATTAAGGGGTAAAAAAGGAATGTACTGGGAAAAAGAAGAGGGAGAGGTAGAATAGCATAAACTAACGCCATAAAAGAGGCAAGAAAAGGCTTTTAAAGAGGAGGGAGATGAAGGAAAGTGGTGAACCTTACTCTCATCAGAATTGACTCAAAGAAGGAATAACACATACACTCAATTGGGACAGAAATCTACAGGAAAAATAAAAGGTGAAGAGGATACAAAAAGGTAGAAGGATGATAAAAGGAAAGACAAATTAGGAAAGGGATAGTCAGAAGCAAAACAATTTTGGAAAGACCGATAGGGAAAGAGAAATAGTTAGCAATAGTAATCATGAAAATTAGTTCACTCATGTGAACTGAGTCAAACATATAAAAATAAGAGCCATTCCCCAATTAATAAATAATCAAAAGACAGAAACAGTTTTTAGATGAAATAATCAAAACTATAGCCACATGAAAAAATGCTGTAACTCACTATTGAATGGAGAGATACAAATTAAAACAATTCTGAGGTACTACCTCATAACTATCTAATATCCAGAAAAGGAAAATGACAAATGTTGGAGGGAATATGCAGAAAATGAGACATTAATGCACTGTTGGTGGAACTGTGAACCAATTCAACCATTCTTCAGAGCAATTTGAACTATGCAAAAAGGGCTAAAATATCATGCCCTCTGACCTAGCAATATCACTACAAAAGAGATGGGGGAGAAAAAAACCAAAAGGATAAAAATCAGAATGTATAAAAATATATCAACTCTTTTCTTTGGGAAAAGAATTGGAAATTGAGGGTATGCCTATCAACTGGGGAATGGCTAAATAAATTGTGGTATGTGATTATGATGGAATATCATTATGTTATAAGAAATAATGAGCAGGATGCTCTCAGAAAAATCTGAAAAAACATTCACAAGCTTGTATAAAATGGAATACACTAAGAACAAAATAACAGTAATAGTATAAGATGATCAACATTGAATAACTTGACTATTTTCAGCAATGTAATGATCCAAGACAACTCTGAAGGACTTAAGATGAAAAATGTTATCTATACCCAGAGAAATAACTGATTGTGTCTGAATATAGACGAAGTATGTTTTATTTTTTACTTTATCTTTCCTGAGGGTTTCTTTTCCGGGGGGAAATGAGAGCTCTTATGTTTTCTTCCACAACATAATTGGAAATGTTTTACATGACTTCATACATGCCTTTTCAATGAAGGGAAATGGGGAGGGAGGGAGCGAATCTGAACTCAAAATTTTAAAACAAATCTTAAAAACTGTTTTACATAGGCTCGCTTCAAAAAAATTTTCAGTTCCAAATTCTCTCCTTCCTGTAGCTCTTCTGCCACCCACTGTGAAGGCAAGCAATATAATACCCATTATACACATGAAGTCATACAAAACATATTTCTATGTTAGGACTATATTTATTTATCTTCATATCTTTCTCAAAGCTTAGTATAATAAATTACATGTAGGAGATGATCAATAAATGCTTTTTTTTCAATGTTTTGATTCAATGAGATAATTGTACTTTCATCCAGGCCAGGTGATACTTTACATACACTTAGATAGTGTTCATGAAATTACTATTTAAAAAAAAAAAACCTCAAAAGATTTTTTTAAAATTAGTCAGTCAGAAGTATTTGCAAAAACTTATTTTCCCCCAACTTACATTCCTTCCTATGTAAAGCGTTGGACCATAACCAAAAATCTTAAGAACACAAACAAAATATAGGGACTAAGATAAATTATTTTCTTAAGCAGATTCAAATTACTTTAGATTACTTAGATAATTATGGGCCAAATAAGTGATTCTCAAGAAATATTTTTAAGGATGACTTCATCTTTAAATTATGAGTTTAAAATACCATGGAATAGTTTATATTACTGTTTAGAAGGCATCTAAAATGGTTACCTTTTGTAGAACATCTAGAGCTGTAAGTACTGCTTCCTGTAAACTTGTCAAAACTGCTTCAGTATATGATGGAAGGATAAAAGGAGAGGCATCTGAACTGATAGGGACAGAGACAGCACTGTGTAAGATGATACCCAACTTTTGAAGATCATCCATGCTGAAACCAGTTTTTATATGTTGGTAGAGAGCTGGGAATATCTGAATTAAAGCTGTAAGAAAAGGCTGGCTGGGAATGAAAGTTAATTTATCACAAGTAAGAGGTGGTTTAGTACTTTCTGATCCAATTCTATACCAGGTATTCCATGCAGCCCACCAGAGATTCAAATCTTCAATCTCATCTGTAATTATAGAGGGTTCAGACCCAGGGTATCGTGCGAGTCTTTCTCCAATGGAATCTGTTCTTATAAATGGTCTACTTAGACCAGGAGTAGACATTGGCCCTATAAGGACAGGCACGGGTACATTAACTGCTGGTGGTGTCTCAGGTTTATCAGAGTCTCTCATAGGGGAAACAATCTGCAAAATTTCTTGGAAACTTTTCAGAGCAGCCAATGAAACTTCATTATTTTTGCTGAGTGCAGCTGACTGTATGTGATCAAGAAGAACATCCCAAGCTTTAGGAAAATCTCCTACAAGGAAAAGGAAGTAAAAAAAAAATTAGTTAAAAGATGACTAACACATATAATACATTAATAAGAAACATAATTAGTTTCTTATAAATATTACTTCCAGAAACAAAGTTGTTTACCACTGATTACAAAATGTTCAAACAAGTCATGATGCATGAATGCAATGGAGTAGTGTGATGTTAAAAAATGTCAAAAATAATAAAATATTAAGGAGCATGGAAAGATTTACATGATCTGATAATAAATGAAGAAATAAAACCAGAAAACAAAATGTAAGACTACAACGCTAATGGAAAGAAAAGCAACAAAATAATTTGAATCTAAATGTTGTAAACTTATAATAAACAGTTTTGGTCCCCAAAACATAGGGTAAGACACCTTTCTCCACTTTGCTGACAGAAAATCATTATGAAACAGTGTACATTATAAATAACTTTTTAGACATGTAAGTTTTGTGGAAATACTTTAATTTTTTTTTTTCCTTTTAAAAAATATTGTTACTAAAAGGTATAGCTCTTTGGGAAGGGATAGAGATAGAGTAACAATTATTTTTTTTTAATGTAAGGGAAAAAACATTGGAAAATTATACTTGAGTTTTAATTAGAATTCCTTTGCATTTTTCATCACCAGCTTTGAACTTTTAACTGTTTGCTACCAACACAGAACAAAATTCAAAGAAATATGTAAAGTATACCAATATCCCAGTTCCCATTAAGAATTCACATGTGAAATTATGCAAAACATTTCCAATTTTCCCAGCAATTTTTGTCAAATAATGCACAGAAACTGAATTTTTGCAAGAGAAAAAAATGTAGTGTGCTACGTGGAATGAGATGTGCTGAAAAAAAGGCTTCTTTAGTTAATTTTTCATTTTCCAATTTTAATTAATGACATGACGGTACTCATATGCAGAAAACCCTAAAGGCACACACCCTAGGAATACTTAGGATATTGCTAATTCCTTCCCTGACTTTTTATTTCAATCAATTTTTTCAATAAACATTTTCAAGGTCTGCCCCCAAGAAAGCCATCTCCTCTCAACTAGTAAAGAACAATTGAAAATGGTTGGATCTCACCTCCCAGATGGCAGCTAAATTTTTTCCCAACTTTATTTTATTAAAAAATTTTTTTCAAATGCTTAAGGATCTAGTTGTACAAAAATATTTATAGCAGCTCTTTTTCATGGTGGCTAAGAATTAGAAATTGAGGGAATGTCCATCATTTAGGGAATGGCTAAACAAATAGTGGTATATAATTGTGATGCAATATTACTGAGACAAAGGATCAGTTGGATGATTTCAGAAAAACCTGAAAAGACTGACATGAACAGATGCAAAGTGAAGTGAGCAGAACCAGAATAGTGTACACAGCAACAACACAGTATGATGAAGAATTATGAATGATTTAGCTATTATCAGCAATACAATGGTCCAGTATAATCCTGAATGACTCATGATGAAATTTGTATCTATCTCCAGAGAAAGAACTGATACCTGAATATAGATTGAAACATATACCATTTTCACTTTAAAAAAAATTTTGAATTTTCTTACACAAAAAGAATGACATGAAAATGTTTTACATAATTACACATGTATAACCCTATAAAAGAATGCTTACCATCTCAGGGAAGGGAGGGAAAGAGAGAATTTGGAACTCAAAATTTTAAAAAAGTTTAAAAAAAAATAAGTACCACCTCTTACAGGAAACCTATCATGACTCTGCAGTAGTGTCTTCCTTATGAAATTACTCTATATAGTTTGCATTTAATTTTTTATATACAAATTATTCCCCTTCCTCCCTTTCCCACTCCCCCCCATAATGTATGGTCCTTAAGGAAAAGGAATGTTTCTTCATTGTCCTAATAACTCCATTGCTCTGCACGTATTAAATGCAAAATAAATCACTGCTAAATGAATGAGCCAATCAACAACACTTTCATTAAGGCATTAATTTACTAAATATTTTGATGACTTTTCCTTGTATTATGAATTGTCATAGAAGGTTTGCTGCACTTAAGGTTTTATTTTGCACTTTTCAAAAATAAATGCTACATTTAACTACTTTGAAAATAATGTCTTGTGATTTTAACTTTAAAGGTTAAAATGTTACATTAAAAGTTAAAAAGTTATATGATTTAGTTTAATGTACTCATTGCTAAATACAATCAACAGTTCTAAATTTTAGAATAACATACCTAGAGGTTGCAGTAAGTATCTTCTTGTATTGAAGATTCTCGCAACTCCAGCCAATGTTAATACCCATGTCTCAGCCCACTGTTTTTCTGCTGTGTCTCTTGAGTGATGAATGAGTATGTTGCCACCACCCGACTCTATCTTCTCTTTGTCAGCTGTGGTAGAAGCTTCTCTAACTCGGTCGAGTAGATGAAAGAGAACCTAAAGTGTATACAAATGACATGTTATGCATCTATTTTAAATGATGGTAAGGGTAACTGAGGAAGTGCCACAGAAAAGGCATTATCTTATCCATGGTCAAAAGTAGTCAGATCATAAATATAATAGCTTAATTTGTGACCATTCCTCAAAATAACCTTGAGAGGTAGTATATTTTCATATTTTTGGTCTTTGACATATTTATACTTTTGAAAAAGTAACCCTGAGGTAATTTCTCATTCCAGGTAAGAGGAATTGGGTATAATTCTATAATATGGATGGACTTAACCAGGCTTCCTATCATGGAACTGAAGGACAGTGAAATCTCTAGCTATAGATCAATTTTTTTCTTTAATCTATGGGATAAGTACCAAATAGTAGCTCTTAAAACACTATATGACTATAAAAATCTTTAACTTATATATACTAAAAATATATTAGAGAAAAATTATGTCATAAAAATAAGCTCTATTTCTAAAGTGAAAATGTAATATGCTCCACTTGCCAAATTATAAAGTTAATAAACTGAAAAGTAATTAGGGAGAATTACAACAAATTACTCCCTTCCCTCTAGATGTTGCCCTTGCAATTCTGATTGTCCCCTTTCTCTCCTTTTCTTACACAAATTATCACCTAAAAGGCTGGACCTTCAAATCCTACCTTCTCATCTCTCTCTAGTCAGGTCCAGTAAGAGAGAGAGAGGACTTGGATAAGAGGGTATTCCCTTATGCTGGTTCTTCCCTCAATACTACTCCTTTATCAATAGCATTTATTCTTAAGGGCAACATCTTCAGCCTTGACTGTTTAATCTTGACTCAACTGGGAGATATGGGATTGGAAGATAGAAAATATTTATTTCTGAAGTCCAAAATTGCCATTTTGTACATATCTTTCTATGGAATTCTTAAAGTGGTGATTAAGATTTTTTAGAATAATGATTCAAAGATATTACCTGTGTATTTCTATGTGCCGTCCAGACAACTTTTTCTCTATTACACTGTTTACATGAGAAAATGTATTATGTTAAAATGTTTTAGAGAATAACCTGTCATGTGCAGTTGTGCATGCTGGTATATGTGTGTGTGTGTGTGTGTGTGTGTGTGTGTGTGTGTGTGTGTGTGTGTCTATCTGTTTTCAACTGTTGTATAAATTGAATTCAGTCCAACAGTTTAACAAAAATTTGTTAACATCTGTATGTTAAGTGACATTCCAGGTTCAAGAATATTAAAACAAAATGAAAAATAAGGTGATTACAGTGGAGAAAGGAATGAAATTGGAAACAAAAAGTTCAAATTCTAGGTTTGCTCCTTACTTCCATGAATCTTTGGACATATACTGAGCTAAAAGTTCCCTGGTCCTCCATTTCCTCATTTGTAAAATGAGGGGATTAGTCTAGACGATCTCTTGTAGCACAAAATCTATGAAGCTACGAATAGTCCCTGCCTATAAGAAACTTAAATTCTCAAGGGAAGGTTGGGGGAGGGGCGGAGAGGAGAATGCTATTGTTTTTCAATTTTTTAAATGAATGAATATTTTACGTTTCTTGCCTTGAGAAAGAAAAAATTAAGGCTGTTTTATCTTCATTTACGGGGTTCAAATTTTTTTTCTTGTTTGTTATTGGCTCTTAATTTAAATTAAATTAAATTAATCAAATGAAATTTAATTTATATAATAATATAATAATTAATAAAAAATAAAATTTAATAAATAAAAATATTATTTTAAAAAAATTCAGGATTACTATTAATCAGCAATAATTACTTTCTTTTGTAATATTCCCTTGCCTTTTCCAGTTTATGTAACAAGAGATAGAGACAAATAATCAAAAAGGAGGAAGGAACAAAATATGAAATCAGAAAAACATTAAGGTTTGATGTTTTAATAGTCTTTGTGTATCAGATAAGAATATTTTCAAATTACCAGGGTGTGCTTTTTTTTTTAATTTTGAAAAAAGGGGAATGGGGAAATCCCATTATCTTAAAGTACCTTAATTAGTATCACAAACAAGTCCTCTCCCATAGGAACTCCAGACCCCCAGCTCCTTTAGAATACCTTCCATATAACAGTGTGCCACGTTGAATGCTGCAATAAGGTTCCATGTGCTCCAATGGTAGAAAAAAGAGTCTGTCCTGCACTTTTCCTGACAGCAGGCCGTGGATCCACACAGAGTTCACCAAGTTTGGCATAAAGACACAACCATAAACAATCAAATGGAGGTGCAGGGTGAAAGGGACGGTTTAAAACTACTCCTTTCTCTTCTGCTTGCTTCTGTTGTGCTGCCTCTTCTCTGTTCAATTCTTTTTCAATAGTTTCACCTCTTTGGAAAAAATAATCTGAAATGTTCCACTATAAAATAAAGTAAAAAAAACAAAATAAAACCATTTCATTACTTTATAAATAACTCAGATCTTTAGTATACAGTTAAAATGTATATTTCAAAGTAGTTTTTTGAAATTAATAGTTGCTTCAGAAATGTTTATCTTAAATATGTTATAAGAGATGACACTGAAGCCAAAGTTCAGAACATGCTAATTATATGCTGATGAGACATGCACACCCTGAGAAAATTCTTTGAATATTCATATACAACTAATTTCTAATTCAATAGATTTTTGCAGTTTAAACTGTATTTTTTAATATACGATTTTGCATATGGAATACACTTACCTAAAAGATTTATAATGGACCAGAACTACAAATGGTCAATAAGATGGGCCTAAAACAGTATGAAGAAAAGATTCTGCTAGATAGAATCTAGGAAATCATAGTGTTTTCAAATATACCAAGTTAACTGAAGACACCATAGTCAATCTCCTTAATACCAGTGTTCCACTGGTGATCTCATAAAGTTATGATACAGGGAATATGACCATCTAGAAAAACTTGTATTTAAATACCCACAAAAGTAAGGGAAATGTGAGTGATGAGATTAAGTGGGATACAGCTTTTTAATCAAATATTGATTATATAAGAAATGGAGCAAAATCCATTACAAAAAAAAATATGTTATATATATTTGTATGTAACAAATAAAAGATATAAACCAATCATGTCATAAAAATAAGGAATAATAGAGACAACTGTAAGAGAGAAGGATGTAAAAGCAAGAATGATACATTTAGAATGAAAGGATTTTGGTTTTAATCTTGGTTGTGCCATCTATGTGTGACCTTAGGCAAATCACTTACATTCTATATGTCTTAGTTTCTTCATCTATAAATAAGTAATTAGGGTTAATCTTTGCACCCTACATCTTTTCCCACTGAGTAATCTTTACGAATGATTTACAATAATGATAACCTCTCAATTATATCAACATTGTAATGAATTTAGCAACAAAATTAGCAAGAGACTTACCAGCAATCCTATTGATGTTAAGCTAATATTAAGCTCTTGATTATGAAGTCCAAAGCTGCCTGCAACATCTACAACTATTTGTAGGCAGGTACAAGGCATTGTTGGTAGAAAATCTGTCACAACCAACTGAAGACACTGGAATGCAGTTCTTATTAAAGATTCTCTATAAATATGAGAAATTAAGAAATATGGTACAAGTTGGCACATTTCACAACTATAATATTACTAATCACAACTAATTTCATGACCATAACAGTTTAAAAAAATGTAGTACTGTGAAAATAACCTCTATTTTACAATAAAACAAATTATTGTGAAATCATTCTTATCCCATAAATTTTCCTCCAAAATATATTTCCTAAACAATATTTAAAATGTACAAATAAGTGTAATAAATGCTTCATTATTTTTTGCAAAGCCTTCAGGTGACAGAATTTAATTTGTTTTTTGTTTTAAAAAAAGCAACTTTAAGAGAATGTTAGGATCCTATATGAATGCTTTTAATTAATAAGAAAGATATTTACTATTATTATGTTATTTTCAGTTCTCTAAATAGCTTACAATTTTACAAGAAAAGTATACAACAGATGAATAAGATATAAGGCCCTAATTTTGTTAACATAACACTGAAACCTCCATTGCAATAGGAAACCATATATTCAAGCTGAAGAAGGTTACAAAATTTCCCAATACAGAAAGAAGGAATTTCTGAAAGAAGAGTCAAAGTTGTGAAGGCAGAAAAAGAAAATTCTCTACTTTGTTAGTGATGACAAAGCACAGATGAAATCACTAATTTGTAAAATGTGCTTAATAAATTCTTTTTTTGTAATTAATTAATGACATATGTATATAGACTGCTGACTCATCTTATGCATAGAATAGTTTGGGGGGTCATATCTCTAAACTTCATGATAATCTAAATGACTATAGCATAAGTATCAGATTGTTTCATAACTGCTACCATATAGTAACAATGTCTAGTGACATATTCTGTTTAAAGACAGAATCAAGAGAACAAGTTATTGTTGGCAAAGTGAGCAATCTGGTTACTACTCTCCCTTATGAAAACAAAGGAGGAAAAGTTGATGAATGAATGAACTGTGATGATTTGAAGAGTACAACTGGAGAAGAGAGGCCTCACAATGGATAATGTCAATTTCTTTCAATGAGAGTATGATATAAGGTTCTCTATTTTTGTTGTTGTTTTTCCTGAGGCAACTGGAGTTAAGTGACTTGCCCAGGGTCACACAGCTAGGAAATGTTAAGTGTCTAAGGTCAACATTTGAACTCAGATCTTCCTGACTTTCAGGGCTGGTGCTCTATCCACTGCCTCAAGTTTCTCTATTTTAAAGGTGGTTGGAGGTATAACTGTCTTGAGAAGGTTTATAAGAGTTATGGTGTGTGTGTGTGTGTGTGTGTGTGTGTGTGTGTGTGTATGTGTGTGATCAGAAAACAATAAAAAGATTAGCATGCAACAGTGAGGGCCAATTGAGATTGAATAATAAATCTGTGGTGGACTTGGTTAGCATGATCATATGATTTTCTCAATGATGCAGTGAATGGCAAGAAAGTAGGCAGATAAGATCTAGAAAGTTATGAACAGCAACTAGACAATGGGACAAAGGATATAAGGTACAATGATACTATAACACTAGACTGGTTGATTAAAGAGGGCAATTTTAAAGAGGAGACAAAGTTTTAAAAGTCAGAGCACAGTGATGGCCTTATAAAGCAGGGATGGGTAGAGTGACAGGTTATTGTGATAAGGAAAAGGAACCCTGAAAGATTACAGTCAGATAGTAAGCAGGAATGTGTAAGATCTAGCTCTGACCCACTTTAAAGAACCAATCATTCAATCTGTATTGTAAGAATTTACTCCTCGAGATTTACATGAACTGATGCTAAATGAAATGAGCAGAACCAGGAGATCATTATACACTTCAACAACAATACTACATGAGGAGCAATTCTGATGGAAGTGGCTATCTTCAGCAATGAGAAGATCCAAATCAGTTCCAAATGATCAGTGATGAACAGAACCAGCTACACCCAGCAAAAGAATATTAGGAAATGAGTGTGGACCACAACATAGCATTTGCGCTTTTTCTGTTGTTGTTTGCTTGCATTTTTGTTTTTTTCCCCAGGTTATTTTTACCTTCTTTCTAAATCTGATTTTTCTTGTGCAACAAGATAACTGTATAAATATGTGTGTGTGTGTGTGTGTGTGTGTGTGTGTGTGTGTGTGTGTGTGT
>MU174342.1:1016676-1050308 GCA_016696395.1 Antechinus stuartii
TGTGTGTGTGTGTGTGTGTGTGTGTGTGTGTGTGTGTGTGTGTGTGTGTATTGTATTTAACATATACTTTAACATGTTTAAAATGTATGGAACTGCCTGCCATCTAGGGGAGGAGGTGATGGGAAGGGGGGGAGGGGGAACGTTGGAATAGAAGTTTTTACAAGGGTCAATATTGAAAAATTACCCATGCATATGTTTTGTCAATAAAAAGCGATACTACTACTACTAATAATAAAAAGAACTTACTCCTCAGAAATAAACAAACATTACAAATCATGATATAATTTTGTTGTTGTTGTTGATTGCCTATAATGTGAATTAAACTTAAGATTGTGCTGTAAGTACCTTTTATTCACCCTTCATGAGCATCAACTTTTGTTTCCAAGCACACTACTATATATAGTATATGGAATATTTGTATGTAACAGGATCAGGGATATATGATCAACGCTATATGTGACTGAACTGAAGATAAAGTCATCAGTGTACTGCTCAAATGAACAGAGAAAATGTTTTTCAGAGCTGCCAACATTCCTAACAACACCAACACTGACAAAAAAGAGATCAAGAGCAATGAGAAAGAAAGAGGTAAAGGTCCAGTGCTCAGTCAATCCCATCTTCATCAAAAAGCTTTACTTATTAATTTGTGGAAAGGTTTACTTCTTTTTACTGGAGGATTGATTTACTATTAGGTAGTTAGCATCTCTACTCAGTTTATGTTTATCAAAAGGTATCATGGGTAAAATTAATTTACAAATAGGAAGTCCTAAGTAAAAAAGTAACATGAAGACAGGGTGAAAGAAGTTAAGACACATTTTCCCCTCAAAGAGAAAGTTATAATGTCCATTTAGCAATAGGAAATAACAGAAACTTGGGAAATTGCCTGATTTAAGCAAACTATCTTTTCTTATCCACATAAAAATGACCTCCATATATTAGAAAAATAAATCCTGCCCCTGACAACAAAAATCTAGCTGAAGTACAAAATAAAATTTTAAAGTCCATGTTTTACTAATGAAAGGCACTATTGCTAAATATAAACAGCAAAGTATTATTTTTTAAATAAAATTATAGAGTTTAAAATGCTTCTTGTAATTAAAAATGTTCCATTGATGATGATACTAAATAAAAGACTTAAAATTATCTTTTGACAGATTCAAGGAGGGGAACCACACTTATACTCAATTTAGTAAGCAAGTAAAATATTTTAAAAGTAACATTATTAATATTATTTATTTCCAATTTATTTGAACTTTTAGATGTTTACTTCAACTACTTACCCTTGATCGTTTCTGATTGCTCCCATAACCCCAAGCACTAATGGCCATCCAGGACCAAGACTATCTCCCTGACTTTGCAGAATCTGTAATACACATTCCAATTGCTTGAGTCTTATATCAGGATGGATAATGTTGGATAACTCCTTCAAGGGGTTCAATAAAAGCAACTGTAATCTCTAAAAGAAAATTAAAAAAAAAACAAAACCAAAACCCAAGGGGATATTTAAAAATATGAAAAAAAAGAACAATATGGTAAACAGATTTAAAAAAAAAAAAACCTCAAACTTCACACATGTTTACATAAAGCAGTAAATTATATAAATAACAGTAAAATCCCTTGATTCAGAATGCCTGGATAAGAGAGCATTCTGGTCAATAATCTAGAGGAAATTACTATAGATTAGCTCACTAATTGTGTTCTGCCTTAACCTTTTCCTTGACCTCACCATTCTTATATTTATATTATGGTAATTTTTGTACAATTCTTCCTTCCCCTGCGTGAGATGATTAATTCTGTGTCATAACTATCTCTGGGCCTCTACAAGTAGCTTGCACAAATGTGCTTTAAAAAGCACAAGAATGATAAACATTTCTTTAAAAACTTACTATAAAGCTATATTAAAATAAATATATAAGATCAATCTTTTATAATTCAGAGTGCATTTTAATATTTTAGAGTGTTTTGGGGTCATCATTATGAACATCAACTTATAGCTATAAAAATAAAAAGTTTAGACTGATTTTCTTCTGACCCGATTACTACTGGAAGATGCTTTTTTCAACAAAACTCTAATATTAATGAGCCATTTGTTTCTTTCCAAAAAATAAAAATCTAGGGAAAAAATAGTGGTTATTTTCTACTTAACAAGATCAGAAATTTTAACCTGGAAAGTACATATGGAGGTCAATTGTGCACTGGTCTTAAAAGTCAGCAAGATTTAGGTTCAAAGGCCATTTAAATGACACTGGGCAATAAACAGACACAGAGAAGATATAGATACTTTATAGAGTATTGGGGGAAGGAGAATAAAAACCTATTCTCATAATTATTTCCTTACTTTAAATTACATATCCCCAAAATGTAAAGTAATTTAAGTAATTTAAAGAACTAAATTACATATTTATTATTACTTACTGAGTAATCTTATTATTACTAGAAAAGAATGACCCAAACTGGATAGCAATAATTATGAATCTCTCTAATTACTTTCTTATCTCTAAAATTTTTAAGAGAAAAAAACTTATACATTGTTTGATGAAGCTATGAGAAAAAATTACAATGACATTTTAGAGTAGACAATACTTGTTTCTTCAAATTACCTGATTTTGTGAAAGTGGAGGATCATGGTTAAATGTTAATCCTGCTTTAATAAGTGAAGTTAAGGCTTCTGCTCCCCATTCTCTCATTCGGGAATTTGGATGCTGACAAACCTGAAGATAAAATACATTAATAAAATTCAAAGTTCATCTTCTATGCTATTAATAAAAAACATATACAGTTAAAATCAAAAGTTAATTTCTAAAAAAAAGTGTTTTTTTTTGTTTTTTTTTAGAAACTATATTCCAATGACCTTAAAGGAGGTGGGAAAAAACATTAACCAAAAATTTTGAGTGAAATAAACTTATAATTGTAGATTAAAAAAAAAAAAACAAAACCTTATCCCTACAGGTGAACTTACCTTCTGCACAAGAGGAAGCAATAGAAAGAAAGAGACAGGAGGAAAAAAGATGAAAACTAAGACAAAAATTGCTGGAAAAAAATATAGGATTACATCAGAGAAAATATAAAACCAGTTATTAAGCTACTAAAATGCATGTTACTTTTAAAATAAGCTTATGTACAGAAAAAAATGTGTTCTTCACAATAGACTATTAGTAAATTCTGTAAAAATGATTACAATAAAAAATACACAATAAATTCTATCTCCAGTAATTATTTTTAACAGATATCTTCTTTGAAAAATATAAGTAGAAAATGAACAGTTAGGATTTCTTATGACAAAATTCATTAAAAAAAAAGAAAATTCTAATTATTAATCAAATTAACATTATTTAAAGCCAACTTATGTACAGTGTCTTTGCTTTGAAAGCCATTGTAGATAAATTTAAGATAGAATATTTTGATATGCTTAGATATCAAAGGATTCATATTCTTATGAGAGATTTCCTCATTTCCAGTAGAGGTAACTGAGGCTGAGAGAAGTTAAGGGATTTGTCCAGGATTGCAGAGCTAGTGTCTCAGGTCTTCTGATTCCAAGATCAATCTTCTTTCTATTCATTGAAACATTTAAGTATCTTGCTTGTAGCAATTAAGTACGCAAGGCAGGGGGAAAAAAAAAACAATGTTAACACTGTTTTCAAGATGGTTATTCTAGGTGGTATAGAGGATAGAGTACTGGGCCTGAAGTCAGAAAGAGCTGAGTTTAAATCCAGCCACATTTACTAGCTGTGTGATCCTGGGCAAGCCACTTAACCCTGTTTGCTTCAGTCTCCTCATCTATAAAATGAGCTGAAGAAAGAAATGGCAAACCACTCCAGTATTTTTGCCAAGAAAATTCCAAAGTGTTAGATATGATGGAAAAAATGATTAAGCAACAATAATATTCTTACATATTGGATGGCAATTGAGGAGATATATATTTTTTAATGACAGAGAAAAAAAGTCACTCAAAGATACTTTATAAAAAAACAGGAAAGCATATCATAGAAAAATAGGTTACCTCAAGAAGATGGCCAGTTAAAGGTCTCCACAAAATTTCTATTCTGTGCATGTTAACAAGTCCTGTTTCTAACAATTTTGCAACTGCAAAAAGAGATGGTTCCTAGATAGAAAAAATGGGTTATTTTGATGCTGCAAAGAAAACCTTTAGGATTTTAAACTGTCATTAACATCAAATACAATTAAGACAAAAAAGAAACAACCCAATTTTTGGTTTATCTGGAGAATACTAGGCTTCTGGCATCGCTGAACAGTGAAAAGGCTATTATTAATCTCAAAGTAGACTAAAAGGGGAACCAGGAAAGAAAGATGGGTGGCTAAGTGACACCTTTAAATAATAAAGTAGCCAGGAAAAGAAAAATATCACTCCCAACATGTTTTGATTGGTCATTTCTCAAATCAGAAGGAAAGCATGTGAAGGAACACATTTTCCTTTTTTTACTTCACAAGAAGGCAGAGAATGGTACAGATTACAAGGTAAAGCAGCAGCAATCACCCTAACAACAGGAGAAACAAGATTATAAAAAGCTCTATAAGTCTTGGGGGGAGGCAAGAAAAAGCCATCTTACCTGAGAGGAGCCTAAAGATAGCAAGGATAGCCTGCTAGCTAATATTCACCAAAGTATAGTTTTACTGTCTTTTGAGACAAAAGAAACCATAGAGATCACACCCATTAATTTTGACAAATGAGGTAACCTAAGCCCTCAGATAAATGATTTACCATCAATTTCAGGGGTACTGAGCCTTAGTCAGGATTTAAAACCAAGCTCCTGCTTCCAAAGCAAGTGGCACTTGACAAATTAGCTACAGTAGGCAATACCTGCCATTATTTCATACCATAACCTCCCTATTTCTTTTTGTGCCTTCTCTTACACCTCTTTCTGCTCCCGCAGATCTCTGATTGGTCCTTCCTTCAGTACTTTCCCAAGCCATCAACCCTGTACTAGCTTTGCTTTTGTCTCTTCCCTCTCTCAACTATCTTGAGAAGTGGTCCTCTGCATCTTCATCTGCTCTAAAAGCCCCTCACTCCTCCAGTGCCCACAACTTGCCAAACCTCAATCTTCTATTAATCCTCCTACCTGCTGTCTCAGCTTCTGTTATTAGAGGCTGCTAGCAAGAACAGGACAGAGTGCTGGGCCTAGAATCAGGAATGGATGAGTTCAAACCCGACCTCAAATAGGTATTAGCTGAGTAACCCCGGCAAGTCATTTAACCTCTGCTTCCATTTCCTCAACTGCACAAAATGGAGACGAGCACTATCTCATAGTGTGATTGTGAGGATCAATGAGATAGTGTTTGTAAAGCCCAATGCTAGGTACATAACGAGCACTTAAAAGGTATTTGTTTCCTTTCCCTACTCACATACTGTTAAAATGAAACTAGAAGAAATTACATAACTGAGCCAATTGAAGACAATTAAACCTTTAGGTTATTTAATCTCAAGTGGACCCTCAACACAGAAAATTGTCCCTCACCAAATCCCTCTCCCACTAACTAGAGGTTATTCCAAACCTTCTCTTTTCAACCTCCTTACCCTCTACCCCTCTCTCTTTCCTCTCAGCTGAGGACCACATCTTAAACTTTACTGAGAAAATATAACAACTAGCTAGCATTTATAAAGAATTTTAAGGTTTGCAAAGCACATGACAAATATTCTCTCACTTTATTCTCATACTCTGGGGGAGGTAGATGCTAGTTTGATCTCCACTTTACAGATGAAGAACATGAGGCAGAGTCACTCAGCTAATAAGTATCTGAGGCAGGTCTCAACTCCTGTCTTCCTGATTCCAAGTCTAGCCCTCTTCACTGCACCATCTCATTTGCTGTGAATTCCCTCATCTTCATTCCTCTGCATCTTAATGCCTCATGATTTCAATCTTTCTTCTTCCTCCTTTACTTCAATACCAAATGATAGGGAACTTTTTCTTTACAAAGTCCAATCTCTTCATGAGTATTCTTGAGCTCATCTCCTCCAAAGATTTGTTCTCACAATTATCTTCTCCTTTTAAACTTCCTGTCTACCAAGTACTTTATTGAAATACTTTCTAAAACTTTCCTCTGCTTAAAAAATCCTCTATGATCTGGCCAGCCCATATCTCTCTTCCCTTCACAGCCAAACTTCCTGAAAAATGTCTCATTGTTCCACTTTGCTCCTCACTCATTTCTGGACCTTTGAAAGTTGGTTCATGACTTCATCACTCAACTAAAACTACTATTTCTATAAAGTTGCTAATGATCTGACGGCTTTTTCTTAATCTCCATCTTTAATCTCTCTGCAGGATATGAGACCATTAAGTACCCTCTCTTTCTGCAAACCCGCCTCCCTAGGTTTTGATGAGAATACTTTCTGGTTGGTTCTTCTCCTACCTACATGAATAGTGTCTACCTGTTGTTTGCTTATCCATGTTATGACCCTTTCCTAGGGTCTTCCCCAAGGCTCTGTTCTGCTCTTCTTTATTCTCTTTCTATACTCAGAAACCTCAGCAGCTCCCATTTCTAGGCAGATTAATTCCAAATCTAGTATAGCCACAGTCTTTCTCCTGCCTTCCAGTCATTATATTGTGACTGATGACTGACTATTCAACTGGATTCTCAGTAGTTATCTCAAACTCCGATGTGACCAAAACATAATTCATTCTCTCTCCCTCAAACCACTTCTGCTTCCAATTCCCAATTTTCTCTGGGTCTACCACTATCCTTCAAGTTATCTAGGTTTCGAATATAGGCATTATCCTTGACTCCTTGCTCTCTTATGCCCATTAGATTACATATCAATTAAGGCAGCAAATCATATCATTTCTATCACTACAATTCTCACATTCATCCCTTTCTCTTTACTTAGATCACCACTCTAGCTCAGAATGTCATCACATCTTACCTGTTGAACAGGCTGAAATGGGCAGGCACACCCACTGGTCATAGTAGCTTCTAATTGGTATCCCTACCTACACATAATTGCCAAAACAAATTTCTCAAAGTTCAGGATTGACCATGACCCCACTACTCAAAGCTCAATGGCTTTTTTCCCATTAGGATCAAATGTAAATTCTTTTGTTTAGCTTTTGAAGTCCTTCACAATCTTTGCTCCAATCTTCCTTCTTAAACATTACTCTCCAATCCTTTTTAAACACTACTCTACAAGTTAGTCAGACTGGCCATTGACCGACAGCTCCCATATCTGGGACTCTCCCTTGGCTACTCTCCAGGGCTGAACTGCATTGAACTGTATTTCTTCCTCAGCTTCTTATCATTCTTTTTTTAACAGAAAACTCTTCTCACCCCTCACTCTCACTCTAATAATAATATGATTATAACAACATAAAAGAAAAAAGCAAAAAACAATAGAAATGAAGGCTGCAAATTTATAAAAAATAAACATGGCCCCAAAGAAGAGATGCAAGAAGAAACCTCTCCCTCTCTTCCCATTTGTTACAGGGATGAGAGGTAATAAGCAATGCATATTTCCAGATTCTTTTCATGTATCAATCACTTTTGATTTTTTTTCCTTAATTTGTTTTTTTTTTTTTTTTTTTTGGTTTGTTACATAGAATGGCTGGAGAGGAAAGGAAAGAGTAAACAATATAAAAACAAGTTATTAATGAAAAATTATTTTTAAAAAGTTCTGCTCAGTTACACCTTTTAAATGAAGCTTTTCCCAATTCCTAGTGGGACTACTGCTACCCACTCCCTGCAAAAAAAATTTACCTTGCATTTGTTGTAAATATCTATCTTTTTATCTCCATGCACACACATACATTTTTGTATATACATGCATAAGTGTATAAACACATATACACTCACACACATAATATCTTTTTGTTTACATTATGACTCCCCTTTAACTATAAATACTTGGAAGAAAAGGACTGCTTCATTCTTGTGCTTATATGTTCTTGGCATAGGGTAAATGTTTAATGAATATTTGTTTGTTTATATCATTTGGGCTTTACAACAATTCTCAGATGTACAATAGATATTACTGTACATTTTGTAGATGAGGACGCTGATATTCAGAGGTGAAGTGAATTGCCAGTGATCTAAGAGTGTCAAAAGCTGGCATTTGAAAATGGTCCCTCTCTGATACACAACGCATGTACCACAGTTAATCAAAAAGTTAATTTTAATCCTGTTCCCTAAAAACTGGATCAAAGAGTTCCACTCTATCTTACTGAGCAATCTGCAATATTTAAGATATAAAGGCAAAATGTTGTACCTTATTATTTCCATAGGCCATATCCATTGCTTCTAGAGATAAGGAGCAAAGGGCATTTATTAAATGATGTAATGATACATCATCAAGATACCTAAAAAATAAAAAATTGTTAAGACATTTTGTTCTATAAATGTAGCTTAAATTAACTGTACTATCAAAAAAAAAATCTCTTACTGTGAGCTTTCAAATAATCTTGAAAGTATGTTGGAAATGACAGGTAAATCAGTCATAACTGCTGTAGTCAGAACCTGAAAGATAAAGTTAAATGTGATGCAGAAAAATTCTGGACAGTTATTAAATAAAAAATAATGATGGATGGTTCATGCTTACTGTACTGGGTCCTTCCACAGCTCTTCCAGGTTTTAAGGCACCCCCACTACCAGGTTTCAGCCCCAGAATCCATACAAGATGCTGTAATGGGGGAGAAAAGAGCATTTCAAACATATCTGAGTAAAAATAAAAGTTTTCAAGTTTATCAGTGGTACCATTACTGACATCATTAAATGTCCAAAGGCTAAGTGATGATACTGCCATCACCTTTATTATAAGGAAGCAATCATGAATGACATTCTAGCACACCACACAATGCCAGTCTCTCTCCTTTCATTCTCTACTCTATGTTCTTTCTCATTCATCAGCTGTCCTGTTTTCTACTGTCTATGTATGAGGAAGAAAGCAGGTGACAATGACCCAGAGACCCTGCCTGGTTTTCGGGGTAGTGCCTAACTGCTGTACACAAAACCCACCCCCCATATGATCCAGGTTTTGATGCCATACCTGCAAAGTTGCCAAGACAAGTTGCCATGATGTCCCAAGAACAGCTCCATGGCAGTGTGCCAAGTTAAGTAAAGTCCTCATACACTGGATATTTTTTGATGTCAGCTAACATAAAAAAAAGGAAACTATTTATTTTTCCATCTAATGGTAGGGAAAAATAACAATATTCATGTTAAAAAAAATACACAAGTGGTTTGGGCAAAAACTCTAAATATTATACAGGCTTACATCCAACTCAAGTGCCTCAAATCACAAACTATACTCATGCAAGAAATTAGATTATATATGTGAATTGTATGATTCATTATTTCCTTATATAAATTACTTAGACTAAAAAAATGTAAAATTTTAGTACATGGTTAGAGAAAATTCAAAAGATTTCCTTGTTAATGTGCTAGCCAAGAATAAGTAAGAGAATCTTTTTTTTTTACCATTACTGTTCCTTGAGGCTGGACTGCTAAAGGCTGACCAACTGCCACAACTTGCTGATGAGACTCACTTGATGGACTGATCATCTGAACATTCTGTCCCTGAATGGAATATGCTAGGGAACAAAGGAAAGATCTAATAATTAAAATAAACTGGATGTTTTATCAGTTTCTAAATCAGATATTTATCAGTTTTTTAAAATATCAAATTATAAGCATAATTGTATTTATTATTGTACAATGTAGTTACTTACATGTAATATTAATTATACATCTATATTTTGTGCAGTAAAAAAAATGTATGTTTTAAAGACTGTGTAAAAGTTAGCAAATCACAAAGAGAAAAAAACTTCCTTGGCCACTAAAAATGCCAAGATATTTTCATGAAGAAAATAAAGTTAAGATCCATAAAGTTTAGTTAATATTTTAGTCAGAAAACTAAAGACATTGAAATATATATTGAGTTAGAATGAAACATAAGATACAAAATGAAAATATTTTTAGATGTCAGTTTTATTCAAATTAATGTGATAATAAAAAATTATCACTGTATTAATTTCTAGTACAAATAGATGAACCAAATGAATACTAAATTTCAAGTCTTACATTTGCTAGAAAATGTAGCTGCAGTTGTCGTGTTCAATACTGTAAGAGCATAATGTGGAGGCAAGGAGCCTTTGCAAATGGCAGTAATAAAAGCATCTCTTGAAGTTACAAGGCCTAGTCTCCCACAGAGAGCAGCCATTGTCAGCTCAGCTTTTAAAATATTTTCAGTGGCAGCTTCATCTGTGCTGGAGAGAAAATAAGCTATTTAGGACTGTCTGTCTAATTGGTAAAAGGAGTAATACATAGTCCACTCCAAAATTATGAAAAAAATCAGTATACAAAACATTTTTAAAAGTCAAATAATTAGAAGCAATCTTAATTTGTTCTTATAACTCATGGTAAATTAAATTTATTATTATATTATTCTACAAATATAAATAACAATAATAATAAGCAATACATAGTTCATACACAAATACAAAGTTAAACTATTTTTAAGGATCAACAGAAATTCGACTTAAGATAGCAAATTTTATAATTTTATAATCTTTTAAAAATTAATATATTAATAAAAGTTAAACTGATAGTATGTGCTTCATTTTTCTTGCAATCTCTTTAAAAATTCATTATGAGGTAGAACAAAGTCTTTTTTCTTCTTCATGTTTTATTCTCTTTTAAGCTAGTAAAAAAAAGTAAGGTATTTATTTTTCATTATATGACAACTGTCCTAAAGCAAACTGTTACTAATACAAACTATAAAACAAAGAAGTACAAAGACAGAATACCTGGCATCAAGAAGAAGTGACAATGCAGCAAGAAGCCCACACCAACAGGCATTCACCATTTCTTCCCACACAGCTCTGCTAACTTAAAAGAAAAAAGATCTCACAATACTTATTAGATACTAAAACTATTAAATGTTTCACCAACAATGCAATTTTTAAAAAAATTTCATTCTTTGAAAATATGGCTGAATTATTTTTTAAAATTGACAGTTATACTGTTACTTTTATACTTGAGTGGTTCTTAAACCTTGCTGCCTTTTAATGACTTGGGTATAAGAAAGGGCTTTCCCCTAGCTATATGACTGATCTCATTTTACACTTTTAGAAAAGTTATCGCATTTTATACCTGTTTCCTTATCCAATTGATCAGATACTGATTGAAAATCTTGCTGTTCTGACGACTGTGCTGGTGAGGAAGCTGTCTCGGTGGTAGTCTGACTCTCTGTTTCCACCTGTCCTAATTCTCCTTCAATCATTGTAGTAATGCCACGGACAAGATCTAGCAAACAGTGGAATGCCACAGACATGGCATACCCTTCAGGAATAGTTGGAGGTTCCACTTTATCTAGCATTTCAAGGCTGAAATTATCAAGAAATCATAGCATTAATAAGGCAACAGGAAAATGAAAGTAACAACAAAAACCATGATATTTATATGAATGTTTTAAGGTTTACCAAAAAGCACTTACATGATTCATCTTATTGAATAATTCTCAAAGAAAACATTACAATTAATTGGCACACCACAGGATGGTACTTCTAAAGTTGGAAAGAACCTCAGAAGATCTTAATTTCAACCCTTTTATTTCAGAAATAAAGTTAAGCGTTTGTCCAGGATCATATAAGAAAGAAATAAGAATCAAAACTTGAAATCTGCACTTAGGGAAATAAAATTGGGACACTTTTGCACTACACTGCATTATAACTATCTCTAAAAGGGAAAAATAAATTAATTTTTCTTAATGATAAACTAAATTATATTTGTACAAATTGAAATACTAAAACTTTGTTTGCTATTTCCTCAATAATCTGTCTTCAGCAGGGGAAAAAGAACAGGCCAAGTGTTGTATTTGTGACTTGTGACAAATACATGAGGGGAAAAATACAACCTAATGTTACAAGTATAAAATGCCCTATCAAGATTATAAAATGTTTTGGCAATGGTCTAGGTGCTTTAATCATGAAAATACACAAAATGAAAACTCACACAGAAAAGGGAAGAGCAACTAGGAGACAACTTCCAGATTCTGGCTGCCTTAAGGTGAGGATAAAAGCTGGTGGCTCCCAGTTGCCTCTAGGACCAAATATAAAATCCTGTTTGATACTTAAAGCCTTCCTTTAAATCCAGCCTCATTACTAGCTTATGTGATTATTATGCCAGATGATGCTTTACAAATATCTCATGTGGAAGGCAGCTAGTTGGTGCAATGGATAGAGCACCAGCCCTGAAGTCAGGAGGACCTGAGTTCAAATTTGGCCTCAGACACTTAACACTTCCTAGCTGTGAGATTCTGGGCAAGTAACTTAACTCCAATTGTCTCAGCAAAAAACAAACAAATAAAAACCCAAATATTTCATATAATTCTCACAGAAATTCTGTGAGATAGGTTAACCCCATTTTACAGTTGAGGAAAATGAGACAGAAAGAGGTTAAAAAGACATAAGGAAATGCAGCACCTCCTTTTGTTGGAGAGGTGAGGAATTGTGTGTGTGGAATATTGCTAAAATATAATGGTTGATTTCAAAGAGATATTTTTTCCCTTTTACACAAAGAAAGGCTTACATATTGAGCTGGGGAAAAGTGATTAAAAAATGACTGATATTAAAAAGATATCAATAGAAATCCATATATATGAGTATATGAGTTAATATAAGTGTCATACACACATTCACTCATTTTAAAAAATTCCAAGTAAGCTTTGAAAAAGAATATGTATAATTCAGTTCTCTTTCTTCATAAAACCTGAGGCTAAGACTTAGAACCAGTCACTTAACATCTTAGTCTCACTTTTTTAAACTATAAAATGAGGCAGTAGAACTAGATTGTGTTGATGGGGTCTACAGCTCTAAGCCTCTTAAATAATTTCTGATTTTGTTTCACTATACCTAGGTTGAGAGAAAATTAGCAACCTATTAAACTACAAAAATTCATGTAATAAGATATTGTTATCTTCCATTACTAGTAGACATGTCTAATAAGGATGGTAAAGAAATTTCATTCTACTTTTTTATTTGTATGTCTCCTTGTCATGGAAACTTCTGAAGTTCAGGACTGATTATTCAGAAGGAACTGGAGCAATGATACTCTGAACAAGTATACTATACAAGAGAAGCATTAAAGATACTATCATCAGAGTAATATAAAATCAGAAAACAAATTAAACTAGTCATACAAAGACAGTAAATGAAGAGAAGCCACATATTCCACCAGCATCAAGAGAACAAAAAGAAGGCCTCTCACACAACATCTGGACTCACTCTCAAAAGTTTATGATGAAGTCTAGTTTGGTTATAATTTGATCTGACAGAGAGAGTACCATCTTGAGGAAGTCACAGATCCATTAAAGTTTGGATTTTATTACTCTTTTATAAATAAATACCAGCAAATGACCAATAGTAATGAAATCCAATACAACACTGAGTATGTCTGCTTCTGAAATACTAAGTAGAATCAAAATCATTACGAAATCTCTAACATAACAACAGGGTCACTAAAATCAGCCAGTAAGAAAACAGCATGAACTAAACACATTAGACATAAACAAAGATAAACAGATATAAACACACTGAGAGAATGGACGGCATTGGCTCTCTCATGTCTTGCCTTGATAACCTTTAAAATATATAATCAATGAAAAATAACATGAGAAAAAGTTAGCTCCAAATTTAGTTCTCAAGAGTAGAACAGTCAAAAATGTCACAACTAAGCTGTGAGTATAAGGATATAATAAAACTCTGTCCTTAACAGTAATTATCTATACTAGTGGGGAAAGATATATTAAAAAGCATTTCATGATGAAATATCATCCCCAATATCTTAACAGAATAAATATTGCTATTACTTACTAGGTTGCTTTGGCACTCCCCTGGACTGTGATGGTCAAGATAGGTATCCAGGTTCCTCTATATTCAAAAGCAGGTAACACAGTAACACCTCCACCCAATCCCAACATTCCTGAGTTTGCTGGTGCTGAGGCTGGGCCACCAGAATTATTATTTCCTTTGAAATAAGAAAAATTGTTAACTTAACCTTCAATCTTCTTCTTATTTATAAGTGAAACTCAATAGTATAGTCATTTGTTATAAGTTCTTTATTTTTAAAGCTCTTTATTATCTCTTCCTAACATACCCTTTCTAAATTATGCATTATTCCTTCTCTTGGGCTATCTTTATTCACAGTACTCCATATCCCATCTATATGATTTTACACATATCTTCCTTTTCTTTCTCTCTTAAAATAGTTTTCTTCAAAATTTTACTCAAGCCACAGCTTAATTGTGAAACTTTTTCCTGAATTTCCTCATATTACTACCCTCTTCCCTTTTTACCTTGTATTTAGTTTTTTATCTTTTCTATATACTAATTTAGGTATATAATTACTTCCTCTGATAAATATCGACTGATTGTGAATAGAATGTAACTTTAAATATAATATAAAAGAATATAACTTTTTTAAAGTAAAAAACAAACAAAAAAAGATTTTTGCTTACTAAGTTAAAAGGATCTAAATAAATTAATGTGAAATAAGTGAAAAGAAGAAAAAAATACAAAAGAACAATTACCAGCTTGATTTGTTGTAGTAGATGGAATCCCCGTCGTTGGGACAAGAAACAATGACTGGATGAAGGATCCCAATGCATTCACAATGTCTCGGAAAACCTTAGTAGAATGTTGTTTCATGTCATAAGATTGACAAAAGGACCTGCAAAATACTTTAAAATGTTTCTAAACAATAATATTTAGCCTCAAATCATGGTTAAAAACGTCAAGATGCTATGCATTAAAGTTCCTTATTGTCAATCTTAGAACACTTCAAAGAGTTTATCATTCTAAAGAACTCGATTATCACTTGGTCAGTCTCAAATGATCACCTTCCCCTCCCACTGAAGGCCTTTTCTCTACCTCTCTGATCCCACATGCCCACTCATATATATTGACTTTGTTTGAAAAAATCCTTAATAAATTGCAACAATTATTTCACTTTCTGACAACTGAAAGCTCTCTTTGAGCCTCTGGGTTCCTACCTTAAAAGCTGAGGCTGCACACAAAGCCTGTGAATTGATTCCACTGCAACTGCTCTTAACCACTGAGGCTTATCTGCATCCAGAAACTTCACTAGGAGTGAAAGAAATATCTCACATTCGGTTACCTAAAGGAAGAAACATTTAGAATATACAACAAATCTTAGTTGATTAACTTGATATCAGAATTTAACCACATTTTAAAATATACTCTTCAACTAATTCAAGTTGACAAGGGGAAGGAGTCCACTGAAGGATTGTGTTTAGAAATACTAGAAGTGAAAGTTGTTTAATAAGTATTTCACTTATTTCAGACACTCTATAAAAATTCAGCAACTATTTGTTTTCTATAAATGTAAATACAGTACCAGAGGACCAAATTTCCTACACTTAACATTACAAAAAACAATTAGGTTTAAATTTAAGTAAAGAAAAGAGTGCCACAGAATGTTAAAATTTAGAATCAAGGTCTATGTATAAAGAGGATTATCAGGTGTCACTTTTTCATCACTGGCCTTTTCTGATCCTCCCTTCCATCCCCAACTGTTTTAGTGTTATCTCTCTCTTGAAATATGCTTTGCATTTACTCTTCTATGTAAATGTTGTGGAAGCTTTTTAAGGGAAGGGATTGATATTTTCTTTGTAAACCTAAAGCTTGACAAACTACCAAATTCATGGTGGGTGTTTTATAAAAGTGTGCTGAATTTGATACATTGTGATCTGATATATATAAAATTGGAATCAAATACTTTAATGAGCCAAATGTGTTCATATTTTAATTAATATAAGAGAAGCTATAAAAATTAAGGCATTACAGATCAAAGTCAGTTTTTTTGAAATTCATTTTGTTAAAAGGTACAGTAGAAAGAATATTGCTTCTGGTCAGTGGACCTGAGTTCAAATCCCACTTCTAGTGCTTACTACCTGTGTGTTCTTGAGTAAATCAACTAACCTCTCTGAGCCTCAGATTCCTCATCTGTAAAATAAGGAGGCTGGAGTAGCTGGTCTCTGAGATCCCTTTCAGCTCTAGACCTATGAGCCTATGATTTGTATGGTCACAAAGACTGAAAGAACCCTCACTGTTTCTACAACAGGACAAAAAACAACAGCAAAATATTTGATTTTCAATTAAATCTACTGCTAAAAATGGTACTAAAAAATGAAATGTTGAAGTAAACAGTGAACAGGTCTGACATTCTGACAATCATTTTAATTGTAATAATAAAATTGTCAATCCTTAGGAAAAAGATAGAATTTATTAATTTAAAATTTGAAAACAAAACAAAATACAAACCATATTTATGTAGACCAAGAAAACTCATTTAAAATTTAAAAAAAGTTTCTAAGAATAAAGTTCAAACCAGAAGTTACTGGAGTAGTAACAGAATCAATAACCTTTCTATTAAAACAAAATTAGCAATTCAACATATCCCTATATATTAAAATAGTATGAAAAATTTATCACACAAGTAAATATATTAGTAATATACATAGGAAAGAACACTGGATTTAGAGTCAGGAGACCCAGGTTCAAATGTTGGCTCTGCTACTTAGTACCTATGTGATGTAACCTTAAGGAGTCACTAACTTCTCTGGGTCTCAGTTCCTCATCGATCAAATGAGATAGTTGATAAGATGGCTTCTAAGGGCCCTTCTAGTTCTAATTCTATGTTCTTGAAAGCTTATTACCAAGAAATTTAATATTGTAATACATAACATGCTCAAGTTTATAGGAAAATAGGATTTTATTTTAGAAGGGATCCTAGAAATCATCTGGTCTAACTTCTATTCTGTTTACTGTTGGAGAAACTAGAAACCAGTATTAGTTGTTACTTGGTCAAGGTCACACAGCTAATTAACAGAGTCAGGATTCAAACCTAAATTTTCCTTTTGTTTCAGTTTTAGGGATTGTTCCACTCTCCCCAATCAATCCTTAAGGCTGAGAGGAGAAGTCACTTTGCACCATGCCCTGACCATGATTTTGTTTCTGAGTTGATGTGGACATAAACTACTACAAGTGATAAAAAGCCAGGAAGCACCAACTCTCAAAAGTGGGGAGTAGGCAATTGGTAAAGATCTCATGTGCCACTGGGGATAAAAAAATTCCGCCTTCCATACCAACCACTTGTACATATGACATGGCACATTTTGCTAGCTTTGAGTATGTACCATACAAGAGTCATCAATTTTCAGAATACAAGAATACCTCACACTTGTTCCTCCCTAAAAACTGAAAATTGAAACTCATATATTGCCACTATACGTGTTCTAGAGACATTATGCTATGGATATATAATTTATGAAAATCTAAAACATTATTTCCATTCTATTTTCTATGGAAATTGACACATCATCTTCTTTTCAAAAGTATATAGTAATTCCGTTTAAAATTATACTCATTATATCCATAATAGATTTTGGCTTACACAGTTACATTTCATGATTTCCCCCCAAATCATAATTTAAATATCTAACAATGAAGTATAACTTTAATACAGTCTTTTAATCAAGAATATCACGTCATTCTATGAGAAACTCATGAAATTGCCTACGAGAAGTTCAGTGTGTATATGTTAAAATAAAAAGATATGGAACAGCTGCGATCTTAGTGCAGAGTGTCCACACTAATGAAATCTCTATCTTTTGAAATATTAAGTGATTTCATTTGTTATAAGAGGCATGGAATTTATGCAAACAAAATGTAGATAGAGATATGGACTTTAGTTCTAGTCCTGGACTTCAAAATGTACTATATGATTTAGGATAAATCCCAAACTCTTGGCTTCAGTCTATTCAACCATTAGATTTTATGTAAGTAAAAGAAAAAGTTATTAATTTTTATTAGTCTTTAAGGGGGACATAGGGACAATTAACACAGACATGAGTAACACTGCCAATCCTGTCAATGTCATATTTCTTTATAAAATAAAAATATTGTATATAGACAAAATTTAAAAATATAACCCATTTAAAAGATGACAGATTTAAAAGCTAACATCTCCAATGGATCAACTTCTGAAAGTGAGCCATTCCATGCACCAACACAATAAACTTAGCAACTAGTACTTACCAAAAGACTATAAAACTGCTTAATCAAAACTGAAACTACTCTCAGCAGACGCATACAAATAGGAAAATATGGTTTTTCAACTGGTGCAGGGGAAGATGAAGTACAGGAACCTTGTCTGAACTTGATATTTGGGGAGAAGAGCTTTATCACAAGCGGACACACCCTTTCTTTAAGAAGGAAACTAAATTCTTGGTGCTGTAGAAGAAGAAAAACTTCAATTAACACTTATTTAATAATTCTAAAGTAAAATCTCACTTGCTAAAAGTTATTTAAGGATCATCATTAGAAACTCATGTATATAAGTCCTAGTAACTTTCACAATAATTATTAGATACTCTTCAGTTATTTTTTCCATAAAGATCACATGGTCTAAATAACAGATAAAAATAAATTTATACTAAAGAGAGCATTAAAAAGGCAGTTAAATGAGAAAATTTAGTTCTAGTAAGTATATCTTACAATTCACTTTTATTCCATTCTGCAAATCTGTGTGTAAATATACATACACAGAAAAGATTTAATGACATATTTTTGAAACTGATGCTATAGTTTAGGTATACCTAATTACTTAAGAAAAAACAAATAACTCTAAAAATGATGTTATATAACATATATAGTACTTGACTGTTGATTGGGCATTCACAAAGATCTTCTTCTTCTATGTAATTTTGTCTTTAAAAAATTTAAGTTTACTGATGACTTAGAGACTATTCCTCCAAGTTAGCCATTCAAACAAATCTTTTAAGTTTGAATTGCAAAAAAATTTATTCTGTTTCAATTATTACACTATTTAACAGTGTTTTCACTTTTCCATTTATTAGAAGCAGTTAGGTGGTATAAAGAATGAAATACAGGACCAGGAGTCATGAAGTCCTGAGATCAAACCCAGCCTTAAATATTTACTAGCTATATAAACTTAAGCAAGTCCCAAAAGCCCTGTCAGACTGAGTTTCCTGAGCTATAATAGGAATAACAACAGATCCTACACAGCTCAGGATTGATATAAAGATCAAATGAGAGAATATTATTTGTAAGGTGCTTTGCAAAACTTAACAGGCTATATAAATATTAATTATACTTATTTTTCATCCTATAATCATCTATTAAGTAAAATTTTTAAAAGGACAAAAGGGATACCTGAACGAAACCAAGTCAACTTCTAAAATATTTCACAAATAAAGTTTTTTGATATTCTAGAAGCAGCTAAGTAGCACAACAGACAGAGTGCTGGACCTAAATCAGGAAGAGTTCAAATCCAATCTCAGACACTTATCACTGTGACCTTGGATTTAACTAACCTCTGTTTGTTTATGTTTTTTCAATAATAAAAGACAGCACCTATCTCCCAGGATTGTTGTGAAGATCAAACAAAATAATATTTATAAAGTACTTAGCATAATGCCTGGCATATAAATGGCACTCTATAAATTGCAGCTATTATGATTATGGAATGAAAATTAGCAGAAATTCCAGGATCTTCTAATTCTTCCTCTTTACCACATCAGGAGTCAAATTAAAAAGTAAGATTAAGCATCAAAAATTTATTAAAGGTATGGTAGTAGAATTTAGCAGTTTGGAGAAAGGTAATTTTTATTTGCCATGGAGCACACTAAGGTATCTATTAGATCATTTTAAATTCTGTTTTTAAAAATATATGGATGAGTAGGATAAATTTTGCCTACATTCAAATGAATAAGAATTTACTAAGTGTTCACTATACAAAATGCACTGTGCTAGCCATTAGGGATATAATGACAAAAATTTAGACAATCACAGTAATGGAATTAGATTCACAATCTAATGGATATAAGATTTCATTCAACTTTGAACTCCTTAAAAAGGTCAGCTTTAAGGAGACACAATGTTGAGCTCAGGAAACATCCAGTAGACGAGTCTGATGGAACAGTAATGTGTGAAAGAACAAAACTGTCAAATAAGCCTTGGAAAGGTAATTGGAAATCATAAGGTGGAGGACTTTAAATACTTGGTTAATGAGTTTGTATTTTCTCGTAAGAACAACAGGAAGCTGCTAAATGAGTTGGGACAGCGCGGCAGAAGGAAGACAATTCAGGAAGACCTATAGCCAAATCCCAACTCTGCTCCTGAAAGCTTACACAAGTCATTTCTCCTATGAGTTTCCTTATCAGTAATGGGTATTAATATACCTTGAATTCACACTTGCCAGAATTGTTGTTAAGGTTTAATGAATTAATATATGCAGAAGAAATTGTCAACAACAATGTCCTTTATTTGCTGAGTTCAAGTCACAGCTCTTACACTGGCTGCTTTTTATGGTCCCCCTATAAACAGCACATTTTCTAACTCTACACATTCGGGAATTCTATTTCCCAGTCCTGAAATGTACTCCCTCCCTCTCTCTTTGTTGAATGAAATTCTGCTAGTACTTCAAAACAGATGCAAATCTTGGGCCTCAAACTAGAATATATGCTCACTAAGGGACAAAATCTTACATTGCACCTTCCTACTTGGAGCATGGTACTGTAGACTATATGTAGCAGGCATTTAGTAAAGATTGAATGAGTTAATGATTTTTAAAAACATAAAATACTTTTATATTTTTATAAAATATGTCTAAGGAACCATACAATACAATTCTATGATTTTACTACTCTAAAGAGAATATAATTCCCAGATGCTTCCATTCTAAGTTTATAAGGTTAGATAAGTTAGAGTGTGTGTGAATAATAGGGTGAGAAACAACTATTTCATAAAAAGATAATAGCCAAACTAAGATAAACTAGATTCTTTGCAAAAGTATTGGCATTAGAAATTTTACTCCATAATTCTAAAGTATATTAGTTTAATACAAATGTTAAACTTTTTTGTAAAGAACAGAAATAAATAAGGATTACTTCACTGTTTAAATAAATTTGAAATTGCTTACTTGTAAAAAGACTTGTGGGAAATCATTCAAGACTGATTCTAATAGTTCAAGACCAAAAGTTCGAGTCATTTCCGTCATTCCTACTAGCCAGTAAGGAGCATCAGCATTAACCAACTGACAAAGATCCTAAGGATAAACAACAAAAATTGGTTAGAATTAAAAAAAAAATTAGATCACATACATTTAATTAATTTTTTTAAAATGCCCTTTTATGTAATTTTTTTTTCCAGGCTAAAAATTAAAAGTAGAATTACATCTTTTAAAGTGTTATTTCCTACGTGATATTTTCCAAAAAGCATAACTTAATGAGTATGTACATTACAGATGAGAAATTAATAAACACAAAAATTTTTCTTAAGAATCATGTAATCATTGCAATATAAATACTATTTATAAACATCCAGCTAGTTTGCCATGCTTTCCAAGTAGCAAAAATAAAATAGTCTTTAATATATCTTGTGTTATATTCAAAAGGAATAATATAAGATGTAGGAGAGGGAAAAAGCCAGAATTCTGGATTTGCTGTTTAAAAAAAAAAAAAAGCCTAGTTTCAAATAGTGCCCGTGATATCTAGGAGCAGTTTGATTATGGAAAAGTACCTTTAACAACTGAGTCTCATTTTCCCTATTAAATAAAATGGGATCAGTGATATCTGTAGTACTTAGAGTGTTATTGTGTAATAGAAATAAAACAATAGACTATTCTAAATTTGAAACAGCTATATATATGTTATTCATTTTTACAGGGCTAGAGAAATTCTGGGTTTGAATCTTAATTTTAGCTCTATCTGTGTGTGTGTGCTTCATTTGCCTGATCTGCAAAATGTAGTAATACCTTTGTTATGAGGATCAAATGAATAAAGTCAAATAATGTATTCTGAAAATAAAATGCTAGGCAAATTTAAGTTATTGTCATTATTATTTTTTGAAAAGAAACAAAAATAGAATAAAATATAATATAATTTAAATATATCAAACCAGTTCACACTGCATGAAATTTAATTTGTAATTAAAATAAATACTTCCTGATTGATCTTTTATGTGTTCTGACTTAATCCAATTCCCTTAAAGGAAGGAGTACAATTTTTATACATCAACTATGTGATACAAAATGAAAAAACCTTATAATCTATAAAAACTGTATTTTCTTCCCCATATCAGTTTTGTCCTTTTGCAGTGTCAATCTAAGACATATGTATTGATGAAGACATTTAATAAGAAGTCAACTGTATATCTAAAACTTCATAATATGCATATGTGTATGCACGTTAATCTCAGAAAAGAAGACAGTAAGTAGCAGCTGAAATACTGGGGAAAGTCTCCTGCAAAAGATGGGATTAGAGCCAGGTCTTGATGTAAATTAGGTAACTAAAAGTTAAGAGTGAGGAGACCAAATGTATTCCAGGCACAGAAGATATCTACTACAAAATTTCTTCATCCATAAAATGGAATAATAATACAGGCTAGATGTATGTTGCAGGGTTATTATGGAAAAGGATTTAATAAATGGAAAATATTATGTTAATGTGAGATAACATTCTTTAATTTTAAAACTCAAATTTATCACTTAAAAGATAGAGACTTAAAAGAAAAGATTATTATAACTGATGCATTGTTGGTGGAGTTGTGAACGAATCCAACCATTCTGGAGAGCAATCTGGAATTATGCCCAAAAAGTTATCAAATTGTGCATACCCTTTGATCCAGCAGTGTTTCTATTGGGCTTATATCCCAAAGAAATACTAAAGAAGGGAAAGGGACCTGTATGTGCCAAAATGTTTGTGGCAGCCCTGTTTGTAGTGGCTAGAAACTGGAAAATGAATGGATGCCCATCAATTGAAGAATGGCTGGGTAAATTGTGGTATATGAATGTTATGGAATATTATTGTTCTGTAAGAAATGACCAGCAGGATGAATACAGAGAGGCTTGGAGAGACTTACATAAACTGATGCTGAGTGACATGAGCAGAACCTGGAGGTCATTATACACTTCGACAACGATATTGTATGAGGATGTATTCTGATGGAAGTGCATTTCTTTGACAAAGAGACCTAACTCAGTTTCAATTGATAAATGATGGACAGAAGCAGCTACAGCCAAAGAAAGAACACTGGGAAACAAATGTGAACTATCTGCATTTTTGTTTTTCTTCCCGGGTTATTTTTACCTTCTGAATCCAATTCTCCCTGTGCAACAAGAGAACTGTTCAGTTCTGCAAACATATATTGTATCTAGGATATACTGTAACATATCTAACATATATAGGACTGATTGTCATCTAGGGGAGGAGATGGAGGGAAAAAATCAGAACAGAAATGAGTACAAGGGATAATGTTGTAAAAAAATTACCCTGGCATGGATTCTGTCAATAGAAAGTTATTATTAAATAAAAAAAAAAAAAAAAAAAGAAAGAAAAAAGAAAAGATTGTTATAAACAGTAAGAATACCTTCTTTATTTTTTTATTATAGATTTTTATTTACAAGATATATGCATGGGTAATTTTTCAGTATTGACAGTTGCAAAACCTTCTGTTCCAATTTTTCCCCTTCTTTCCCTCACCCCCTCCCCCAGATGGCAGGTAGACCAATACATGTTAAATATGTTAAAGTATATGTTAAATACAATGTATGTATACATGTCCATACAGTTATTTTCCTGCACAAGAATCAGACTTTGAAATTGTGTACAATTAACCTGTGAAGGAAATAAAAAATGCAGGCGGACAAAAATAGAGGGACTGGGAATTCTATGTAGTGGTTCACACTAATGTCCCTGAGTTCTTTCACTATACCTTCCTTTTTAACCCATTTTAAAAAACACTTTCTAATGAGAAAAATGAAACTAGACAAAGCTTTAAAGAACATTAAGGAAAAATAACATAAAGTGATAAAAGCTATTTCTATCATATGAATACCTGGAAGAGCATGTAAGCATCTTTTGCACAGGGCTTCAGGGTACTCACAGAGCGCCTATTGCTATTTCCTTGAACCAGCAGTGGCTGCTCCACAACATCTGCAATCAAAATAGGATACGTTATGTGAATTCACAACAGGATAATAAATCCTCACATTAATGAAATGGAGTCTGAACAAGATATATTTCTATGTAGAATATCTTTTAAATTATTTTCATTATAATTTCAAAGAGATATCCTTTTAAAAACAAAAAAAAGACAACAGAACTGTCTACAATAGAATTCATTTGTAACTTTTTCTAACAAACGAGATCCTATTTTGATCAATAAATGGAAGATTTTCATAGTCCTAATAAGAAAAAACTCAAATGACAACTATTTGACTTAGTTTCTAAATGACAAATTTAAATAAAATAGAAATATATTAAATTTGCTACACAATTAACTCCCATTTGTATGATTATTCTTGTCAATCCTCATATACTTAATGATTCATCAGTTACACAAGTGACATCTGAGAAAAGCTCATTGCTTAACATTATATTAGATCTCAAAAGGTGTATAAACTAATAAGATTCCTTGCGAGAGCACCTATGTTATCCAAATATACAAGACAAATAAATCAGAATTATCTTGGGCTTTTTCTGAACATGATCCAAAAAATTATATAGGTTATACTAATTAGGATTAAATCTTAAAAAAAAAAAAATTTATAGTTCCATTTGATGAAACTTTAAATTCGGGGAAAAGTAGTACAAATCAAATACGCCAAATCTGATAGAAATATTGCTTTAATAAAACAATCAGAAAGCCCAGAAACAGAATCTAAATCTAAAAAGATCTATTCTGTGGTTAAAAGCTTTCATCAGGAAAAGTGAAGCTCATTTCTCTGAAAAAAATGGCATTATTATTAATTACCAATATAATCCCAAAAGAAAACAACTAGGACAAAAATGCATTAAAAAAATAGAAGGCAAGTGAGAATAAGACAAATTCTACATGGAAAAAATTTTACTTAGTCCATAATTTATTAACTGCATAAAAAAGAAAAAATATAAATGATCTTAGTGATAAATAATCTTTTGAACCAATCTCATTTACAGAAAAATAAACTTGATGTCAGTTAGTAATATATTTACTTAATATAATCAAGATGAAGAGACATATAGTTCAATCTACAGAAAAATACGCCTACCTTTAAAAAGTATTGTTAATATATACCCCGCCAAAACCCCAAATATCAATAACTGATGGGAAACCATGCTAATAAGAACTTATCTAACCACAAAAGAAAGGAAATAATCCAAATTTACCTTTATGTCGTTCATCCTCAGCAACCATCCTCTCAAATACGACAGTAACAACTTGTCGTACAGTAGCAGCAGCTGTATTATTTGTAATATTATCTTTTGTAAAGTGCAAGCGAAAACAAAGAACAATTGCCTGAAAAAGCAATTTTTAGCCAATGAAAATAAAATTTAAAATCATCTAATCATTTTCTATTTGAGGTAACAGAAAATTAATAATTTCTGCTTTTGTGCAAGCAGAGACATCTGGCAAACTTTACCGTAACACAAGTCTAGGAAAACAAAGACAACACCTTTATTGAAGAGTGAAACAGATGTTCTCTATAAAATTGTGTGAATATGTTAATAAGATACTATTATTTAAAGAGATACAATGACCCCAAAATGTGAATAATTAATTTATTAACATGGAATGTCCTGGAAAACCAAATATTCAACTAGTTGGGGCAGAGAAGACATGGGAGGGAAGATATGATTAATGTTGGGGCAGGAACCCAACTTATACTTGGGTTGGGAAGAAGAGACCAAAAAATTTAATTTAATAAATTTATAAATAAATTTAATAAAATTTAATTCCAATAAATGCAGTTCTTTCTCCAGAAACTGGTTTGAATTAAACACACTGTGTCAAAGAAACAATTCAATGGGGCAGAAAAGATTCCTACCTTAGAGAGGGCTTCATCATGAACTACAGTATTCGTTGTTAGAAGAACAAGAACTGTTTGAAGGAGCTTTAGTTCTTCAAGGCTATTTTCCATCAGCTGCCAAAGCATATTAATAATGTTCCCTGCTGCAGTCTATAAAATAGCAGATTATGTCAATTGTTAACAATGAAATAAAATACATCTGTTTAACCTATATGCAAAACACTGAATGATATGACCTAAAGATTAGGAAGGATTTTAAACCATCAGTTTATCTTTGCATAGGATGAGAAAACAGAGATCCCTGGAGGTTAATTAAGTGACTAGCTCACAGTCACTCACATAAGTAAGCAGCAGAACCAGGTCTGAACCTAGGTACTTTGCCTCCTAATATTTACATTACAAAAATCTTCAAATAAAGAGAAAGTTCACAAATAGCACCTCTTCCTAAAAAGAGACATTTTTGTGACTATCACACTGGTTAACGAAAAGTCAGCATGGTATAATAGAAAGAAGGCTGGACTTGGAATCCAGAAGACTATGGGTTCAAGACTTGGCTCTAATAGTAACTAGATGTCTCTGAGTACAGCACTTCTCTCTAATCAGGATTATTCACTTATTATACTAAATTACAAAGCAGCTACCAATTTGCCTAAGTTAAGGGAAATTCAATACCAGAAACTTCTAACATTAGTAAAATGTTTCACTAATATTATGATATCAGAGACCAGATATCTAAAATATCAGAAGGAATATCTTCTCACCTTTCAAATAATATAGACAAAATGACTAATCTCCATCATTCCTTTGTCATTGCATCCTTTCTCATATATGTCAACTGGTTTTGCATACGTTTAACCTTTCTCCTATAAAAATATTTAAGTAGCACTTACTTCTCCTAACTATGCTTATAATTGGAAATGTTCAAATATGAATAAAGTTTATAGAAATATCTAATCAAGAGCTAGCTGTTTATAATGAATACTTTTTCTTCAAATGTTGTCAAATTTTCCTTTTCTGCTATTGTTTCCTCATTATCTTTATAACTAATTTCCTAATACAAATTATCTCTTCCATTTTATAAAGAAATATGGGTTTATACCATTTCAGTATTTTTCTATAAATATGCATCAATACCTTAGGAATTCACAACTTCAAGGTTATGAGTTTAACCTCCACCAAAATAAAGAGCGTGAGTTGTTTACAGCCAATTAAAAAAATCATCAATGTGTGCTAAATTGTTGCATTGCACATAAGCTACACCAAAAGGGTCAACATGTAATATGAAATGAATTAGGATTGATACTGCACAGCAAGAAGTATTGAAGTCTATGGAATTTGTTGCTTTATGACAATTTATCTGGGATCCTTCAGAGCAAAGAATTAAGATATGCTGATGAAAATCTGTAAGGCAGCACTGAATACAGTTGATTACATCAGGTATCACATTGGAAAAATATTGTTACGTAGAGATACAGAAATCAGTGTATAGCAAAAAATTTTATATAGTCTATAAATTCATTAAGTCCTTTTTTTCTCTTTAAACAAATTATTGAACTTAAACATATCTAAATTATTTACAAGTGTTTTCATAGCAATTAACTTTAGGAAACTGTAATTTGATTATAAAAATTCTAATCTATTTTACAGAACCTTGATATGTAAGATCATAAATTACTTGAGTAAAGAAATATATAATCTTTAATAAATACAAATCAACATATGTACCTTATACATATAATACACACACTTATATATGTTTAATACATACAAATAATGCATATATATTTGATTCAATAAATTCATACTGTTTTAAAAAACATTTTATTATATAACAATTTCCCTGAATTTAAATATCTTCATGAAATTTGTATTTCAAAGTAAAAATCAAGCATGTTTTCTTCCCCATTTATAAAAACCCATTTTATCCTATTTCAAAGAAAAATGTACAGGTATTATACCTCTCTTACCTCAGAAACAACTTCATGTGACATAAGCCTCTGAATGGCTGCTAGACAAAGCTGAGTGATCTTTGGTTCCTTGGTTCCACATCCCATTAGGAAAGGCTGAACAACCTCTGAGCTGTTCTCTTTTAAAGCTTTAGAATATATATAAAGTAAATTAGTAAATAATCCATAAATCTAAATAGATTTACTCAAAGATTATTAGTACTGCTATCCCTAATTAAAATAATTTCTTAATAAAATGCCAAATAAAAAATCCCAACTCATAACAGTGATAAAAATATTGTACTTGAAATCAGGTGGTCTAGTTCTCCTGAACTCAGTCCTGCTATGTGATCTGAACAATTTAACTTTTTTGTATCTCAGTTTTCTCACCTTGAATGGACTGAATAAAAGGAACTCTAAGGTCCTTTTCAGCTCTAAAATGTTCTGACTCAGTGAAAATTAAAAACTTATGGTAAGAGCGGTAGATTCTGAAAGAAAGCACTGGGATTTTGCACTCATTATTTATATTTAGTGCCTACTTAAATTTTATCCCTTCTATAATGTCATGTTCTACCTTCCTTTTGAGGATCACATTATTTCTTACTCTTCTTATTGCAGAAAGGAGCCCATAAATAAAGTCATAATTTTAAGATATAAATTTAGATTTGAATAGAAAAAATTTTTTTAAAAAGGACACTCTTGGGGAAGCTAGGTGGCACAGTAGATAGAGTACCAGTCCTGAAATAAGGAGGATATGACTTCCTAGCTGTGTGACTCTGGGCAAGTCACTTAACCCCAGTTGCCTCAGCAAAAAAAAAAAAAAAAATACACTCTTGAGACTTCATAACTCATCATCACCAAATTAGTCAAGTAAATACTGGATATCTCTCCAGAAGTAATACTAATATTCACAGCACAGTATCACTTAGAAACTATATACACATCAAGTATCAGGAAGCAAAAAAAAAACCCTAAAATACAAACAAAATAACCTTTAAAGAGCAATTCAGTAACAGAGAGAGAAGATATAAATGCTATAACCTAAAAACTCATAACATGTTCAGAAATTAAGAAATTAAGAAAAAAGCAATTTTATCTGGATAGATTTGAGTCAGCTGGGGAAGGAAGAGGAACATAAAACATTACAAGCAACTGCTTTTACAATTATGAACCAGAAGTTGAAAGCTTTATTTAAAAAATAATCAATTCTACAAGAAATAGAATTCAAAAATAATCAACAATCAATATATTTCAGTTCTATTTCATAGCTATGAGAGGGTTATGGATAGGAAAATAGAGTGAGGGTAGACAAACATAGAAAAGACAAAAATATAAATGGAAAAATGGAAAACACCATTAAATTTGGAGTCAAAAGGACTTGAGTATGAATGCTGGTTCTAGTTACATCTGGTGGAATCCGAACAAATAACTTAACCTCACTGAATATCTATATCTATACCTGTGACAAAGGACTGAATCAGATGCTCTATTAGGTAACAACATCCAGACCTAAGTACCATAAAACAAAACTTATGTTATAAAGTGAATCATATCTGAAATGTTTTTCAAATGATTTTATCTGAATCTCCTTTTAAAAATGGCCTATGATGAAAGATTTTGTTAAATAAAAAGTCCTCTGAAAGACGACTATCAATCATGTGAAAGGTTACTCCATTATAACCAAGTAATAAAGGTTACTTTATTCTCCAATAAAAGATATATAGTCTAAGACCTTACCTTAATAAACTCAAAATGGATGCATGAACTAAATATTAAAGATCATAGGGATAAGGACAGAGACAGACTTAGCATTTCACTAGTACAGACAATTCTCTAGTGAGGAAACTCTTACTGCACCTTTTCTGTAACATACTTTCAAAGAGCTACCGACAACACTAAGAGATTAAAAATGATTTGTCCCAGGTCAAACAGTCAATATGTGTCAAACTAAAACTCAGGAGTTTCTAGACAGTGCTACTACTGTTACTGCTCCATGTTCTCATAAATTTAAGATTATTTCATAAAAATTAGAAGAGAACCTGATGAAGTACATTTCACAGCTCTGGCTGGAGACACATTCTTGCCCACAATATTACTGTGATTATATGAAACAGAAAAACTTCTGCACAAACAAAATGCAGTAAGGATGAGAGAAGAATCTACAGAATAGGAAAAATCATTGTATCAAATATTGCTGTTAGAGAACTGAAATTCAAGATACATGGAAAACAGAAAGATTGAAGAGCAAAAGTCACTTATTTCCTAAGAAATCAGAGTACATAAGCCAACAATACTCAAAAGAGTACTAAATTGCTAATAATCATCTGAAAGACTGCTTTCGAATCACCAGTAAAAACATAAATGAAAATAAAAGAAACATGAACTTTCAACCACACAATAAAAAAATTATTAAAGATTCTAATATTCAATATTGGACACGTTGTAGAAGGTCAAGGACATTTATGCACTGTTGGGTGGAGCAAAAATTCAATATTTTGTAATTATGCCAAAAAAAAAAAAGTAACTAAAATGTCCAAACCCAGAGATCCTACTACTAAGCTTATATCTCAAAGAGACCAAATGACCTCCCCCCACCAAAAAAAAGCCTAGACATAACAAAATATATACAGTAGGACTTTTTGTGAGATCAAAAGTGGAAAACTAAAAGATACCCACTGATTAGGGAATGTCTAAACATTTTATAAATCAAAAATGTAACTGAATACTATTGTGCTATAAGAAATAAAGAGAATGAATCTGGAAGTATGGAAAGATGTATATGAACTGATTATAAAATGAAATAAGTGTGGTTCTTAAAAAAACCACGCTTAAAAATCATTATCATCATGATCCATCTTATCCTCATAACTACCTTGGAAGTAAGTGTTATCATTATCCCCATTTTAAAGATTGGGAAATTGAAATCAGGCAGAGGATAAGTAACATGTACATGCTCACACAACTAGAGAATTTAAGGGTGGATTTAAACTTAGGGCTTCCTGATTCCAGCACTCTATATAATGAAACAACAATCACCACCAATCCAAATGTAAGCTAAAAAATGATAATGACCAAGCTTGCTCTAAAAAATATATAAGAAAGCCTTATAAACCCTTAGTTTTAAAGATATAAAACACTATGGGTATGGAACATGGCATAAAATTTCAGATCTTTTACCATTATATTGGTTAGTTATACTGACTTGCTCTTCTCTCTCTTTTTTTTATTCTTTATTTTAAGGAATGGCTCTCTGGGAAGGGCAGAAGTAAGGAATACATTGGGAAATGTAGGTGATATAAAATTTTTCAATAAAAATTTATTTAAAAAAAATGTCCATAACCATTTGATCCAAAGACCTCACTGGTAGGTACATACCACAAGTCAAAGATAGATAGTGCCCATAAAATTCATAGCAGCACTTTTTGTTAAAAATCAAAGAATTGGAACATGAAACCCATTGTTTACATTGTTATATAAATGTAATTTAGGCCACAGAAACAATACAGTAAAGCATGGGAAGATTTATATGAACAGACACAAAGCAATATAAGTAGAGGAAAGTAAGTAAAGATGCAAAGTGAAAACAATTTACACAGTGACTACAACAATAACATCCAAATACAATGTGATTATAACAAAAAAGAAAAGAGAAAATGTAGTCCCCTTCTTTCTTTGCAGAATATAAAAAGTATATTATGGTTATGGAATAGTGTATATACTGTCAGACTAGGCTAATATGTTCATCATTTTTGCTATAGTACTCTTTATCATTCTTTATTATTATTTGTTATGAAAAATTCTTTGGGGAGAAAAGGGAAGATTATATTTGAAAGTGACAATGATGTAAAAACAAAGATAATAAAAACTAAAAAGAAAAAAAATTCAGTTATTATTTCAATATGTTTAAGATTTTTCATATCTTTTTTTTAAAGGGCACAAAAAGTAATTCTAACTTCACTTAAAATACAGATTTTTAACATCTGCTAATGAACTGGCTTTAAAAAAATTCCTAAGGGAAAGGAAAATTTCAAGATACTGAAAAACATTATATAAATAATGTACAATATTTTTTAAAAGGTACTTAAATTTTATCCTTTAATATATTTTTATAATGATCAAATGGAGTTTCATTAATCAACCAAAGAATCAAACAAAATATGAGACATGAGAGTTGTTTATAAAGTTGTTTTCAGGAAAAAAAATAAATGGAACAATCTGTACTATCTATAAAGAATTCACAAAACATGTTTAATTATATGTTTCAAAAAAAATTGATTGTAAAGCATCCACAACCGGAATAACAAGATCTGACACTATCATTAATACTTAAGTGACTCTAAGCAAGAAAGCTTTCCTAAGTTTTCGTTTCCTCATCTCCAAAGTGAAGAGGTTGAACTTAAATAATTTATATTCTCTTCCCAATCTAACAGTCTATGAGTCTATTAGACATTTCATAATGTGCAAACTCTAACTGAACTAATCCAAGGGATGAAAAATATCAAAAAGGAGCAATTTTTCTAAAGCTGAGCAAGGTTGAAGTTTTGCCCTATTTCCCAAGTTCCTTTGTCTCACGATCACAATCCACATTAAAAGATTTTCCATGTTAATACTTCAATGCAAAGCTGATGCAAATTTAGCAATGTGAAATGAAAAAAGGTTATTGTAGGGCCTGTTAAATTCTGAGTACCACATTCCATTTCACAATGTCTATTTTATAATTATCATGACCTTTCTGATGATGATAATGCAATTTGGTCTCAGATCCAAAAAGAATTCCTAGAAGAGTTTAAAAATAATTTAAAAAAGAAAATTAGCTAAGTTAAAGAAAAATTGGGAAAGGGAAAGAAAGTAATGCAGCAAGAGACGCATGAAAAGAACTGATATCATGGGAAAAGATATACAAAAATTTACCAAAGAAAATAACTCCCTTAAAAATAGAATTGACCTAAAAGAAAAGTACAAAAGCTCACTGAAGAAAATAATTCCACAAGTTGAAATTACTCTATGAGACATCAAGATATGATAAAATCAAAAAAGAAAAAAAAAAAAAGAAAATGCAAAGTTTCTCATTGGAAACAACTGATCTAAAAAACTGATTGGAAAAAAAGAAAAAAAGTCCAGACTACATCTTTCAAGAAATTATTAAAGAAATCCAAGAAGTCAAAAAGAAACAACTTAAATACTATGGATCTACAATCAAGATTACACAGAATTTTGCAGCTTTTACATTAAACAATCAGAGGATTTACAATAATGATATACTAGAAGGCAAAGAATCACCTACCCAGCAAAACTGAATATAGTCTTTCAGGGAGGGAAAATGGATATTTCAGGATACAGAGGACTTTCAATTATTTCTAAATGAAAAAGACTGGAGCTAAATAAAAACTCTGACCTCCAAATACAAGTCTCAAGGAAAAGAAAGATAAAATGGTTAAAAAAGAAACAAGAAAATTTAAGAAATTCAATAGTTAAATGTTTATCTCTATAAGGCAAGATAATAACTATAACTCTTAACTTTAACTGCATTGGAAGAAGGGGAAAGAGTGAATGTGGAAATTATTCCACAAGAACTATTATTAATAAAAGTAAAGATAGGGGAGGAAGAATTTAAATCTCATTCTCCTCAAAACTGGCTCAAAGAAGGAATAACATACACATTCAGACATAGAAATCTATATTACTCTATAAAGAAGTATAAAGGATGGGATAAAATGGGGTAAGAGGGAGTGATAAAAGGGAAAGTATCCTGGGGAAGTTGGCAATCAGAAGTAAAATACTTGTGAGGAAAGGAGGAGTGTGTGTGTGTGTGTGTGTGTGTGTGTGTGTGTGTGTGTGTGTGTGTGTGTGTGT
>MU174342.1:1050318-1212855 GCA_016696395.1 Antechinus stuartii
TGTGTGTGTGTGTGTGTGTGTGTGTGTGTGTGTGTGTGTGTGTGTGTATGGATAAAGAAGCCAAAAATAAACGTGGAAGGAAATACATAGTTTTTTGTTATAATTACAAATGTAAATGGGAGAACTTACCCACAAAATGAAAGTGGATAGTAGAAAGGATTAAAAACTAGAATCCTGTAATATGTTGTTTACAAAAAACACAGACACACAGAGTAAAGGTAAGCTGAGTTTTAAAGGAATCAAGAAGCTGGAGCAGAATCTTGTTTCAGCTGAAGCAAAAAAAGCAGGGGTAGTAGCCATCATGATCTCGGGGGAAAAATAGATCTAATTAAAAGAGATAAAAGAAGGAACTATCTTGCTAAAAAGTTCTAGAGAAAAATGAAGTCATATCAAATACTAAATATGTACACACCAAATGGCATAGCATGTAAAATTTTAAATTAGCTAAATAAGTTACTAAGGGAGGATCTCAACTTTCCCCTCTCAGAACTATCTAGTTTAGATTTATCTAAATCTCACCAAAAAATAAACAAGAAAGAAGTTAAGGAGGTGGATAAAATTCTGGAAAAGATGGACATGATAGATCTCTGGAGAAAAGTGAATGGGAATAGAAAGGGATGTACTCTTTCCTCAACAATACATGGCACCCTACACAAAAAATGACCATGTATTAAGACATAAAAACTCTTACAACCAAATGCAGAAGAGCAGAAACTGCAAATGCATCCTTTTCAGATCACACTGCAATAAAATTATATTCAATAATGGACAATGGAAAGATTAAAAATTAATTGGAAATTAAATAATCTAATCCTTAAAAAAAAAAAGTGGGTCAAAGAACAAATCATAGATGAAATCGATAATTTCATTAAAGAAAATGATAATAACGAGACAACATACCAAAATTTATGGGATGTGGCCAAACTGATACTTAAGAAAAACATTTTATTTCAAATTGCTTAAATCAACAAAATGAATACAAAGCAGATCAATGAACTGGGAATTCAATTAAAAAAAAAACAAAACTAGAAAAAGAACAGATTAAAAATTCCCAATTAAACACTAAATTGAAAATCCTGAAAATCAAAGAAGAGATTACTAAAACTGAAAGGAAGAAAACTATTGAACTAATACAACTAGAAGGTTTTAAGAAAAAAACACTAAAAACCACTGGCTAATTTGAGTAAAAAAAAAGAAAACCAAATTTTTTGTACCAAAAATAAAGGGTTAATTCACCATAAAGAAGAGGAAATTAAGACAATTTTTAGGAGCTATTTATATGTCAATAACTTTGACAATCTAATGAAATAAATGAATACCTACAAAAATTGGAAATAAAATACTTTAAATAATCTAATCTTAAAAAAAGAAATTGAACATGCCATCAATGAGCTTCCTAAATAAAACTCTCCAGGACCAGAAGGACTCACAAGCGAATTGTACCAAACACTAAAAACAATTAATCCCAATATTATACAACTACTTGGAAAAATAGCCAATGAAGGAGTTCTATCAAATTTCTTTTATGACACAAATATAGTGCAGTTACCCATCCCAGGAAGAGCCAAAAAAAAGACAAAGAAAATTATAGATCAATTTTCTGTGAGAAATAATGCATTTAAACAATTTATTCCAATCAGTATTAATCAATTTGAAAGAATCATATTAAAGTTCTGTACCAGTTTATAGGAAGCCAAATAAAAGGTCTTCCATCCTTGCTTTTATTTCTTATGGTGCCCAAGTCCACTCTAGTAGGAGTGACTCAACTACATGAAAAGTCTTCCAACATACATATATGTATGTGTGTGTGTGTGTGTGTATTTCTATGTCAAGTCCTCGACTTCAGGGCTGGTGCTCTATCCACTGCGCCATCTAGCTGTCCCACTCCAACATATTTTTGCACTTCTTGACTGTAGTCTCTTGTCCAACAGGAGCAGGTGAGCATCTTATCACCATCTAGTCAGATGCCCCATGCTACATCAGCCTGTGATAGTTTGTATGACAGTTTCTCCTAAAGAGAAACCTATTCATTTTATGATCACTATTCTTTGGAGCTATTTCTTGCTTCATTCAACTCATGAACCTGTTGATACATTATGTTGCTTATTTTAGTTCTGCCTCAGTTTATTTTATTGTTGACGGGAGACTTTTAATCCCCATGGCAGCAGAGACACTACAGTAATATACATTGAGATCATATACCATGACATAAAGAACAATTAATCTCAATATTATATAACTATTTGGAAAACTTGGTAATAAAGGAGTTCTACCAAATTTCTTTTATGATTATGATTTATAGGATTTATACCAGGAATGCAAGGCTTGTTCAATACTAGAAAAATTATCAACATAACCAAATCAATAACAAAACTAACAAAAATCAAAAGATTATTTCAATAGATGCAGAAAAAACCTTTCACAAAATACAGCACTCATTCAAGCCTTCCCAATACAATTGGGGTGAAATAAGGATACCAATGATTACCTCTAATATTTAATGTTGGACTAGAAATGTTAGACATATCAATAAGAGAAGAAAAAGAAATTAAAAGAATTAGAATAGGCAACAAGGGAAAAAAAGCAATTATTCTTTGCAGATGATATATTACATTTAAAAAAACTTAGAGAATCAATTTAAAAACTACTTGAAATTATTAACAACTTAAGCAAAGTTGTTAAATACAAAATAAACTCACATAAATCATCAGCATTTGTACATATTATCAACAAAGTTCAGCAGCAAGAGAAAGAGAAATTCCTTTAAAATAACTGTGAACAATGTAATAATACTTGGGAGTATACCTGTCAAGACAAACCCAGTTACTATATGTACATGACTATAAAACACTTTTCACACAAAGGCATGTCTAAACAATTGAAAAATATTAGCCGCTCATGAATAGGCAGAGCCAATATAACAGAGATGACAATTCTACCTAAATCCATTTATTCAGTGTCATACTGATCAAACTACTAAAAAAATATTTTATAGAGATAGAAAAAAAATGGCAAAATTCATCAGGAAAAACAAAAGCTCAAGGATCAAAAAGCTAAAAAAAAAAAAAAAAATGAGAAAGAAGTTCTAGCCATATCAAATTTCAAACTCTATTATAAAGTGGTAATTATCAAAACAATCTGGTATTGGCTAAAAAACAGTGGTAGATCAGTGGAATAGATTAGGTAAAAATATGATAAGCTCAAAGATCCAAACTTTTAGAACAAAAACATTATTTGACAAAAATAATTGGGAAATTATTTTGGGAATTGGAAAAATTAAGGGAGAAAATAGATATAGACCAACATCTCACACCCTATGCCAAGATAAGGTCAAAATGGGTACATGATTTACACATAAAGGATGATATCATAAGCAAATTAAGACAGTATAGAATAGTTTATCTGTCAGACTTATAGATGAGAAAAGAATTTAGGAACAGAGAAGATATAGAGAACATTACAAAATGTAAAAGATAATTTTGATTATGTAAAATTAAAAAGATTTTGTACGAACAAAACCAATGCAACAAAAATTATTAAAAAAGTAGAAAACTAGGAGAAAAAATGTGTAACAAGTATCTCTAGTAAAGGCCTCATTTCTCAAATATATAGAAGTGAGTCTAATTTATAAAAATACAAGTCATTCCTCAAGCGATAAATGATCAAAGGATGGGAATAAGCAGTTTTCAGACCAAAAAACCAAAAAACCAAAGCTATCTACAGCCATATAAAAAAAAAAAAAAGGCTCTAAATCATGACTAATTAATTTAAAATGCAAATTAAATCAATTTTGGGATAGTACTCCATATTTGTTAGAGTGGTTAATATAACCACCCCAACGGGGGGGGGGCGGTGGGGAAGGTCTTGGAGATGTGGGAAAAACTGGGACACTAATGAGTAGAGTTGTGAAATGATTTGACTATGCTTCAGAGCAATTTGGAACTATGCCCAAAGGAGTATAAACTTGCATACCCTTTAATCTAGCAATAAATGAGGAGATCTGTACCCCAAAGACATCCAGTAAAGGGAAAAAGATCTATTTGTACAAATATATTTATAGCAACTCTTTTTGTGGTGACTAAGAATTGGAAATCAAAGGAATATCCATCATTTGGAGAATGGTTAAACAAGCTGTGATATATGATTATAATGGAACATTTACTGTGCTATATGAAATGACAAACAGGATGATTTCAGGAAAAACCTGGATTTACATGAACTGATGTACAGTGAAATGAACATTATCAGGAAAATGTTGTACACAGTAACAGCATATATATACTATTTGATGAAGAACTGTGAATGACAGCTATTGTAAGCAACACAATGATCCAAGACAATCCCAAAGGACTAATAATGAAACATACTATCTGTCTCCAGAGAAAGAACTGATATTGATTGAATACAGACTGAAGCATATTTTTCACTTTCTTGCATTTGTCTTTTGAGTCTTCTTGTACAAAATGACTAATAATGGAAATGTTTTATATACTTGTATCTGTATAACCTATATCTAAACATCTCAGGGAAGCAGAAGGAGGGCAGGATAAAATTTGAAACATTAAAATTTTAAATAAAAATGTTAAAAAAAAATTTAAAAATCAACTAATATTCATTATCTGGTATTTGTTGCATAAATATTAGCTACAGGGCAACTATTATATTCAAAAAGTTATTTACAATCTAATGGAAAAGGCTTACTACCTGTGCGACCTTGGATGAGTCCTTTAATCTTCTTGGACCTCAGCTTCCTCTTCTATAAAAGAGTGGGTTGGACTCTAAGGCTCCTGCCACAGATTTAGGATCCTATGAAAAGTGCATGGTTCCTCTCAACCACAAGCTTACTACTTTGTGACAGGCAAAGAAGCACACACAAATGAAGCTTGTACATGTTACAGTTACAAAGGTAGAAAGCAGCAGTTCAGTTCATCAGATCACAAACCAGAACAGGAAAAAAGGTTAAATATTACTATGAGCATTCAATGAACCATCCTAAGGTTCTAGGAAATCCATGTCCTTAAGACTAAAAAGTACACAGGAAGGGATGGCAAAGCAAGTAAATAACATAGATAAGAGGGAGAGAATAAAAACAGGAGCAAGACACAAGGGAGGTGAGAAAGGAAAACAAAGTAATGAGAAGGCAAGGGGGAAAAAGGAGAAGGGGAGAAAGTGAAGGAGCACAAAAATACTACCACAAACTTTACCTACTCCTCACTTTACCAACAAATTCAGTTATATAATATAACCATTTCCTAATCATGCCACTTAATTAAGATTACTAATAATAACAATAATAATGGCTAACATTTACTCTGAGCCAGGCACAGTTAAGCACTTTACAATCTGATCCTCACAATCCTAGGAGGCAGGCAGATATTATTTTTTCATCCCTATTATGCAGATGAAGAAATGGAGGCAGATGAGACTGAGTAACCTGCCCAGGAACACACAGCAAGAAGTATCTGAGGCTTGATTTGATATCAGGTCTTCTTGATCACAGGCTCAGCATTCTCTCTTTTGTACCACATATCTACCTAAGTGATTATCTATAGTTAATAAATGCAATTACTGTATTTTATAACTTTTCATTATCACCAGTACATATATGATCATATTCCTCTAAAGTCCTACTTCCTTGCCTCAGGTGATTCTGCAAACAAATTAGCTCTGGAGACTGAGTAAAGGCCCATAGATAAGTTAAATGCAGAAAGGATCTGGTTAGCCAGAGGGTAATAAATTCTTTTCAACCAAGGCAAATTACAAAGACTTAAATTGTGAAAGTGTTGGAGAGAATGCAGGGAGCTCCACATCAAATAAGGCATACATCTTTAAAATATTAAAGACCATGTAGAAGAATAGTCCAACTTTAGGTCACAATCCACGATTATAAAATGCTGGTCTAGTACTACCGTTATTAATTGCAACTTAGTTTACTAGTCTTCAAAGGGTTGCTTCCTGTGATAACCAGGAAAGAGGAAAAAAAAACTAACCCAATCCAAGAAAATGTGGTGGCCTGAGGTCACAAGAAAACCTACTATGTACCAGGTATTGCGGGCAGTGTTTGGGTATTGTTCAGTCAGTTTCAGTCATTCCTATCCGATTCTTTGTGACTCCATTTGGGGTTTTCTTGGCAAATATCTTGGAGTGGTTTGGCACTTCCTTCTCCAGGTCATTCTACAGATGAGGAAACTAAGGCAAATGCAATTAAATGGCCTGCCAAAGGTCACACTACTGGCAAGAATCTGAGGCCAGAGCAGGACTTAGGAAGATGAACATTCATGATTCTAAGGCTGGTACTCTATTAACCAAGCCACCTAGCTGCCCCACTGTGGACAGAACTGGAATACAAAAATAAATATGAATTTTTCCCTGATCCCACAAAACTTATATTTTAATATTACATACATAAAACACATACAAAATAGAAACATACACAGGAGGCGATCCAACCCTTCAGTTTTACAAATGAGAAAAGTGACGCCCAAAAAGATTAGTTACCTGCTGAAGTTACAGAATAGCACAGCCAAGACTGAACTCAAGTTCTCTGACAAGAAATTATTCATGATCTGTGTCCAAACAATTCACTTTTTCCCTACCTCTTATTCCCTATAAGACTTAACTCATGATTTTCAAGTTCACAGAGTTGGGAATCTATGTTTATCCTAATTAAGATTGATACTATTCTTTTTGTATCTTTTTAAGTGAAACATTCTATTTTATTATTGGCATGATACTGCCTAAGAGAGGGGCTCAATGATTAATTTAATCAGTCTTGATTTTGGAATACTTGGGTTCAAGTCTAGACATTAACATACATTTTTAAAATTAATATATATTTATAGACTGTGTGGGTCAGAAACCATTTAATAAAAAAATACTGGAGAGATCTCTAGAAGCAAAGCAAAGTTTATTATAAGTTCTTGCGAGAATCAGGCGACCCACCCATCAAGCAGACAATAGAAGAGAGGAAGCACCATAGGGGGCAGGGTCAACAATTTTAATCCCTAACACAAATTCCCTCTCCCACCAATGACCCTCATCCTTATTGGCTGAGGATCTTACATTCTAAATGCGGGAACTGCCCAAGAAATTGAACTTGACCGATAAGTACATAGTTGCCCATATTTGGTTGAAATAGGGAGGATAACAAGGAGACTTTAGTATGCCCTTAGGGAGATAGTAGGGAGTAGACTTTAAGTATGTCCTTAGGAGGATGGCAAGGAGGAGACTTTAAGTATGCCCTTAAGAGAACAGCAGGGAGGAGACACTTTAAGTATGCCCTTGACTTAAAGTCCTTCAGGCCTACTCAAACTCTGAAATAGATGAAGCCTTACTCGATTTTCACAACTGTCTTGAAAGATCTCACCTTATCTCATTCAGTCCCCCCTCTTATTTATACACTGAGATCTCTTCAAATTCTTGTAGCATAACTTCACATTCCCTATCAAATTCCTCATCCCCTTCTGGTTCCTGTCGGTCTCCTTGGGCCACTGGCTCCCACCCTTGTCCTTTTAATATCATCAATCTAACAGACCCTTAGGCTTTCTCTTCCAACCTAATCATTCTAGGTAATGAGGTTTGGACTATTCTGGTTATCAATCGGATCAAACAAGTTATGTGGATAGGGAGTAATATTTGAGAGCTATAAGGCCAATCCAAAGGAGCTGCTTCCACCAGCTTCCCCCAAACCAGGACGTATTGAACGGTGAGGTCCAGGTCTGTACAGGAACATGAGCAAGTTTCCTAAAGTTTTTAATGACTTTTTACTAGATTTCCATTGTCATCTTTATACATCTTTATACAACAAATATACAAATTTAGTTTCACACAAACTTCCCCTTCTGGTGTTAATTTCTACAACTGCTTGAAGCTTAATTATACTGTTCAACATGTATATTGGGGTTCTATATCCCCTACTTCTATCTTGATTCCAGGTGGCTGGCTCATGCTCTTTAACTATTCTTTCTGGAGGCCAGGCCTCACCCCAACCATTTGTATCTCCAGTCTGGAGGTATACCTCTCCAATGGAGGTGTCTAAACCCCATTTCTCTCTTCCCAAATCATCGTACAACTGAATCCTTAAATATTGGTTTGCCTATTCAGGAAGAAAGAAAAATTTTGGCCATTATTAGTATAATATAGGAAATCCCTGTCCAATTAAGAGGTAGGTGAGTAAAAGCAGTTAAACCACAGATCCAATAATGACCCATTAGAATAGGTTGTTCTCTCGAGAATGTCTGAACTATTCCTTGTAAAAGGGTAATATTGCTGGTCTCTCATCCCTAGGGGACCTTCCTCCACAAAGGTGACATACTGACATTTCCATAAACCCTACTCCTTCCTCCTACAATTGGAAACTGGCCATTGACCTATTAGATTAGAGGTATTCCAAAATGTGGGAAACAGAGTCCCATGTTTCCCAGGTGTCCCTGGGGTGACACTGTACCATTGATGTCTAGACAGGTAAAAACATCCTTGCAGCCTCCCTTGTATCTTCTAGAGACAGAGCAGACAAAGAAAATCTTTTGTCAATCCGCAGCAATTCCTAAGGAATTGTGCCAGAGCTCCCAAGAGCTCCAAATGATGACTGCAGTGTCCACTACAAGATAAGGAAAGAAAAAAGTCTTTTACCTTGTCCGGAGTTAAGTCCACTCACATACACTATTTCCCAGCTTCAAACTTTGCTCTGTTTAACAAATCCTATCTTCTGTCAATGGCCACTGATATTTCTCTTCTAAGTTCCAGAAACCAGTCCCATTATGAATTTGGGATCAGTTACTAAGGATCCAGGCTGGGCTTAAGGGGACAGGTACCCATGGCCATTAGCTCACTTGTTGGGATCCACCACAGCTCCAACAATTTGTAAGTTAAAAGTTCTCCCTATATTCTGCATGAGCAAGAGGAGCTGGTTCTCATCTCTGGAAGGTAAAGGTCTGGTTTCTATGGCTATCATGAGGAAAAAAGCAAACCCAAACCTCAGGGAAAGCCCCATGAGAGTTTCCCAAAGTAATTCCCAAAGTAATTAATGTAAGAAAAGTCATACAGTTACAATGCACTGGATTCAGAATTTGTGTTCCCATTCAGTGGAGGTCCCCTCCTCAAATTTGAGGTCTCCCCATCTTCAACTGTCCACTCGGATAAAGGTGGCACCATAGATCCTTTTGTTCTGATGTGGTGTGTCCAGCCTCGTTCCTGGGTGCAAATAGCAGTGTCCTAGAGGTCAGTATTATCTGGTAGGGTCCGTCCCAGTACAGAGTCAGCTTTTCATCCTTCCAGGAACGGATCAACACCCAATCTCCACCTGAATTCTATGAACAGGGAAACCTAGAAGTCTGAGCTATTAGCCTTTTTGTTGAAGTCCTTGTAAATGTCTTAACAATGATTTAACATCTCTTAAGAAATAAATCCTTTGTCTCTAACATGGGGTCTCAGTTTCCCATAGGACAAGCTTAGAGAGGATGACCATACAATAATTCATAAGGTGAAAGCCCAATTTCTCTATGTGGCTTGGTTCTGATTCTGACTAGAGCAAGAGGAAGACATTTAATCTAAGGTAGTTGGGTCTCCAAACATAATTTAGTTAGTTGCCATTGGAGGATGCCAAGGGATGTGGAGATCCCAAGTGATTTCTCAGCCTCAATCACATTCTGCAACACCTGGGCAGAAAAATGTGTTCCCTGATCCGAGTCTATCCTCTCCACTATTCCATATCTAGGAATAATTTGTTCTAATAAGACCTTACTGTCGAGGCAGTTGCTCGGGCTGAGGGGAATGCCTCTACCCATGAGGTCAGACGGTCCACTATGACCAGCAAGTATTTGAGGCTACCCACTGGTGGCAGCTCAGTGAAGTCCACCTGGATGCTTTAGAATGGTCCGATTCCCAGAGGTCGTCCCCCTTTTGGGATCTGGTGTTGAGCAGCCTCATTCGTCCTTTGACAAACGAGACAGTCGTCCCACCAGTTGTCAGGCCATAGTATATAGGCCAGGGGAAACATACCTTGTCAGCACAGCATCACACAGGTTTTGGACATCCCAGAGGCTGCCCTGGTGCAGTTGCTGAAGGACCTGCCTCATACTTGCTTTGGTCAGTACCTCTCTGCCATCAGGTAAGAGCCATCGTCCTTCCGAGTTCCCAACTGCTCCGAGAGTCGAGGCCTTCTCTTTTTCCTTCGGGGTAAAGCTGGGAGAAGGTAGACTAGGGGGAAGTACAGGTATCAGAGCCATCATATGAGAAATATCCTGGTCTCCAGCTCCCTTGGCCTCATCTGCTAATCTATTTCCCCTTGCCTCAAAAGAGCTTCCCATCTAATGTCCCTTTATATGTATTACTGCTATATTCCTAGGGGCCAGAATGTTTTCCAATACCTTTCTAACTAGTGTATAATGGACCAGTTCTTTACTTTTACTATTTACAAATCCTTTTCCCTCCCAAATCCTTCCAAATACATGCACCACACCCCAAGCATATTTCGAATCAGTATATATCATTCCCATCTTGGTCCCTCAATAACTTCAAGGTTTGATTTAAGGCATACAATTCACAAGTTTGAGATGACCAATGGGCAGGTAGACTGCCCCTGGTAACAGTGGAAGTCCTATCTCCATCTACAACAGCAAACCCACTTTTTCTTTTCCCATCTACCCTCTAGAGGATCCATCTATAAACCAATTTACTCCCCCAAGTATTGGCTATTCTTGTAAATCCTCTCTTACTTTTGTCTGAAAATCAGTTAACTCTAAACAACAATATTCCTCTCTAGGGGATAGTTCTGCTCCAGGGGACAAAAAGGAAGCAGGATTAAGGTTATGATCTTGGGTGATTACTAGATCATCCTTTTCTAATAGTATTGCCTCATATTTCAAGACTCTGGAATCTGTGAGCCATCTCCCAGCCCTCTGATTTAATATTGTCCTTACTTGGTGCAGGACACTTACTATAACACTGCCTCCAAAGGTGAACTTCCTACTCTCTTCTACCAAGAGAGTGGTAGCAGCTACTGCTTGTACACAGGTCAGCCATCCTTTGGCTATGGGATCTAATACTTTAGAAATTAAAGCCACTGGTCAGGAGCCTTTGCTCCAGCAATGCAATATGGGCAGCTGATCCTATAAGCCTCCTTCCCTTCACTTAGAGTGAATTCCCCTTCATTTCATTTTCTCCACGTATTTAATGGGGAATTGTATGGGTGTCAAAAGTTCTCTTCCCTTATAGCCCCCTCATGATCATGTAAAACATGAAAAACGCATCTGACAACAATATAGATCTTTGATAAGTAAGTCAGGGACCTAGGATTGGGGTTCCAGAGATAGCCCTACCTTCCATCAACACACAGTGTAAAAGGCTCTAGGCCTAAACCTTAGCCTAATCAGGGTGATGAGATTCCCAGCTTTCTCTAAAGGCAAGATGGGAGTGGCCCCAAGTATTTGGGCGAAGTAAACCTTTAGATAAAGAAACTCTAGCCCCAGGAAGTAAAAAGGTTAAAAGATTAATATCAGCAACCAAAGTATGGCCACAAATTAAAATATCTATTTAAGGACAGGTAACTGTCCTTAAGTTTTAACCATTCCACCTTATAACCTATGCAGTCACACCTGAATTCAAAACTCCCAGCAAATATTAGCTCCAGTCCCAAATCATTTTATCTTCTACATCATCATTAATCAAGGGCTTCAGATGAATCTAGTTCTCAAGAATCACAATAAAGGGTTTAAGGCTTATACAGCTATCTTTCTTATCTAAGTAGATCGTTCTAAATTTAACATTACACAGATCATTTGCCTTTAAAATACTCAAATACAAAGAAAAAAAATTCTAAATCGCATGTTGTGCATCCCGTTTTCACATAAAAGAAACTTTTAAATCTTTCAGATTTAACATTAATACTCTCTTCATTCTAAAAAAAAGATTTTTGGAAATGACCCTATCAAATTATCAGATCAGATTAAAATCCTGCTCTAGATTTTTTATCATCTTCCTTAAACAAGGAGACTACCATGCACGTAAATAAGCATTAAATAATTTGCTTTAGACAGATGGGATCTTAATAGAAATAAATCACTTTCAGATAACTTACAGTTCCAACAAACTTCTTAGAGCAGACTTGAAAAATAAAAATAAAACATTCAGTTATTAACATCATATAAATGTAGGCTGTTCCTAGAAGCAATTGATATCCAAACCAGCAAGGTGTTGCAGTCACCATACTTAATGGGGAAGGGGGATTAGATCACCTGACAAGGTCTCTCTCCATGTGGCCACCCTTCCCTCACTCCACCATGCTTCCCAACCCTAACTTATCACAGTTAACTTTTTTTAGGGTGCTATTTCCCCAGGATCCAATCTGCCAGGTCAAGACAGGCCCCAACCTTATGGGATATATCTCCTTTTCCCATGGCAAATGGCAGATTCACTAGCGAATTGTGCCTTTTTCTTCCCCATTTCTGGAGAGCTATTTTCCTCTCTTTTCTCTCACACAATCTCTTCCTATCCCATCTCTCTCCTTCCAAAGCTTATTTGCTTAAACCTTCTCCAACATATGTTAAACACTCCCAAACCAATACTAGATGCTCCATTTAAACTATTATTTGCTTTTGCAAATCAATCTTTCTTGTCCCTCATCTTTAAGTCAAAGAAAAAAAAATTTTTTTTTTAAACTTTAAACTTCAAAGTTCACAAATAACTGAACCAAATTTCATAAAACTTATAATTGCCCAACAGAGATGACAAATTTTAAGGCATAACTCAGTTACAAATTACCCAATACTTCTAGAAAACACACACCATCTAAGTAGGGAGACACAACCCCAACCTCCCCCAAGGTAAACTACCAGCATTTTGTTTTAATAACCTATATTTTAACTTAAAATCCCAAACACGGCTTTAAATTCCCAATAATATAAAACTACTTTCGCCATCATATTTAAAATAATGAATTTCACCAAATAGAAGTTTCTTTCCCTTGGTCCCATGTGGCCCTACTGCAGGTCAGGACACGTGGGAGGGAAAGGAAAGAAGCCACCGTCTTCACTCTCTTGATCCCTGATGTATAGGGCAATTATGATCCCAACTCGGATCTGCTAACGGTATTTCTGGTCAGCTGAAACTACTCCTGCAGCTGGAGGGTTTCTCCTGACCCACTCCTTCATAGCTACACCCCTAAGTAGTCCCCTCTCCTCTAGTGAGAAGAGAGAATTCAAAATAGACAGAAGTTCTCCAGGCCCCGAGGGCCCTTGGAGGGGCTGATGGAATCAAATCCTTTTCTTCTCTTTCAGGTACAAATTCAGTCTTTGCCACCCCAGTTTTTAATAGTGCCTTCACCAATATCGTTGTCACCCCAGACAAAACAACAATTCCTTATCATCTTTTTCTTTTTCCTTGCTTTTTCCTTATATATTTTGGCAGTTTGTTCCAATTACTTAATTTATCTCCCAAGGGACTATCTACTGGTATTTTTTGATCATTTCTCTCATTTCTCTGTGTGAGGGCTGGCTGGGATTGGGCCACACCCATTGAATTTGGACAAATCTATATTCCAAAACACCCAAACACGCCAATTTTCGCCAATTGACTCCAGTCACCCTAGAAGGCCTAGCCAAGCTTTTCCTGTCCAGAGACCCAGAGTTTAAGACTCCAGGCCTCACAGGCTCCTGTCCAGAGACCGCTCCAGAATTTAAGACTCAAAGGTCTCACAGGGGGCTTACCTCTGGGTTGTTGCGCAACAAACTGCTTGACTGATCTGTCCTCCATCGACCAGTCGGGATTTCTACCTTTTGCCGCGGAGTTTCTCCCTTTGCTTTGCTCTGAGTTTCTCCACTTCGGGCCCATTTTACCTTGGGGAGTAAGGAGAAGCCCTGGATGCTGGTGAGCTGCCTAAATCAGGGCAGGGTGCCACTCTGCCAGCACTCCAAGGGTTCACCTACTCACCACAAGTAGTGTAATCCCGGACGAGCCCCCAAGACTGTGTGGGTCAGAAACCATTTAATAAAAAAGCTGGAGAGATCTCTAGAAGCAAAGCAAAGCAAAGTTTATTATACATTCTTGGGGAGAATCGGGCGTCCCACCCATTGAGCAGACAATGGAAGGGAGGAAGCACCATAGGGGACAGGGTCAACACTTTTAATCCCTAACGCAAATTACCCCTCCCACCACTGACCCTCATCCTTATTGGCTGAGGATCTTACATTCTAAATGCGGGAACTGCCCAAGAAATTGAACTTGACCAATAAGTACATAGTTGCCCATATTTGGTTGAAATAGGGAGGATAACAAGAAGCGGACTTGAAGTATGCCCTTAGGAGAATAGTAGAGAGGAGACACTTTAAGTATGCCCTTGACTTAATGCTTAAAGTCCTTCACGCCTACTCAAACTTTGAAATAGATGAAGCCTTACTCAATTTTCAAAACTGTCTTGAACGATCTCACCTTATCTCGTTCAATACTACTTTTGTTCAAAGGGAAAACCACTTAATGGATAATTATATTTCTTCACCAGTAAAATGGAGATAGTAATCTTTATCCAATCTAGGTATCTCTAAGGATTGTTTTGCAAAAGGGATGGAACAAAGAAAACAGATTTAGAATCTGAAGACTCGGGTTCCAAACTGGGTCTGCCACTTAGCCAAGTCATTTATTCTCTTTAGGTCTGTTTCCTCAATTCTAAAACAAGGAGATATGTAACTCATAGCAAGTCATTCAACTTATCAATTCTGTGGGCAACACTTGGAAGGCTGGCATTTATGAAAAATATTTCCTCACTAGAAATTCCCTACGTCAATGAAATCAGAAATCCAAACATTATCTCAATAACAGGAAGTGCACAAAGAATTAGTAAGATATATGGTGTCTTCTCAAAGAATTTGCACTTCAATTACGCAGCCAACTGATAATAATAACAACTCGGTTTAAAATTTAAATGTTCTCAAAATAGATGCTGACAACTTAGAGAATAGTTATAAACAAATCATGGTACATAAATATAATCAAATACTGCATCCTGTAAGGGGTAACAAACATGAAGAATTGAGAAAAATACAGAAAGTCTTATATGAACTAAAAAAGGTAAACAAAACAAAAAAAAATATACAACTTCAACAACAGAACAAGAACAACAACAACAACAAAAAATGGATGCTGTGTAAGTGTGGAGTTTTCCAGAGAAAAACTATTTTTTAAATAGCCAAAGAGACTTGAAGTCACACAGATAATCTAATTTGTTTGTCATTTTTTTAAAGTTAAATTCTTCTGTTACAAAACAATCATTCTCAAAAAATTGACCTACATTTACAGAGAACATGGATATGTTGGTGAAATGCCACCAGTAAACTCTCAATCAGAGAGTCCTCAATAAAAGAAACTGCAGAAGATAAAGGAATTTAGCAAGTCATAATTCACAATCTAGGACATCCATTTTAGATTAATGTTTGGTGATAGTAATAAGTTCATATGAATTTAGTCCAGAATCCCAATTCCCAAGACAATCTTCCTTGAGAAATCATTACTGATGGGTTTGAAATTCAAATAAATTTATTAAGCATTTATTATGCTTCATGTATTATAAAAGTCATTAGGGATACATATAAAATCAAAGCAACAATCTGATGTCAATCTGATGCTTCCATTGGAGCAGCAGGAATGATGAAATTGGTCATGAAAATTAAAATGTGCTTTTATGGCTATTTATTGGATATTCCAGACTTTTTTATGCTGGCAGTACTTGCCACAGCATTTACATTTATGTCAATATTTATGAAAAGACAAAAGGAAAAAAAAGTAAGAGAGCTGATTAAAACAGATGGATAGGAAAAAAAATTTTTTCAGATAGGAATATTATGTAAATTATCATCAATAGGTTAAAGAAATACTAAGTAGAATTCTGTTCCCAATGGAATTTGGAAGACCGGACAACTCATAGAATCCCAAGTAGAATATATATAGCTTCTGATGGTAGGAAGGGTAAAATTGGACAGAGGACCTCACCAAATTCTCTTACTCTAAACTTACATCACTCAAAACTTATTTTGACCATATTCATCTATTGCCTTATAGCATTTCTTGTACTTTTATATTAAATTATTGCTTTGTTCTTTAATTTTCCTGTATATATGACAGTTCTTAACAGCAAATAACAAATACTATTGCCATTTTGAAATCTACCTCCCTCTCCCATCCAAATAGAGCCAGGCACAAGGTTTTTGCAAATAAAAAGATGTTTAATAAGTAATAGCTAAAATAAGTATTCTAGTTTTGTTTCTGAAGTATTAAAAATACTTTGTTAACATTATGCTGAACTATTAAAATATACTAAATAAGCCAAATGAAAATTTCTTTTGCAATGAAGATAATTACAAATTATCACAATTTCAGTTAGGAATATCATTTAAATTATCACAATTGTTAAAAAATAAACTTTTTATGACAATACAACTAAGTCAATTCAAAATTATTCTTTTATCTCCTAAGGCAAATTGTGATTATGAAAATATCTGTAGGTAAATGTAAGGTCAAGAAATTTGGCCTCATATATAAAATATGCTTAAATTACATAAACTTAAACTCTGGGTGGTTTTTTTTTTTTAATTTCCAAATTGAAAAAGAAAATTTTCTAAGGTCTCAATCTTATGTATTTGTCACCGCTGACATTACCTGGCATAGCATTCCCACTTATGTCAGCATTCATGAGAGCAATGAAAATAAAGAAAAAATAAAGTAGGCATTAAAGGAAAATGTTTAAATGGAGAGAGGTATAAATCAAAGAATGCTTCTTCAAAAGAAACTAGGTTGAATGCTACTATTTCCCATGTTACAAGAGAACTTACTTTAAGCAAAAAAATTTTTTGGCCTTTCTGGATAGTAACAAACCTTACAGTTAAGAATTCTTGGGGAAGGAAGAGGGGGGAAAGTTCCATGGGTTAAAAATCTATCAGCTAAAAGAAAGGCTTCCATCTTTATTAAAATAAAAGCATTTACATTTAAAATGTGTACTCCTGTAGGATATAAAAAATCACAGGAGCAAAAGAAAATATCCATTATTATATTCAAATATGACTATGCACAATTCCTTGATCTTACCTTCTTCTTCTTTTCCTCCCACCAACTCTGCCATAAGAATCATAGTGAACATACTTAGCTATTAGCAAATTTTGAAGATTCAGAATTGAACAAAGGAAGGTGAAAAAAGTAGCCCTAAGTCTCTACTCTCTGGCATGGTTTAGGTTTTGTATATACACAAAAATAATTCTTCTACACTACCTAAAATGATTTCTTTATTTTATTATACTGTCAGAAATCTGAGACTTATATAACTTAGTCATCTAGCAAAGTGAGATTATCAATCATTCATATCTCACTGCAGTAAGCTATAACAACTCCACTGAAGTAATAGGTATGAAGAGAAGAAGGGAAAGATGGGAGGCAGACAAATATTTTCAAAGCATATAGTGTTTTGGAAGTGTCAAGATCTTATAATAGGGAGCTTAGAGCAAGATGAGGGCAGTGAGAGTCAAAAAAAAAAATAGATTATCAGAAAATGGGAAGAAAGTAAAAATAAGGAGATGGAAAAGTATCAAAAATCATCTTTATTCCAAAATTTTGCCTAAGATCAGATATGTACCTTCAAGAAAAGAGAAAAAAAAACATCTTCCTATTTTCTAACCCCATCTTTGCACCAATATAGTCCACCGTTATGTTCCTAGCATTCATGTACTATTGGTATTACAGTATTTTGTAAACTATCTAAGAACTGGATCATCATTTATAATGTTCTTTAAATTTCAACCAAATAATTTACAAATAAATTTCTGTAGCACAATTCACTTGTAATGTGAAGACTACATTTATTTCCTATTATTATGTACATCAGGTCACTGGGAAAACTTTTCCTGAAATTTTGAGGAAAGTGACAAGGTAACTGAACCTATTTCTAAAAGAAAACTAATTTCTACACTTATATTTTCTTATTTTTAATGCACTATATTTTTAATGCAAACAATTTACCTGTCAAAATTTCAGTGCTTCTTGCAGCTATCGTTTTAACTTTGATTATTCCTGATTCAGCAGCCTGTAAAAATGAATAAAAACAATTAGAATTTTAAAATGCTATACTAAGCTTTTTTTTATAAAACAAACAAAAAGCCAATCAAACATCAAACATGATAAAAATATTCAACCACACTTTACTTATATTATCTGTATGTAACTACATGTATCTGAATAAAGTATTTCTTAATAACTGTTTTAATTTCTTCTTCACTGGTGATGAATTTACCCTTTTCATTTTTGATACTGGTAATTAACCCATAGCTTCTCTATTTTATATTTTTCCATAAAACCATCTCTTAGTTTTAATTTTTTTTCTTTTTCTGTTTTTTTTTAAATTCCATACTCCATTTATTGATCTAATCTTTATTCTACTGAAATAAATGTTTAAAGCTATATATTTTCCCTTAAGTTCTGTTTTGACTATATCCCATAAATTTTTGTACGTTGTCTCCTAGTTGTCACTCTCTTTAACAAAATGATTGTTTCTGTGATTTGTTCCTTGGTATTTATTAGGATTATTTAATTTCCAATTAATTTTTAATCTGTGTTCTTTCCTTGGCCCTTTATTGAATATAGTTTTTATTTCATTAAGGTCTGAAAAGGATGTATTTAATATTTAATAATGTTCACCTACCTTAATTCTCAAAATTCCGTTATTCATCAAGTCCCAGATTTCGAGAACAAGGTAGACATAAAAGTAAAGTAATTCACATTTAATGTATTCAAATATGATTATTATTAATATGATTATTATCTTTGTTATGGCTTATTCACTGCTATTATTTAACTCTATTTTAAATTCCCTTTTCTACTATGTTTGTAGACTATTTAATTCAATCTTTATGTGCTCTTAACTATTAGTATGACAAATACCAGAGCAAGCAAAACATAAAGAAGAAAATAAATTATTCCTCACCCTACTTAGCAAATAATTCCAATATACTGGAATGTCAAAGAACTTTTGCATTGGATTCTCTAATACAACCCCTGACTTTCTCTTCTGAAGCATGAATAATTGATGGTAAACTGCTATTATGTCTTACTGGATACATACATATATATGTACAATGACTCTGCATGCCTATAAATAGAGAATACTTCTTTCTTTATACCTATCCATTTCTGAAATGTTTTGAGACATGGAATTAGAGTAACTTAGTTCAAAAGGAAAAAAAAATCATGTCTAAGGCTTGTTAAAGCAAATCTTTTATGCTTTATTTAGGTTTCAAATCAACACATAAAATGTACTGGGATGATATGTAACTTCTACCAAATTTGCCAGTATATACGAATTAATTATTACTATATATACGAATAGCTACATGAAAGCCCAAAAATGTAAACAAAAGGTATCACCATTGAGAAGCTTTTTCCTATCCTCCAAATAGAGAAAGGAACTGAATCTTTACAGATCATGTTTTTTTTCTCTCACTGGAATTGCTCAAGGTTATAATTCTCTACTTGGTCTATTTTGCTGGATTTATGCCAGAGACCGCTTTTGATAAATCGAAGATACCAAGTTAAAACAAGGAGCTTATTTATTAACTGAGGCAAAAGTATAACAGCTCCTCTTATCCTTTTACATAACACACTTTTTCTGCTAAGCTGGGGTTTATATATGAAAGAAAATTCTTAAGAAAATCATTAAATATCACTTAAGGGGTTAAATCAGGATCCAAAAATGGTTAATAGGGAAAAATTGAGGCTCCTAACCTATTTCTTAGTTCTGCGTATTTCCATCTAACCATTCATTTCCTCTATTTCCCTACTTTGCCAGGCACAGTCTTAGCATATTGATAGTATACACTGATCATAAGTGAAAAGAACTAACAAAAAGCGTCAACAAATTAAGATGTATTATACTCGAAATATAAAGAAAGCTACAAACCCTTCCAGTTTGGGAACTCAAGAAACTCACAAACTAATGGGGGAAACAACAAGCAAACCACTATGTTTAAACAAGATATATACAGAAGGAAAGGTATTATTAAGAAGGACCAGAAAAAGCTTCTTGCAGAAGGTTGGGTTTTTGCTAGAACTTCCAAAATGGAGAGATAGTGGGGAAGAGAGAAAGAGTTCCAGGTACATGAGACAGCTAATAAAAATACAGAGGAGAGAGATGACATGCCTTTTGCTAGGAACAAGGAGACCTATATTGATGGATTATACACATGTGGAAGGCAATAGAGTATAAATAAACTGGAAAATGTAAGAAGGGTCCATATTATTAAAGTCCGAAGACTTTATATTTGATCTTGAAGGTAACAAGGAGCCACTGGAATTTACTGAAGTTATTGTTTAGGAAAATCATTTTGTTTGACAATTTAGTAGAAGATGAAATAGAGTAAGAAGAGAAATGAGGAATCAATTAAATCAAATCAAATTAAATAAGAATTAATGTACTAAAGAAACCTTTATGGTTTAAGATTGAAAAAGGAATAAAACAAGAATGTATATTATCATCTTATTTATTTAAGTTATATATAAAATTCATCAAGCAAAATTCTGGGCTGAAAGAATCAAAAGCTGGAATTAAGGTAGCCAGGAGAAATATCAACAAAATCAGTTATTGCAAACACCACCACTCTGATGGCAGAAAGTAAAAAGGAAGAGGGTACAAGAGAAATGTAAAAGCTAGCTTGAAGTTTAACTTCATAACACTAAGATCTTAGCAACTAGTTCCATCACTTCCTGCAAAAAAGAGGAAGAAAAGTAAGCAGTGTCTATTTTTATATTCTTGGCATTATCACTGCAGATGATAACTGAAATCATGAAATTAAGGAAGGAAAAGTTAGATATGATAGATCTCTGGTGAAAACTTAATGGAAATAGAAAGGAGTATATCTTTCTCTTAGCTGTACTTGTCATCCTCACAAAAACTGACCATGTATTAAGGCATAAAAACCTTACAATAAATGCAGAAATATTAAATACATCCTTTTCAGACCACAATGAAATAAAAAGTATATTCAATAAAGGGCCAAGGAACAGAGATTAAAAATTAATTGGAAATTAAATAATCCTAATAAATTACCAGCATCAAAAATGAAATGGGTAAAAATTCATCATCAATGAAGAAATTAAAGCAATTATTAAGAAATATTTTTTACAAATATATGGAATTCTGATAACATAAATGAAGTGGATGAACACTTGCAAAAAATATAAATTATTCAGATTAATAGAGAAGGAAGTAGAATATTTAAATAATTCCATCTTTCAAAATAAAAAGTGAAAAGCCATAAACAAGCTCCCTAAGGAAAAAAATCACCTATACCAGATCGATTAACAAGTAAATTCTACTTAACATTTTAAAAACAATGGATTGCTTCACTATATAAACTATTTGGAAAAAGAGGGAAGGAGAAGTTCTAGCAAATTCATTTTATGAAACAAATTCATTTTGTGGCTTTGATATGTAAAGTAAGAAGAACAAAAGCAGAGAAAGAAATATATAGACAAAATCCCTTAATGAATATTGATATGAAGATTTTCAATAAAATACTAGGCAAGGGGAAGCTAGGTAGTATAATGGACAGAGTGTCAGGCCTGTACTCAGGGAAGGCTCATCTTCTAAAGTTCAAATCTGGCCTCACTCTTACTAGTTATGAGATCTTGAGCAAGTCAATTAAGTCTGTTTGCCTTGAAGTTTAATTTCATTTGTAAAATGAGTTAGAGAAGGAAATGGTACATCAGGCAGGTATTTTTGTCAAAAAAAAAAAAAAAAAACCTAAAAATGAATGAACAACATTTAACAATGACGGTGACAAAAAGAACTAGCAATTAGATTACGGCCACATATCACAATGATCATCTATTATAACCAGGTGAGATTTCTGCTGGGAATGCAAGACCAATTCAATATTAGAAAAACTCAGCTTAAGTGACCATATCAATAGCAAAAACAACAAAATTTCTATGATTATCTTGATACACACACACAAAAAAGCTTTGACAAAATACAGCATTCATTTCTATTAAAAACACTAAAGAGCATAGGGAAAAACAGAGCCTTTCTTAAAATTATAAGTAGTATATATTTAAAACGATCAGCAAGTATTATTTGTAATGGGGATAAGCTAGAAGGCTTTTCAATAAGATCAGGGTGCCCAGTGTAATCACTATTATTCAATACTGTACTAGAAATGTTAGCTGTAGCAATAAAAGAAAAAGAAAATCCTAGAGAATCAAACTAAAAACTACTTGAAATAATAACTTCAGCAAAGTCATAGGATATAAAATAAATTTGCACAAATCATCAACATTTCTATTTAAGACCAAAAATGCTGAGCAGCAAGAAATAGAATGAGAAATTCCATTTAAAATAACTGTAGACAATATAAAATATTTGGGAATCATCTTACCAAGACAAACCAGAAACAATCTGAACAAAACTATAAAATACTTATCATACAAAGTCAGATCTAAACAAATTGGAAAATACCAATTGTTCATGAGTAGATAGTCAATATAATAAAAATGATAATTCTATCTAAATTAATTTTACTTATTCAATGCCACATCATTGAAACTATCAAAATGTTATTTTATAGAATTAGGGGGAAAAAATTTATCTGAAAGAAAAAAAAGTCAACAATATTAAGGGAATTAATAGGAGAAAAAATGCAAAGGAAGGAAGCCTAAATGTACCAGATCTAAAACTATAGCAAAATACAGTAGCAATCATCAAAACCATTTGGTTCTAGCTAAGAAAAATAGAATGATAGATTAGTGAAATAGATTAGGGATATAAGACACAGCAGTAAATGATTGTAGTACTATTTGATTAACCCAGACTCCAGCTTCTAGGATAAGAACTCACTATTCAATAAAAACTCCTGGAAAAACTAGAAAATAATATGGCAGAAACCTAGACATATACCAACCCTTCACCCTTTAGGCGTGAATAGTAATGGGTATGTGATTTAGACATAAAGGGTGATACCATTAGAAAATCAAGGAATAGTTTACCTGTCAGATCTCTGAAGAAGTGAAGAGTTTATTACCAAACAAGAGATAGAGAATATTATGAAATGCAAAATGGATAATTCTGATTACATTATAAAAAGGGTTTTGCACAAACAAAACCAATACAACGAAGGCAGAAACTAGGAAACAATTTTTATAGCAAGCATTTTTGATAAAGGTCTGATTTCTTAAATTTATAGAGAACTGAGTCTAACTTATAAGAATACCAATAATTCCCCAATTGACAAATGGTCAAAGGATATGAACAAGCAGTTTTAAGATGAAGAAATTAAAACTAGCTATAGTCATATGAAAAAAAAATGTTCTAAATCACAATTTATTAGAGAAATGCAAATTAAAACAATGTATCATATTGGCTAATATGACAGAAAAGGAAAATGATAAATATTAGAGAAGCTGTAGGAAAATTGGGACACTAATGCATTGTTGGTGGAATTGTGAATTAATCCAATCATTCTGGAGAGCAATTTGGAACTCTGCTCAAAGGACAATCAAACTTTGATCCAGCAATACTACTAACAGGTTTGTATTCCAAAAACATCATTTTTTACAGAAAGTTTCTCTAATAATGGTCTTATTTTTAAATATATGAAGAACCAAGTAAGATTTATAAAAATAAGTCATTCCCCAACTCATAAGAAGAAACCAAAGCTATAATATATAGCCACATGAAAAATGCTCCAAATTATTACTAATTAAAGAAATGAAAATCAAAACGTCTCTGAGATAATACCTCATACTTAACAGATTGGCTAATAAGGCAGAAAAGGAAATAACAAATGATCTAATCTATTCCACAGAGTAATTTGGGACTATGCCAAAGGGCTAAACAACATGTATATCCTTTGGCTTAGCAATACCATTATTAGATCTGTATCACAAATACATTAAAGGAAAAAGAAAAGGACCCATATGTGCAAAAATATTTGTAATAGCTCTTTTTGTGATGGCAAAGGATTGGAAATAGAGGAGATGTCCAACAACTGAGGAATGGCTGAACAAGCTGTAGTAAATGATTGCGATGGAGTATTATTGGAAATGACAAGAAGCATAGTTTCTGAAAAATCTGGAAGACTTAGATGAACTGATGCAAATTGAAGTGAGCAGAATTCAGGAGAATAATCTACACAACAGCAGCAATATTGTATTGATGATCAACTATGAATGACTTAGCTATTCTGTTAATATAATGAACCAAGACTCTCCTAAAGGACTTATGATGAAAAATGCTATACACTTCCATTGAAAGAAATGATGGGAGTCTAAGTGCAGATTGAAGCATATTTTATTTTCAATTTCTTTACTTGTTTTCTTGGAAGTTTGTTTTGAGTTTTGGGTTTTTTTTTGTTTTTGCAACATGACTTTATAGAAATGCTTTGAATGATTTGACATGTACTGATAGCACATTTCTTCCCTTTTTAATGAGTAGGGTAGACAAAAGGAACATTTGAATTTTTTTTTTAAATTAATGTTAAAGAAAAATATTTTGATAGATATACTTCAATATAACTGGTTTCCTTTGTATCCAATGTATTTTATTTTAGGCATTTAAAAAAATTACTTTGAGCAGCCCAGAGGTCTCACAAAACTGCCAAAGAAGTTAATGAGACAAAAACAATCAAGACAGATGGAAAGGAACCTGAATAGATTGTTTTTGGAGGATAAGGAAAAGCCTGCAGGAGAAATTGGTGCTTGAACTGAATCTTCTTTTTTTAATTGTTTTATTTATATTTTAAAAATGTACATTACTTTATGAATTATATTGGAAGAAAAAAAGAGAAAAACCATAGTAGATGGGCATCTACTCATTTTCCAAATCTTTGCTACCACAAAAGGAGTTGCTACAAACATTTTTGCACATGTGGGTCCTTTTCCTTCCCTTATGATTTGGACATAAAGAAACAGATTCTAACAGGCAAAAGTTGGGAAGGAATGCATTTGACACATGGAGAAGAGTCAGTACAAAGGCAAAGAGGTGGGCAATGGAATATCAGGCTTGTTGCTCATATATATAGGCAAAAAGCATTGTTTCACCTAGGAATTCCCTTTACTGAATGAAGTCCTCCCCTTCCCCCAAATTCTGAATAAAAGCAATATTTCAGAACAAATGACATATAACATTTTAAGGTGTGTATCATGCTTTATCACTGATCCTCAAAAGACCTACTCAACTCTCCCTAAATGGTATTCATCTTCTTGGTCATCAAAGAAAGGGCCTCTAATTCTGGCTTAGGATCTTTCTCTGTCTTTCAGTTTTAGGAAAGGAAGGAATCTTCTCCATTTAGGGGAAAACCCCAATAAGGTTATTGGATTTTGCAGAATATCAACGGGAATCTCTCACCCTATTCATCCTCTCTCCTCCCCTTTTGGTTGAAAGTTTGAAAAAAAAATTGAAGGGAATTTTACATGGCTACTTATATAGATTTGTCTGGCTCCTAAATTCAACTGTTACAAATCTATTCTCAAAGCCTATTAGAAATTCATTTCCTCCATATAAACATAATAAAGTGGGTTGTGTTGCTATTACACACTGTCAAAATTGTAAACTATTAGCAGATCAAAAAAATCTTGCTAAATTTCTTAACTGGTTATGTATGTCATAACCCATCATCTTCATTCTACACCACCAACCTCACTTCCTACATGTTTCTACTCCTTATATTCTCAAATAGTTTTAGGAAAATTAAAAATAATTCATACTCACAAAAAGCAAGAATGTTCCATAAACAGCTTTAGCTCAACATACTCAAAATTGAACTTATTATCTTTTCCCTCTAAACCATCCCTTCTTTGTTAATTTCAAGAATACTACCATCTTTCCACTCTCCATTTCCAATTAGCTATCATTTTACCTCAATATCAGTCCTCTATGACTCCTTCTTTCATCTGACACCACCACAGTTCTAGTGTAAGCTCTTATCTCCTTACACCTGGACTTTTCCAATAAGCTTACTGGTCGATAACCCTGCCTCAAGTCTCTTCTCACTCCAATCTGCCCTCAAGTTTAAAATTGAATTTCCTAAAGTGTAGGTCTAACCATATTATTTTCTATTAAATAAGCTTCAAAAGCTTTCTATTACCTTCAGGACTAAATGGTCCATTTGGTTTTTAAAGGTTTCTACCATTCCAATCTTCTTATACTCTACTCCCCATTTTCAAGTACAATTTGATCCAGTGACTTTGGCCTCTCTGTTTTTCCTAGCAAAAACATAATCTTTCCATTATGTGAATCAGTCAATAAATATGTATTAAAGCACTTAAAATGTGCCAAAAAGGAACTCATCATGTAATGATGCATTTCACTAGTTGTCCCTCATAACTGGAACTCCCTCCCTCCTCATTTTTATCTCCTATCTTCCCTGGGTTTAATCTCAACAATAAAGTCCCATCTTCTACAAGAAGTCCTTCCTTGCCCTCCCTAATCAAGCACACCCTTTCTAACATTCCAAATTTATCCTGTATGAATGTTATGTGTACAAAGCTAATTGCATTATATCTTCCAAGTAAAGGGCTGAAACTCTTAAAAGGTGTGCTTGAATCAGACAACTGAGCACTTAAGGCTAATTACCTATTCAACAATGACTCTAATAGCATATGTTTGGAATAATGGCCCTTCTCACCATTGGTGCTTACTCAATGTTTGGTGTATACAGATAATGACAGGCAAGGATTAGAAGGTGGGGTGAAATAAGCGAGACTTCACAACAAGAGAAGTTGGTGGGGAATCTCCTGGCTGTTTATCTGTCTCCTTCACTTCTCCCCCTAAAGACCAAGGTCTTTTATTTATTCTGACTCCTGGCTGTTCCTGAGGCCTCCAGGGAGGTAGCTCAGAATTTACACTTCCACCACCATAAATCCCAAACCCTTCAGCACCCCCCTCCACTTGTCCATTTCATTGTGAAACTCCTTGAAAGCAGGGGCTGGGTATCCTTGGCATTTTGTGAAGTATCTTGCACATTAATAAATGCTATTTGACTAACATCAATAAACCATATATTTTGATAAGGGTTCATGTATCGTCTCATTAACAGACTACTTTCAGAGGACTAGACTGGCTTAGTCATTTTCACAGCCACTAGGTTCATCACCTAGTAAATCAATGGCCACTTCTGAAAAAACAAAAAATATATGAAGGCTCTCAGTCCTAAGAAATATCCTTTCATTTTTGCAGAAACAGTTGCAGAGTTAAGGAAAAAGAGGGCAAATGCTACTAAGAAACACATGGTTTTTACACATTTATAAACATTAACTTCACTAATAAAGCTCTAAGTGTGAGCTTCTTGTGCAGTGGCCCATATAATGACATTATTTCAGGGAATGAATTGTGTCAATATTGTCATTCTGGTTCCTACAGATTGATAAAAGTAGCTAATAAATGGAACTGAGGCTTACAAGGCTCTTCTCGGAGAGTTAAATAAATGAACAGACTTTCTGATACACCCACAGGAAATAACAAACATCATTCTCAGGACATTTAATCATCACCTAATGCATAGTTCATGATTAGTATTTACAAAAAGGCCACCATAAATTCCCACTTATACATCAATCTGCTTCTAACCCCAATTTAATTTCTAATTCAGTTTCTAACAACAACAACAAAAAACTTTTAAGAACCTCCAAATTATATCAACATATACTTTGATACTTAGTGACATCAATGCAAAAGCATGATAAATGAAAAAAATAAAGAATAAAAGGATAAAGTCTACACAGAATTCTCATGCTTAATAAAACTGGTCTAAGTTCTCTTTATGAATTAGACTAGGCACTAGGCATGATAAACACTAACATCACAAAAAATGAAATTGATAATGTTTAGAATCAGAAAAAGACATAGTATTACTGGTATGAAAGTCATACTGAATCAACTGTCTATGATTCAAATCAAAATTTTGATCAAAAAATCAAAAAAAAATTAGCTTGTAAGAGATGGATCAAATTTAGTGGAAGATTATCAGAAAACTTAGTCTAATCTGACCATTAAATGGTACTGATGCCCCAAACTGGGAAGCAAAAGGGAAGCAATCATAGTAACCATGCCATTTTTTTTAAATTCAGAGCACTGAGCCTGGAGTTAGAAAGATGTGAGTTCAAATTTGACCTCAGACATTTACAAGATATATGACCCTAGGCAGATCATTTATCTCTGTTTGCCTCAGTTTCCTCATTTGTAAAATGCACTGGAGAAGGTAATGCCAAACCACGCCAGTATCTTTGCCAAGAAATAGGGTCATGAAGAGACATGACTGAATAACAACAATTACATGAAGTTTCTCCCAAAAAGCAATAAGCAAAAAGCTTTTAATAAGCACCTACTATATCCTAGGCATTGTGCCATAAAGAAGAAACACAAAAGCCCCAGATTTCAGGGTTCATCCAGTCCAACCCACTCATTTTACAAATGAGAAAATTGGAAGGTTAAGTAATTTGAGCTTAAGTTCTATCAGATAAGATGTGCAAAAATAAGCATACACAGGACCTAACCAAAATACATGTAGGGTAATTTTGGAAGGAAGAGCAGGATCAAGAGATGTTTCTCACAGGTGGTAGTAGCTGTACCAAGCTTTAAAGGAAAAAAAAGGAGGCAGAGGTGAGGAAGAACCACATTCCAGGAATGAGGGACAGTGAAAAGGCACTGAAAATATAAGAGTGGCAATGTCCTGTGTAAAGAATTGCAAGCCAATTTGGCTGGACTGGAGATTGCAAGAAGGGATGACTAATGTTAAAGCTGCAGGTTGGGACTGGAATGTGAAAGATTTTAAATAGCAAATAGAGTAGATTATATTTGATCCAAGAAGTGAGGAACCACTGTAGGAAAAAGGCACCGTGAGATATACGCTTAAGAAATATCATTTTTGCAACTTTATTTAGGAATAGAGGAAGCCTTGAGGCAGGAGGATCAATTGGACAAAGGCTATTTCCATTAAAAAAAAAAAAGAGGTGTTAAGGGCTTGAACTAGTGTGGAGATTAAGTGAGTAGCAAGATCAGGGAATAATAATGCAAAGAATGTTGGAGAGGAAAATACAAGATTTAACACAGTGGACAGGTGGAGTGCATGCTATAGTAAGTGCCTCAAGTCTCTCCCTGCTCTGATCCATCCTCTATTCTGCCTCTAAAGTGATTTTACCAAAGTGCAAGTCTAATCACTAGTCAATAGACTCATGGCTTCCTATTGTCTCTAGGATCAAATATAAAATATTGTTTGAGATTCAAAGCCCTTCATAACCTAGTCCTTTCCTTCCTTCTTCAACCCAGTGACAATGGCTTTCTGGTTGTTCCATCAACAAGACACTATATCTTTCATTTCTGGGCATTTTCTCTGACCATCCTACAACTCTTGAATATTGACCCTCCTCATAATTGACTTCCCTGACTTCCTTTTAAATTTCAACTAAAATCTCATTTACTAAAATTTCCCAATCCCTCTTAATTCCAGCATCTTCCTTCTGTTATTTCCTACTTATTCTGCACATGGCTTGTTTTGTCAATATTTGTTTGCACAGTTTCTCCCATTAGACATAAAGTCATCGAGAGCAGAAACTGTCAAAAGAGTTCTTTTTTTATTCTCCATGCCTGGGCATTTAATAAATCTTTATTAAGTTGAGGATGACACCCAGACATCTAAGTGACTGTGGTGCTCTTGACATAGTGGCTTGAGGGGAAGGACGCTAAGTTTGATTTCCGCCACAATGAGTTTAAGTATAAGATATACAATTAGAAGAAATAAACAGTTAATTGGTGATTATATTATGTCTAAATTCCTTCTAGGTCTACATATACATTTCTACAGGAGATTCCAAGTCACACGTAAAGCTATTAAAAGCTCAAAAAAGGTGTCCCCAAAGTCATAGTGCAAAAGTGGAAAACTGGCATGCCTTGGGAGGGGGAGGAGTGGGCTGGGAATGATGCTTCTCCTGTGCTCTCCAAATGGGAAAGAAGTCATTCTCATAAGATTCATGGGGGTGATCAGGGCCTCAAGTCCTGGAAGATCCAAGTTATTTGGGCCGGGTCAGCGTCACTGAACTTTTCCAACTAGCTGGGAAGGTGAAAAGAAAAGGGGGAGGCCGGGGGCGGGGCGAAGAAGTCGGGTGGGAGTCAGGACAAAATAAACACGCTTCTCTTTTCAAACTTCTACCCTAAATGCAAATGGGAGCAGGAGAGGCAGGAAGAGGAAGACCCCATCCCGTCTGCTGCCTCAAGGAGGAGACCCCCCCCGGGGAAGCGGATGGATCCGTGAAGCCGGGCAGGGGTGGGGGCTGAGCCGGGAAGGGGAGGCCCCGCGCGGCTGCCCGGCCCCTCCTACCTCCTTGACAGGTGGGAATTTTTTCTTGCACTCCAGGGACAGGGCCCGTAGGTCGCTCTGCATGTTCTCCAGCAGCTTCTTCACCGCCTCGGGGCTATTCGTGCAAGACATGATCCCCCCGAGCTCCGGGAGGACCGCCCCCCGGTTGCTGACTCACACGCCCTCAGCAGCACCCTCGCTCCGGGCTCCGTGACGGCAGAGACCCGAGGCTGCGGCCCCCCACAGCCGCCTCTCCCCACGCCTTCTTCCCCTCCCGACCCTTCGGCTTCAAGCGCGGCGCCTTGGCCACGGCTCCGAGCAGCTGCTGGAGTCGCCAGAGGCCCACGCCCGCCTACTCTCGCTGCGGCGGCGCCAGCGGCCAATGAGGCAGGAAGCTTCAGCGCCCGCTGTGCCCGGCGCTCCGTCTCGCCGCCGCCATTAGCCGAGTCTCCCCACAATCCCTCGCGCGGCCGGGACACGTCAGCCGCACTTCCGCACAGCGCGGCTCTCTCGCTACCGGAGCCTAAGGCCGGGAGGAGGGATGAGGAGGATCCCGGCGAGGGGCGGGGGCTCTGAGGGGCGGGACGAGAGCGAGGGAGCCGAGTGGGCAGACTTGCATCGTCCTCGCCAGTCTTGGCTCTCGGTTTGTCTGTCAGTCATCTTCGTCCTTCTGGAGCTACAGGCGGAAAGCTAGGAGCCCGAAGATGCATTTATTAGAGGCGGTCTAGATGGAGTTCTAAACCTGGAATCAAGTCCAGATTCTTATAATACCCTTGTAGGCTTGGCAATCTCAACTTCCTCTTCTGTAAATTGGGACTAAGAATAAATATCAGGGGCATTTAGATGGCGCCGTAGATGGAGCACGGGCCATGAAATCGAGAAGTTTATCTCCATGAGTTCAATTGTGGTCTCAGACCCTGTTTGGCTTAGCTTCCATATCTGGGGGGGAAAAAGAGAGAGAGAGCTGGAGACGGTATCTCTGTCACCTGTCCCCTCCCCTCCAAATTAGTGGGGTCCTGGAGAAAACTTTCAGTTCAACAAACATTAAGCTCCTACTGCTTGAGTTCGGTAGAAAGTGTGCTGTACTTAGAGCTTAGCTTCAAATAACTAATTTTGGCCCTTTTAAGAAAAAATAATGGCTAGCTTTTATAAAGCGCTTTAAGTTTTGCAAAACACTTTAGGAATGTTATTCCATTTAATCCTCACAAGAAGTCTGGGAGGTAGGAACTATTGTTATCCCCTTTTTACACAGAGCTAGTGAATGTGTGAGGCTGGATTTAAACTGGGGTATCTTCTGATTCTGGGTCCAACTCTGTTCAGAGAAGGTTGGCTGGAATTAGAAAGACTGAGTTCAAAGATAAGTTGTGCGAGGTTTTGCAAAGGTGAATGTTGAAAATTATCTTTGCATGTATTTGGAGAAATAAAATACAATGAAAAATACTAGAGAGCATAGGAACAACAACAACAAAAAGGATAGGTTGTATGACTGAGAAAATTACTTAACTTTTCTCAGCCCAACTTTCTTTATCTCTTAAATGAGGAGGGGATTCTGAGATCCCTTCCACCTCACCTGCTAGGACAGAAAGGAAAATGTTTTAGTTTAGACTTGTGATTTCATCTGGGTAGGGGATACCAGTCTGTTAAATCATGTGGTCAGCTATCTTTCAGTTTTATAGTCTTAGGTCCCTGGGGTTCTTAGAGCTTAAGTAACTTCTCCCAGAATTATATTTTTAGTCCATGACAAAGACCAAATTTGGATCCAGGTTGAGGGTAATTCTCTACTACACTAAGCCAAGCTTAATTGAAAATATCAACAATATCTATTCTGTATTAGGTCCTGGAGATACAGAGGCCAAATGAAAATATTATCTCTGCCCTCAAACAGTTTATATTCTTTTGGGGGAAATGAAACATATAACACTTGGGGCACTAGCAGTAGAAGCAGTCTAAATGGGCAGGTGCTGCCTTGACGATCTGGATCTATATTCATCATCCCTTGAGTAATAGTTGAATTATCCTACCAGGTGGCAGCCTCCTTAAATTACCAGTTAGATAGCTATATTCATTAACTCAAAAACCTTGGGTATTCCAGAGGGCATTTAAACAAACACATTTAAGCTTCTGTCCAACTGAGGCAGGACTTACCATTTGGCATTTCTGAGCAGTTTAAACCCAAACTTGCTGGATTCAGGATTTAATTAGGAAATCATATGGAAGATTACTTGGAATATTAAGAACAAAATCCTATTTTAATGGGGTTTGTCATATGTTTAGAATGTCTCTGATGGTTTCTCCCCATGTGGAAGAAGATAGGCTCCTGCTTCTGGGAGAGTGATTTCATAAAGGAGGTGCTTAGGAAAGTTGGAACATGTATAGACATTTTGCAGCTGGTTCTGGTCAACTGACCATATGGTCTATAAAATGCACCAATCAAAGTTGGTTGCAGATGCATTCAAAAAGAACTAAAGCCAAAAGGATCAAGTAGGAAAAAATAGTCCAGCCTAGCTCTCCCTACTGTTGAGGTTACAGAGTGCAGACTCTCCCTATACCAAGCCACCAAAATGATGAGAGTAGGAATATGGGGTAATACACCAAAAAAATATTGAGGTTGCAGTTATGGGCTGGTGTTATGAGTCACCTCAAGAACTTGTAGGCTTAGACATCCTCCAAATTAAGGGATAAAGATTTCATTACACTGCTAAGAGCAGGCTAAATCCATAAGAGTTTTTAGTAAGGAAAGAAGTTTTAGCAATTAACAAGGGAGAGGACAAATTCCCTAGAAATAACCAGGAAGAAAATGCCATCAAGAGAAAAGCACCATGAGGTGGGATTATACCATTGATTGGCAGGCTAAATTCATAGAGAAGTTTATCAAGGATCTACAGTATAAGAAGATTTTTTTATAGGGCAAATATAACTTCCAAGGTTTAATATAATAACTTGGCTTTCTGAATAAATATAGTAAAAGTGGGATTATAGAGAGCACCTGGGGTGGGATTGTTATCAAAAGTCCACTTGAACAAAAGGCCTAAATTCCAATAGACTTGTGATAGAAAGTGTCATCCATATCCAAAGAGAGAATTATGGAGAACTAATGTGGATTAAAGCATAGTGTTTTCACTTTTTTGGTTGTTATTTCTTTGCTTTTTTTTTCTTTCTCATTTTCTCTTTCCTTTTTGATCAGATTTTTCTTGTGCTGCATGACAAACATGGAAATATGTTTTCATAGCACATGTTTAACTTATATGGGATTGTTTGCTGTCTTGGAGAGGAGAGGGGAAAGAGGGAGAAAACTTTGGAATACAAGGTTTTGCAAAGGTGAATGTTGAAAGCAGTCTTTGCATGTATTTGGGGAAAAAAAAAAAAAACAATTAATTAAAAAAAGCAAAAAAACCCAAAAGGCCTAAACAAAATGAAAAGGCTCCACTTATAATTATACATGTATATGTATATATATAAAACTCTTCTCACTGCTTGCCTGAGTAGTTAGGCTTCCAGATTATTTAGAGAGAGTTAGGCTTTCTCTGCCAATGTCCCCCTGGCTACTCATCATCACCCATCATCATCACCATTCCAGCAATAATTTATAAAGAATGCCAGATTCGTAGTGATGTGGAAATCAAAGAAAAAACTAGAATGAATCATATTTCCAGGCCCAAATTATAAGTTTTATTTATAGACAAGTCACTAGGTAGGAGCTATGGTTTAGGGATGGACCAAGATCATAGACTTAGAATTTGTCATAGACTTGTTCTAATGGTACAAGATACCCAGAGTCGTTCAAAACTAGCAATCAGCTGTCTTCCAGGAAGACCAGGAATTTGAATTGGGTGTCTAGAGCACTCAGCAAGGCCAAGCTCTATTTTTTCAAAGCAGTTATCTAAAAGAATGAAAAAACAAAATACAGTATTCTTATGATGTCAGGGATAACCCAGAAGGGGAAAAGAACTCAAAAACACAGCTTGTCCATCAAACAATTAGAATCCTTAGAAGAAATTATGCAAAAGTTTGAGTTAAAAATATTAGAAATTAAATAAGAGAATAAGAGGAAAGACTTGAAGAGAAATAAGTTATAGAAAAGACACTTAGAAAAGCATATTAATAGCTGAGAATCAGAGAGAGGTATACACTTTACTTTTGATTTTCCAGTATTATTGCCCCTTGGGGATTTTCTTGGATATTGGATATTGGAGAGGGTTGCCATTTCCTTCTCCAGTTTATTTTATAGATGAGGAAACTGAGGCAAATAGGGTTAAGTGGCTTGTCCGAGATCACACAGCTAAGTGTCTGAGGCCAGATTTGAACTCAAGAAAAAGAGTCTCACTTGAGAGATTAGCTTCTGTACCTTCTCTTAAAGATTTCCAATATATATAAGAAATTTATTCAAATTTATAAGAATAAGAGCCATTTCCCAATTGATAAACAACCAAAGAATACAAAGAGGCAATTCTCAAGGAAAGAAATTTAAGCTGCCTGTAGTCATCTGAAAAAAAAAAAGTTCCAAATACCTGGAGAAATACACATTAAAGTAGCACAGAGGTTCTATCTCATACTTATTGGATTGGCAAAGCTGACACAAAATGAAAATGAATAATATTGGTGGGTCAGTGGAAAAGTAACTATGGATATATTGATGCATTTTTTGGTAAAAATGGTATAAAAATTCTAGAAAGTGATATTGGAATTATGTCCCCAAAGCGCCTACCCTTTGATTCAATAGTAATACTACTAGATCTATATCTCAAGATAATCAAATAAAGTGGAAAATGTCCTAGATATTAAAAAAATATATAGCAGCTTTATATGGTGGCAAATAATTGGAAACAAAGGGAATACACAAAAACTGGGGAATGATTGATCACATTATGATGTATGAATATAAAGAATAATTTTTCAAGAAGGAATATCCTAATTCTTCTTCTTTTGGAAATTTAGGCTCCCTAAAAACTATTGAAATATTACTCCAATGTTGGTTGGTTTCTGGGACTAAGAGACTTGGATTATTGATATCATTCCTCATCATTTAAGTACAAATATTCTATAAGGGGTTTGAGAAAAGTTCTGATATATGGCTGGTTGATGAGGGTGGATGTCTCAGGCAAAGCCAACTCACTCAGCTGAATCAGCTTGAACAGTTCTCAGTGCTTATCTTTGTTGAATACTCTTTTCTTGTTATAGCTAAGTAAATCACATATTTGGTTAACTTTTGAATGACTAAAGTATCTCATTTTGCTCCAAGATTATACTGAAAATATTGGAGGATTGGTCCATTCCCATTCCAGAATAATTGCACTGTTAAAAAATGAAAAAAGAGAGACTAAGAAGATATCTAGACTCAGCACAGTGAGATAAGCAAAACAAGTACAATTTCTACTATAACATCAAAATCAGAAAAATAAACACTTTTGAAAGACTCTTATTAATACAAGGAATAATCAAAATTTCAGGAAATATGATGCCTACTTCCCAAAAGAGAGACAAGGGACAATGTGATACATATTTTTGGACATGGTCAATGTAGGAATTTGTTTTGCCTGACTAGTCATATTTTTTATAAGAGTTTTGCTTATTTTTTCACTGGGGAGATAGGGGAAGAAGATGAAAAAGAAAAAATACTTTATAATAAAAAAAAATTGAATTAATTTGAAAAGGACTAGCAACCTGAACCTTTGCCAACCTGTTTTTTAACTGCACCCTTGGTGGATCTCTTGGACTAGTTCACAGACAGTGTTTAATGAGAGACAATACTGTGAGAAGGCAAGTTTTGGATCACCTCCATCAATGGCAACATGAATGAATACAGACCTCAGTTCTTTGCTTGTCTTGGCATTAGTTCTTTTCTGTGTGAAAGGGAATGAAAAGCATGTGTCCTGTATTCCAGCATTTAAATATTGCAGTATTGACACAAATAGTGAACAAAAGGTAACTTTTGGGAATAACCTTTGTGACCCAGCCCAGTAGTAGCTAACATTACTCATCTGGACATGAATTTGATGGAACCACAGTTATTAAAACAAAACAAAGTAAAGTAAGACATCTCCACTAAGTTTGAGTTCACTTTCTTGAGAATGAAATGAAATAGAGCGTGAGCATCCTTGAAAATGTTGGGAAGTATATGTTGGTGCTTTTGTTCTTGTTATATCTCTGAAATAAATAGTCCTTTGTAACAGTTAATTTATGTTAAGTGATTAAATGGTACTTCAGTGCTACTCACTAGAGAGTAACAGTGGGAAGGAATATAACTGATGGGAATTTGAGCTGATGGCAATAGAGAAGCGATACTCCAAGCCTCTGAGGGTACCCCTAGAACTCTGAAAGGAAGAGGCAATCAACCTAACTCTAGGAGAACAAGCCATAGTATATTTGCTACACTATAAAAATGAGAAGGAGAGAGTGTTTTGTTTAACATTAAAACAAATTTATTTTGTTCTTCCTCATACTTTGGATTTTTTTTTTCCCCATTCTCATTCTTTTATTTTCTTGATTTCCTGATGCCTCTAGTCCTATCAGGAAAGCATTTTATAACATCAAACATAAGTGTGGGGAGTATATGTGCATGTGATTTTTAAAGCTGTCTCTTCTAAGTGTTTCTGAGAGATCAAAGTTACAATCCCACAACAGACATATTGCAATTAGCCCCTATTGGAAGATGATTGTGTATTCCTAAATGCCTCCTCTTTTTTTGCAATCCATCCCAACATTAGCACAACTTTTAAGATCTAGAAATCAACATTGTTGCCACTCATTAGATCTGAAACATAAGAGTTCTAAGAAAAGGCAAGGACAGTACTTAGGATTTGCTTTCCTGACTAGAGATGCTTGAGTGCCAGGACAGTAAATCTGAAGCAAGGAAAAGAAAAACTTAGAGGAAGAAAGAAATGTCTACATAGAAAGAAGCTGGCTGTGAAAGATAATGGTTGATTATAGAATGCAAGAATAGGATAACTAGAGGTGCTGCCAAGTAGATTAATTCAGATCTCTACTTCAGTGAAAAATTACAGCATAGATTCAGCAGTGGGCTTATTAAGCAATAAGACCCAAGGAGTTCCTAGATTGGGGGAACATTCACTCCTATTTTCACTTCCTGGAAACATTCATTACCATTTTCACAATTATGAATGAAGATTATGCAGACTTTGGGTATACCAGATAGCTTTTAGGAACATTTTGGTATGTGACAACTCATATGAAATGTCTGCAAATCTTAAAGAGCTATATAAATGCTAGCTATGATTGTAATTATAATTATTGGGATGTGTGGCTTTTGTGAAGGAAGGAATACCTGACAGATGAATACCTCAGGTGGAATACCTGACAGATGTCTTTTTGGGGTTGCTACGTATTATTATGTAAGGTTTGGTACTCAGAGTAAAAGCACAGTGCTACCCAAAATTCTCTTACCTTATGCAGCCAACTTCCTTTTTTTTAAAAAAATGTTTTATTGATGCTTTCTATTTCTTATATCATCATAGCATTCCATGTATTTCTCCCTGAGTCATCCAATATGACAAATAGTGGATTGTTTGGTTGTTTTGGGGATTTTTTGAGAGGATATATAAAATCAGCATAACTAACTCATCAATACATAGAAAAAGTCCCAAAATATATGCAATGTGTGATACCCATGTACCTCCCATCTCCACAAAGAGGCAAGTTACTTGATCTCTTCATTAGAGTCTCATTTGATCTTATAATTTTGTTATACTTATTTTTTATTGTTGGCTACCTTGTTGTTTCCATTTCCATTGTTGTGGCCATTGTGTATGGGCATCTAAAGTAGGGCAGTGGATAGAGTACTGGACCTGAAGATAGGAATACTCATCTTCCTGAGTTCAAATTTGACATCAGATACCTACTGACTACGTGAACCTCAGCAAGTCACTTCATTCGTTTGCTTCAGTTTCCTCATTTGTAAAATGGCAAACCACTAGAGTATCTTTGCTAAGAAAACCCCTAACTTGAATCACAAAGAATCAGACATGATTGAAACAACTGAACAACAGCAATAGTCATTGTGTGTAGTTTTCTTGATTCAATTTACTTCATTCTGAATCAGTTCATCTAGATTTTTCCATGATTCTCTGTTGGAATATTTACAAATTGTTAAGTCATTAGAGTTGATAGAAACAATAATTATCTAATTTAGCATGGTTCAGTATCCTTGATCTAATCTTACAAGGAGATATTTTGGGCCAGAACCTGAGATAAGGTACTAAGTAGAACTAATTGATACAATGCTTGTGTTCACACCTTTACTCACTGGAGTTCATACCTCCCTTGAAGCTCTTAGGGCCAGAGAGCACTATAGGAGAAAACCCATAATCCCACTCTCTGATATATAAGAAGAAAGCAGAGGCCCAGTTAGGAGAATTCAGCTGAATTAGATTGAGAGGGGAGGGTCAAGTGAGTTCAGCCAGAAGCCCTCTCTCAGAAGAGATTTACTTCGGGTTAGAGAGAATTACTGCGGAACATTGACTGGGGTCGGAGAGGAGCACTCTGGGAGGAAGCCCACCAGCCCTCTCTTAGAGGCAAGACAGATTCACCTTTGTGCTGGCTGGGCTGAAGGACAAACCTTTGAATTTGGAGACATTCGGAAGGAGCTCTTGGAACCAAGCAGAGAGATAGATCTCTAAGCTAACCGGGCTATATTGGAGGCAATAAAAGATCTGAACTTTTATCACCTGGCTATGTTTTGAGGTGATTATTACTTTCAACTGCAACTAAGGCTGCCTCCAGAAAACCTCCCCAAGAAACCTGCTTTCTCCCAGAGAGAACCATCTTATATTATATTTTAAAGAAGAAAAACACTACAATTCTCTATAATCATAATGTTTGTCATTTTTTACAGCACAATAATATTCTATTACATCTATTTACCATGATTTGTTTAGCCATTTTCCAATCAATGGGTATTTACTTTGTGCAAACAATTTTCAATTAATATTCATAGCTTTTCAAAATGTGTACTATATTATAAATTCCAGAATACTTGTAAACATCTTTGCATTCAATATTTTTCATACCTCTAGTATATTTCAATATGCCTTGGGAAACATTTGTTGAATGTGACTAAAGGGAGATTTTAGTTAGATAGTTGAAATTTATGCATTATTAAAAATATTTGATCATTAATATGTCTTAAAATGTGAATGGCACTTATATTTTGCAGTCCATTTAAAAAAATGTTGCACTCTGTACTGCTATCTCTGGAAAAATTGGCACAGTGTATCTTTGGGCTAAGACTGAACAGTCTAAATTAAGTAAAAGTTGAGCAAAGCATTTTTACTTCTGCTGTTTAAGAAATCACTTAAAGGATGACATTTCACAAAATAGTTTTATACAATTGTTTCTCAGATGCTATAAGCAAATGATTAAGATTGCTACAATTCTTTCTAAAAACGTTCAGTTTCTTATTTATTAAATGGAAGCTGATGCCAGTCTTGTCTAATTTATAGGGTTTATAAGGAATATAAAATACAAGAGCTGGAAGACTGTAGATCTCATCTAGCTGTTATCATGATCAAATGAGATTACACATGTGAAATAGCTTGAAAAGCTGCTAACAATGATATAAATGTCAAATTTATATAGGTTAAATTTTTTTAAAGAGGATCTTAACAGCATGGAAGAGCAAAGGACCGCCCAGAGTTTGCTGGATATTATCTTAAAGGAACCAGGCTTTCAGTGTTGAAATACATGGCTCCGTGGAGAAAGTCAAGTTATAGCTGGGGGAAAAAAGTGAATGAACATTTATATGGTACCTACAGTGTGCCAGGAACTGTGCCAAGTTTTTACAAATATGATCTTATTTGATTCTCACAATAACTCTGGAATGATCCCCATTTTATAGTTCAGGAAACTGAGGCAAATTAAGTCATTTGCCAGATTTCAATTGAGATCTTCTTAATTCCATGTCTAGTTCTCTATCCACTACACTGCCAGAGTAAAATGGATATACTACCCTCTTGCTAATTACCCTCAACTTCTAATACCTAGACCTCCCATTATAATCTCCTCCTATAGGAGTCTACCTGATAACTTGATAGAAATCACAAAAAAAAGTAAATGGAAAATATAAAATATGGAATTAAAATTCCTAAAATACAGGAGACCTGGCCTGAGTTTCAGTGTCTATACCCATAAACAAAGGAGTTGGACTAGATCACAACTTGCCACTAAGGAACATCTAGGTCAACTCTTCATTTTAGAGGAAAATGAGGTCCCAAGAAGTGTAATAATGAGTTCAAGGTCACACATGTAGCAAGAGAGGAGAATCTGAATGCATGTATTGCATTGCACACCAGTACCTTTGCCAAGAACCCCATTCCCATATTGACATGCTATGGTCCACAGGGTCACAAAGAGTTGGACAAGACTGAACAACTCATCAAGAACAATTGTTGCACAGAATCCATTGTTCTTTCTACTGTACCAGATCATCATGAGATCTCTGCTAATTCTAAAATTATGTTTCAATTATTTAATGAATACAACTTAGATCTTTTTCAGAACAGAAGTTGCTAGTAGAATAAAAGAAACTTGGCTTGTTGTAGATTTCCCTCATTGATTCTTCCATCAGCTACTGAACAGAAACATCAACATAATGTAACCTGTAAATAGAAAGATAAAGACCATATCTTCTTCTCCTGAGCACCATTTATAGTTGTAATTGGAGCAATATTCTAAAGTGAGTTTTTTCCTTAAATAGTATTGAGACTATCCTTGAAATTTAATTGACCTAGTCAATGACTATAGTAATTTAATGTTGGGTAAATCCAAAGACTCCATCTTTGGGAATAAAAAACTCACTATTTGACAAAAGCTGATGGAACAATTGGAAATTAATATGGCAAAAGCTAGGCATTGACTCACACCTAACACCCTATACCAAGATGAGGTCAAAATGAGTTCATGATTTAAGCATAAAGAATGAAACTATAAGCAAATGAGAAGAAAAAAGGATAGTCTTCCTCTCAGATCTGTGGAGAAGGAAGGGATGTATGGCCAGTGAAGAACTAAAATACATTATAGAATGCAAAATGGTTAATTTTGATTGTATTAAGTTAAAAAGTTTTTGTACAAACAAAACTAATGCAGATAAGATTAGAGGGGAAGTAATAAACTGGGAAAAAATATATCCAAGGATTCTTGTAGAGGGCTATAGATAGTGGGGAACCCTGGGCAAGATATAAGATCCTCCAGTCCAATAAGGAACTCTGTTGACTCCTCTGGTTTGACTCCCCATTGCTCCCCTACGGGCAACTCAGCCTTCCTGAGAAGTCAGGGAGTGTGACAACCTGGGTTGAACTTGAAGTAGAGTTATGCTAATATGGCAAGGAAACATCTGCACACAATACTAAGTTGTTTATGTGGTTCCATATGCACAGTATCCTATAGTTATGTAAGTGTGTTACATAAGCATAGAATATATAATGCTAAGGATTTTTTGAATAAATAGCCTCCTGTTTGACCATCCTTATGAGTTCTGTCTCATCACTCCTCACCCATGGTCAGGACTCGGGCTGGTACCAAAGTTCTCCCATGAGTAGGTTCAGATAGGTTCTGATAAAGGCTTTATTTCTGAAATATGTAGAGAATTGACTCAAATTTATAAGAATTCAAGCCATTCTCCAATTGATAAATGGTCAAAGGATATGAAAAGACAACTTTCAGATAAAGAAATTAAAACCATTTTAGACATATGAAAAAAAACAATTTTCAGATGAAGAAATTGAAACTATTTGAAGCCACGTGAAAAGGTGCTTCAATCACTATTGATCAGAGAAATGCAAATCAAGACAACTCTGAGATATTATCACACACCTGTCAGACTGGTTAAGATGACAGGAAAAGATAATGACAAATGTTGGAGAGGATGTGGGAAAACTGGGATACTGATACATTGTTGGTGGAACTGTGAACAGATCCATCCATTCTGGAGAGCAGTTTGGAACTATGCTCAAAAAAATTATCAAACTGTGCATACCCTTTGATCCACTAGTGATCTTATCCCAGAGATCTTAAAGGAGGGAAAAGGACCCACATGTGCAAAAATGTTTGTTGCAGCCCTTTTCATAGTGGCAAGAAACTGGAAACTGAGTGGATGCCCATCAAGTAGAGAATGTCTGAATAAATTATGGTATATGAATGCTATGGAATACTATTGTTTTGTAAAAAATGACTAGCAGGATGATTTCAGAAAGGCTTGGAGAGACCTACATGAACTGATGCAAAGTGAAATGAGCAAAACCAGGAGATCATTATACACAGCAACAACAAGACTATATGATGATCAATTCTGATGGACGTGGCTCTCTTCAACATTGAGATGATTCAGACCAGTTCCACTTGTGCATATACACCCAGAGACAGAACCATGGGAATAGAAGGTGGAATACAGCATAGCATTTTCACTCTCTCTGTTATTATTTGCTTACATTTTGTTTCTTTTTTTCTCAGTTTTTCTTTTTCTTATTTCTTGATCTGATTTTCCTTGAGCAACTGGATGGCTGTGTGAATATATATATAAACATATTGGATCTGGCATGTATTTTGGCATTTTTGGCATGTATTGGACTTCCTACAGGGTGGAGAAGGGGATAGGGAGAAGAAGGGGAAAATTTGCAGCAGGAGGTTATGCAGGGATCAGTGTTGAAAAAAAATTACCTATGCATATGCTTTGTGAATAAAAAGCTTTAATTAAAAAAAAGAATCATTCTTAATAGATAAGTGGCCAAAATATGATTAGACAGTATTTAAAGGAAGAAATATAAGGGATCAAAAACCATATAAAAATACTTCAAATCATTAGTAATTAGAGAAATGAAAATTAAATCATTGTTGAAGTTCCCCACACTTATCAAATTGTCCAAAATGACAAAAGAGGAAGATGACAAATGTAGAAGAAAAAAGTTCACTAATGTACTCTTGGAGAGCTGTGTTTTTAATACAGCCATTCTGGAAAACAATTTGGAATCTGCCCTAAAGTCACTGAACTATGCATACCCTTTGACTCAATAATACCACTATTAGACAATGCCCCATCAAAACGAAACAAAAAACACGAAAAGAAGGAAAGGATCCTTGTGTATAATTTTATAACAGTTGTTTTCATAGCAAGGGGAAAAAACAATTAGAAAAAAAGAAAGTGCCTTCCTATTGGGGAATAGTTAAGCGAACATAATGGAATATTTTTGTGTCATAAAAAATGAGACAAGAAACACTTTTAGAAGCGCTAAGACATCTGTCTTTGAACCTAAGAAAAAAGTTATACAATGATAGCAACATTTTAAAGAAAAACAATTTTGAAAGATGGAACTTTAATCGGGAAAAATATAAGCAATGAATCCAGAGGACTCATGGCTACTTTCTTCCTGCCAGAGAGGTGGTTGATTTAAAATGCAAGAAGGGAATGCATTTTGGAGGTAGCCAATGAGGGAATTTGGTTGGGTTTTTTTTTTTTGGAGGATTTTTTAGTTTAGGATCATAAATATTTGTTATGAGGGTTTTCTTTTTTTTCTTTTTATTATTCAATTGGGGAGAGGGGGGCAGAGATAGAGAGCAGAAGAGAGCCCCCCCCAAAAAAAACCCAAACCCTACTTGTTCACTGGAAAGAATAATAAAATTGTATTTTTTAAAAAGAACTTGTGCTGGCATTTGGGAAGCCAGAGGGGCAGCATAGTATTGGACAGATGTTGTGTCCTGCTTTCTAGAGCCCCCAAGTTGGGATAACAAAATATACTGACCTTTCTAGAACCCCATGCTGGGGTGGTTAAAATATACCATCTTAGTGGAGTGCTATAGAAGGGCAGCCCCAGACCTGATTTGGGAAGACACTGCCTGGTCCCAGTGTAGATGGGGGGAGAAGGGGAGACAATGCTTAGGCTTTGGCAGTATTCATCCAATCAGAGAAGGACACAAGAGTATCCTCCACTTAGACCTCTTCAGTGGAAGCAGCAATTGGCCCTGACACGGGGAGGGGAGAGGAAGGGGGGAATTTGATCCCAATACCATACTTGTAGGCAGCACTTTTCCCAGAACAGGAGAATATTACTAAGCTTTGGCTTGGTGGGGTTACTGCTAGGCAATAATATAGATAGGACAGTGCTCAGTTCTAGCATAAGAACTGGCACTCAGAACCCCAAATCCACAACTGGGAGACATTGCTAGCCACAATACAGGAGGCAGCACTCACTGTGCTAAACAGAGGGAAAGCACTACTCCTGGCCTAAGTAAACATCAGCCCAAGAAATGTCAGTAACTAAAATATTGCTCAGCCAAGCCCAGGAGAGCAGGGAGGGCTTAGGCACCTCAAACATAAGGGATAGAAATAACATCTAAGAGTTCCAGCATGGGAAGGAAACACTTGACTCTAGCACCCTGGACAGGGCCACTGATCCTTGTGGCAATAGGCAGGGCTATAGGCCATAAGCAGTATTAGATAAAACTAGATTATAACATGGGCCATAGCAACAGAGGAGTGAATATTGGCATGGATTGGAAAGGCAGGCCCATTGTCACCCTTTAAATGCTGTAATTTGGAACTGATAAGATCCCTTCACATTGCTTCCAGTGTAGTCAACCAGAAGGTTTTGGAGAACTAAGACAAAAGAGTTGTGGGGAGGTCTTTTGCTTTCTATTGACACAGGTGGGAGGTAACATTATTGTTTTTGTTTGTTTGTTTGGAACAAACTGAGACACCTGAAGATCTTTCAACAATGAACAAATGGAGATTGTTTAGCTGCAGCTGAAGGATTTTCAACTAGGCATGTGCAGAGAACCTCTCCATGTGAAACAGCTGAGCAAATCTCCCATTGTTATTCACCAGTCAAGCATCTTTGACTGCTTCATAATCATGCTCTGAGGAAGTGATGTCAATAATCTGAAGCCTTAGTCCTGTGAAAGCCAACTAAGTTTTACGGACTGCCTCAGTAATACTTAAGGAAACACTAGTCTAATCTGCTTAGGAGAAAATGGTCTGGCTATTGCTCTGGCTACACTATCCTTTTATGTCAATAGTTTTTTCCCCTCCCTTTAGTGCTGATCATACCAGATTTTTTGCATTGCAGAGATCAAAGTTGTCTAATAACAATTTTAAAGTTAAGTTAGAAGGTCATTTAGATTTTAAGCTCTTTTTGGACTTGTTAACAAAGGAGAAGGATCACAAGCCATGGTCCCTCTATCAGATAGAGTCAGCTAAGAGTGCATGGCCCTGTGGTTGCTTCTCTAACTGTGATTATTATTCTTCCTGCTCTTAGGAGACTGGAAATGACTAAAATATTTTATTCTTCAAAACATCTGCAGAACAACTGGCCAGAAGATCTAGCGATAGAATCTATGACAGATTTTGTAGCTAGCCAACCCAACATGGAAGTTTCAAGGAGTTACTCAAGTCAGACACATTTAGCAGCTAAGTCAAATTTGAAGGTGACCATAGTAGGGCAAATGCTCTATAGAAACTGAGTAAAGTCTAAACTCATTCTCCCCAGGGGACCAAATAGCATAGGGGAGAGTGTAGCCTACAGATGTCAGGGAGAAATGTTTTGTTTTGTTTTGACTTTTATTTTTTAAAGGGGAGGGGAGAGAGACAGATAAATGAATAAACAGAGACAAAGAAAAGCACAGAGAAAGAAAAAGGAAGGAAGGAAGAAAGAAATGAAAGAAAAGAAGAAGGAAAGGAAGGAAAGAAGGAAGGAAGAAAGGGAGGGAAGGAGGGAGGAAGGAAGGAAGAGAGAGAGAGAGAAGGGAAAAGAAAGGAATCTTTAGGACTGTGCCACCAAAGAGTGGGTATGGTGATATCATTATTGTCAGATCCTACCCCATATAATCTAATGTAATTCTTCCTTAAAATGAATTGAAACCACCCTTAAGACATAATTGTCTTATTATTATTATAGATTTATATATATATAATATATAATATATAATTATACACCATAATTAGTCTAAAGAATTTAGATTTGAATCATTGGTGTAATTTCATGTATTCTAAGTATAAAATCCAACTGATGAGAAGTCAGAAGCAACTCCAATAGATTTGATTGGTGCATCAATATGGCCAACCCAGAGGAATGGAAGCTGCAGCAATGTTTTATCCTTGCTGAATATCTTTTCCATCTTGGGATTAAGTAAATGTAATTTTTTAAACTATTAGATGATAAAAGGAGTTTGATTTAATCTCAAATCAAACCTCCTAAATCCAGTCTGGACTACAACTTTGGAAAGTTCCACCTGCCATTATTCTTCTGAAATAACTGCTTTTTTATTTTACTGAGTACATGCAAACAATCCTTAAATTGAATTTTGCTACATTCACCTAACCCCATTATCTAATACTATATCATTGTCCATAATACACATCAATCTAGTTATCTTGCTGTAGTTTAAAGGCATCAGAGAAAAGGCAGACCTATTTCTCTTTCCTATCTATTCATCTTGTCCCTCTTTGTTGGAAATTAGATTGAGCGAATTGAGGAGTCACTCAGAACTTTGCCCATGATAATAAAGCTTCACAACTGCAATTCTTTTTTCCCTTGAAAATATTTCATGACTTTTATTTTCCCCTTTAAAAGGATTTATTCATAAACTTAAGCCAGATTCAGTCATATTTTAGTAGTTATTGTATCACTTAGGAATATATAATCCATTAGAAAAGTATATTACCACTGTCAAAATTATAGCATTTTTTAGTGGATTGTTTCTGTGCTACCACTGAATTGGCAATGAATTTATACCCATTATCCTTGTCTCTTCTAAGAACAAATTTGAAGATATTCCAATATTTTATTAATTGCTAAACTAAATCTAATCTTGATATGTAAGTCGAAGAACTGATTCTGACCCAGAAAAAATTTTTAATTGCCTCATATATTTCTTTTTTAACCAGTTATCCATGCTTTTGGAGATGCTATAGGGTAAAAGCATATATACAAATCAACAAAGGATATGAATACTAGAACTGTGATGAACATGATATAGGGAACTTCCAGGTAAGGAAACTATCAGTGCAGGTCAGCACCTTTTCTGCAACTTAGTCCTCAGAAGTTATCTGTTCTAAAACATTTGATCACAGAGCTAGTATATTTCAACGGTGGAATTTCTGACTTTGAAGCCAATATAATAAAAAAGACAATACTACTTAAATTAACTTATTTATTTAGCACCATACCAAACAAATTACCAAAGAATTATTTTATAGAGCTAGAAAAAAATAACAAAATTCACCTGGAAGAACAAACGGTCAAGAATGTCAAAGGAATTTATGGCAGAAAAAGTGAAATAAATCAGCCCAACAGGACCAAATTTCAAATTATACCTCAAAGTAGTAATTATTAAAAACAATATAGTTATTGTTGTTCTTAGTTTGGTCATTTCAGTCATTCCATTTCTTTAGGACCCTATTTGAAAGTTTCCTGGCAAAGATATTGGAATAGCTTGACATTTTCTTCTTAGCTCATTCATATCCAGTATAGAAAGGGCCCTTCCCAAAACTTCTATTTAAAGAGGGAGTCCATAAAGTACAAAATATTTGGAATCTACCTGCCAAGACAACACACAAGAACTATATGAACACAATCATGAAATGTTTCTTTACATATAGAGATAGATCTACACAATTGGAGAAATATTAATTGCTCATAAATAAATCAAGCCAATATAATAAAAAAGACAATACTACTTAAATTAACTTATTTATTTAGCACCATACTAAACAAATTACTAAAGAATTATTTTATAGAGCTAGAAAAAATAACAAAATTCACCTGGAAGAACAAAAGGTCAAGAATATCAAAGGAATTTATGGCAGAAAAAGTGAAGTAAATCAGCCCAACAGGACCAAATTTCAAATTATATCTCAAAGTAGTAATTATTAAAAACAATATAGTTATTGTTGTTCTTAGTTTGGTCATTTCAGTCATTCCATTTCTTTAGGACCTTATTTGAAAGTTTCCTGGCAAAGATATTGGAATGGCTTGACATTTTCTTCTTAGCTCATTTTCTGGATGAGAAAACTGAAGTAAACAGTAAATGACTGGTACTGGTTAAGAAATAGAATAATTTATCAATGGAATAGGTTAGGTACATAATATATAGATATAAATGACCACAGTGTTTGATATATTCGATTGATATATTCAGATATTGAAACAATAGCTCATTATTCAACAAAAATTGCTGGGAAAAGTGGAAAGCAGTTAGAAGAAACTAGACAAAGACCAACATCTCACACTTTATACTAAAGTAAGCCCAAAATGGGTACATGATTTAGATAGGGTGATAGCATAAACAAATTAGCAAAGCATGGAAAAATTAGTTCTCAGACCTATGGAAGAGTTTATGATCTAAGAAACAGAAAGGACAATGGCAAGTAAATTGGGTAATTTTTATTATGTTCAATTAAAAATTTTTTGCAAAAACAAAAACAATGCAGTCAAAATTAGAAGGAAAGTATGAAATGAGGGGTGGTGGTGTTTACAGCAGGTTTATATGATAAAGTCCTAGCTTTTCAAATATATAGGGAACTGAATCAAGTTTATAAAAATAAAATCATTCCCCAATTGATAAATGATCAAAAGATATTAAGACAATTTTCAAAAGAAGAAATCAGAGCTATCAATACTTATAAAAATGTTCTGTATCCCTAATAATTAGAGAAATACACACTAAATCTATTCAGAGGTATTACTCACATCTATTGGATTGGATAATGTGACAGAAAAGAAAAATGACAAATGCTGGAGGAGATATGGAGAACAAGTATACTAATGTACTTTTGATGGGACTGTGAACTAATCAAACCATTCTGGAGAACAATTTGGCCATAAAACTATGCATATCCTTTAACTCAGCAATACTACTACCAAGTCTATATCCAAAACAGATAAAAGAAAAATAAAAAGGACTTATATGTACAAAATGTATATATTTATAGAAGATTCTTTTGTGTTGGCAGAGAATTAGAAATTGAGGAGATTCCTATCAATTGGGGAATAGCTGAATAAGTTGTAATGTATGATTGTGATGGAACATTGTCATGCACAAAGAAATAATTAAGTGGATGATTTCATAAAATCTTGGGAAGACTTATACGAGTTGATGAAAAGTGAAGTTAAACAAAACTAGAACACTATACACTAACAGCATTGCTATGACAATTATCTGTAAAAAGACTTAGCTACTTTGATCAACACAGTAATCCATAATTTCAAAGAACTCCTAATGAAAAAATTCTATCCACCCCTAGAGAGAGAACAGATGAACTCTGAATGCTTATTGAAGCAGTTTTTTCTTTCTTTTTTTTTTTTAATATAACAGGGAAAATGCAAATATGTTTTGCATGACTTTCCATGTATAATGGGTATCATATTTCTTGCTTTTTCAATGGGAAGGGGAGAATGGAAGAGAATTTGGAACTGAAAATATTTTTTTAGTTGAAGTACATTTTTTTTAAAAAAGGAGATTGCTTAATCCAGTCATCTTTCTTATTTCCCACTTGGTTGTACTCTTCGGACTTTTCCATTATGTCCCATCTTTGGGCATAATGGTACCTTCCTTCTCTCCCATTTCCTATTGTGTTATCTTCCCCCATTAGATTTTAAGTTAGAGTGTCTTCTCTCCTTCTCTTCACTGAGGACAGGGATTATCTTTTTTTTCATATTTGCATCCCCAGTTCTTATCACAGCATAGTGCAGGTTTAATAAATATTTATTGACTGAATGACTAACTATACTATCATTTCTCAAACTCTTTGATCTCAGAACTCCTTTACTTTTTAAAAAATTATTGAGAATCTCCCAAAGAATTTTTGTTAAATATGAATTATATTTATTAATATTTACCATATTAAAAATTAAAATGTCTTAGCATTATCATGAAAATCGTCTTGACCTTGCACACCCACTGAAAGGGTCTAGGGGAGTAATAGGGGTTTCCAGAACACATTTTGAGAACCATTGTACCATACCATCTTGCCGTTCTAAATAAATATATAATTTAGAGTTTTTGTGTGCAAATGTGTTATGAGTATTTTCAAGCATCTCTTTTATCATTAATCTTTTTAAAATACTAATTTATTAATTATTTAAAATTTTGGAGAAGGGAGTTGTTACAACATAGTAAATTCATGCTTTCAGTTATTATATCATGGTATAAGTATGTGCTATATATGATACCTAGGGTATTGAATTATAAAATTTGTGACATTAGTAGTTGCCCAACTCTACTTGTATATTATGTAGGTAGAGCATCAATTAATTATCCTGTGGGGGAATGAATACAATATATAATTTATCCACCAAGAAACATTCTTTTCTAGCTATCATCAAATGGTTCCATCAAACTTGCTTTGGGTGCTATACAGAAGAGCCTTTCTAAAAGGCTAAAGTATTTCCAGGGGCAAAGCTCCAAAATTCTAGACTACTCTTTCTCCTATAATTACTGTGCCTCACAACTAACGATCTATCTTAAAAAGCCCTGTTGGCTGGGTTCTGAGTTATAGTCTAAAGCTCATTATAAAATATGACTCTGGATTATTAAAATGGCTAAAATCTACGTTTCTTCTCTCATATCTTATGAATGGGATTTTCCCTTCTTTCATTCCTGATGTCCTCTTTCCCCTACATTCTCAATAGTAAGACCCAGTAATTCAATTCATACTGTCAACATGACTGACTAGACAGCAAAATTCAAAGAACATTTGAAATATTCCCCAGATGAGAGGCAATTGCCAAAATATCTCTTAGTCTTCTTCCCTGAATCCTTACAACTGAGAAAAGCATATAAATAAAGAGGTATGTGGAACCTAATCCAGTGGATCTTAGAGCTTTAAAAAAAAGCAAGCAGAGTTCAGGGAGAAAGTTTGGCTTCTGGTTCTCACCCCATGCTACTCACTTCTTCAGCTCCAGTTGATAGACCTCTACCTCTCTGAAATTATTCCTTTGCTGTCAACAGCCTAAGAAATATGATTCTGGAAATCTGTTTCATCTTTTACACATAGCAGGCGAGGCTCCCCAGTTTCTCTTTTGGGGTTCTCTGTCCCAACTATCTACATAAAGGTGTCTCAATGTTGAAAATAACAAAAGGCAAAGGGGACTGGCAGAGTAACATGACTGAACCTGAAATCTCACCACTTTCATCCTCATATTCTTTTTTTTTTTATTTTCTATTCTGCTTTTTTTTCTTTTTGTTTTTTCCTCATATTCTTATGTAGCTTCATCTCTGTTGCTACAGTATTACTTGCTTTTACCTCAAAGACTTATCTCTACTAGGTATATAAGTCATTTTGCATTTACATTATTGATCATTCTTATTATTGAATTTCTTGTTTATGGAATTTCCATCCTCTTAAGAAGTATTATTTCAACATGTTTCCATTGCATTTGTAATTTTCCAGTATGTTGACGACCATGCTTAAGTGTGGAACCCAGAAAGTCTGTAAAAAGGTTCAAGGGAACTGCACCTTTAAGGAGCAGCTTGGTTCTCCAAAGCCACCAATCCCAATCCCCACAGCTGTGAATCACAGCACACTAGAGAAACTAAAAGATATGTTTTGGTAATCTTTATCTCACTCTTTGAACAGAACTAGCTAACTCTAGTAACTGCTTTGACCCACACTGGTATTCAGTGAAGTCATAAAACAAATTTACTGACAGATGTTACTTATGAATGAATGTATGCTTTTATTTTAATAACTTTGCTGTACTTAAAAAAAAACTTTTATATATTCTGTATTGGAAATGGAATAAAGAGAGAGGTTCAAAGATTTTCACTGCAACTGCCTCTCTGTCTCCTTGTATAATTATCATCCTCTCATATAATATGATCCATTCTGCTGGTCAGAATTAGATCTCCAGCAAATGCTAGCAAATGATTCCCACAACACCAATAGAATCATTTCTCCCTTGAGCCTTAGCCTTATTTTTTTTTTTTAAAGGAAAAACAAAAGAAAAAAAAAACCACATTCCTTTATTTAAAAAATTCATGGCTTTTCTGAAATCTCCACATGTACTAGCATTAATCATATCAGCCAAGATAGGATGCCACCAGATTTCCTTTCACACATAAAGAAAAAAGCAAAATGATAATGATGAAAAGACAATGAGCAATTTCTGGAGGCCAGGCACTTCATCTGGTTTGGAAGTAACCATTGGTTCTCAGTCCTAGGTTCAGAGGCAGAATCAACAAAGAGCTTAGAAGAATCGCAGTTAATGGGAGCTACTCTCCAAGGTATTCATTTTCATTGTTTTCCACTTTGCATTGTACTTTTTATTGTCCAGCAGCAGCAAAATTAACAGTAGTAGTGATAATTCTGAAAGAGAAATCAGAAGAGTAAGGTCATTCTTCATTTGGAACCAACCAGAGAACCATATAGCCAGGGTTGATAAGTTGATAAGTACATCTGGATTCTGAGGACTGTTTTCTTGATTCTTCTTTCTGATATCTTGATGAGCTACTATTTTTTAAACTTTATTCAGGAGACAATAGGGAAACATTGAAGGAATTAAGCAAGGAATATCATGACAAATCTATCCATAAAGAAGATAAACACAGTAGAGATAAAAAGGATGAATTAGTAAAAAGTGGAGATAGGACAGATGCAGAGAATATATTTGGGAATACTTGTGTAAGAGATATTGTAATAGTCTAGGCAGGTGATAAACAAGGTTTACTTATTCTAGGGCAGTGATAGAAATAGGGGAGGAGATGAAGTGTAAATGTGGCATGAAAAAGACTTGGTAACTGAATGGATAAAATGTAAGAGATGGGGAATAATCCAAGATAATTTTGAGATTTCAAATGTGGCAAAAATAGAGATCGAGAATTTAGAAAATAAAAGCAATAATTTAGGGGGCAAGAAAACAAAGTTGGCTTTATACATGTTAAGTTTGGAATAATAGATTATATAATGAAAACATTAAGAAGACAGTTGGAAATATGGGTCTGGAATTCAGAAGAGAGATCAATTTATCAATCAACAATTTCTTAAATGTCTACTATATGTCAGGTATTCTGCTAGGTGGTTGGGATAAAAAGATAAAATGAAACTCTATTGTTGAGCTTACATTTTATTGGAGATCAAGGTTGAAGATATAAATTTGGAGGCCATTAAATCATTCAACAGGTATCTAACAGGTCACAGATTCACAGAATTTTAGAATCATAGAATTTGAGAATTGAAAGAGGCTTTGGAGGCCATCTAGACCCACCCATGTCCAGAAGAATCCTAATAATGACATACCCTACAAGTGGTCATTCACCTTCTGCCTGAAGACCTCCATGGAGGAGGAATGCACCACTTTTTGATGCAGACCAGTCCATTTTTTGCTAACTCCAATTAGATAGGTGTTGGTAAATGTTAACTATAGGTTCTTAAAAAAAAAACCCACATATATATATGATGCACTTTTAAGCTTAATCTGTATTAGTAACATTTTCTTTATCACTTTCTTAAATCTAAAAATCAGCAAACCAGTAAATCAAGCCTTGTTTTAAAGCAATTACCCACTTCCAATATATAAATGCTCACAATGAAAATTTTAAAATTGAATCTTGAGAGATAGTACAAACTGGCTCCAGAATATCCCTCTAGCTATTTCTAATTCACATTTCTGGCTCTAATTGTGGGCAGTTTTCCTGGCATTAAACCAAAATTAACTTCTGTGACTTCTATCCATTGGTTTTGATCCTACTTTCTGGGACCAGTACTATGAGATATTGGAGATACAAAGATAAAAGTAAAAAATATCCTTGTCCTCATGAAGCTTACATTCAATTTGTATGGTGAAAGGGCAGAGAATGGTATATGACATATGTACAAATAAATAAATTTCACAATAAGGAGTGGTAAGGTCAAAGGAAAGATGCTTTAGGAAAATTTGAGAAGAGAAATTCAGCTAGGGAAATCAAGAAAGGTTATACAGAGTAGATGTCACATGAGTTTAAGTAAAAATTCTGAAAGATGCACATGAGAAGGGAATACATTTTAAGCATCGGAGACACCCACACAATTTCATTGAGATAGGCAATTACAGATCAAACATAGAAGGATAATTGATAGAAATGTGGAAATGTCAGATAGTGGAGTCCCTTAAATATCCTCTGGGACACTTTGGGCAACTTCTAAATAGCATTTGGAAGACTAAGGGATAGCTTTGTTGGGAGGCACTTTGCTTTTCAATAGCATTAGGAGGTAAAACTGTCAATATATAATTATGATTGATTATATTTACTTGGAAGAAAAAATATCCCTTATCTGACTTGATGACAATTCTTAATTACTAGATGTGGGTGAGAAAGAGTCTTAACTTCTCTAAAAGAAGGATGCAGCCCTTTCACAAAGGCCTCTAAGGTGGAAACTTTTTTTTTTTTTTTTTTTTGCATCTTCTGATATGGTTCAAGAATGGTAATTTTGGTAGATGGGTCAGGAAATACTGATTTAGTAACAGTACAGGAAGAGTCTCAATATTAACTTAGATTGCATGATAGAGTACATGAAAGAGGCTTATGACCTTTTAGCTACTTTACTACAAAAGACCCTGATGTGTGACAAAGAATTATTAACTATTCCAGAAGTGTCTTTTATATGGTCCTATTATCTTGGATCTTCTCTTGCTCCAGGAGAAGAAATCTATGAAGTTACTGGAGATGGCATCTGTGCTATACCTCTAATGTTCCTGATGATGTTCTGGTTCATCTTCATCACTTTCCATTAGCAGACCCACAGAGAAGTGCAAAAGATTTGATATCACCCACCACATGGACCAAACTATTGAGACTTGAAACTTGAATTTTCTGAAGGAGGGAGGAAAAGATTAGGCTCTCTTACTTTTGTTCACATTTTTTCTTCATTTCTCTCATTATGGTAACTCCTTGGAGTATGTGATTACTTTTTTCTTGTTTTTTTCTTTAGTATTATCCATGCCAAGAGCACTGTTTTATATTATTTTAAAAGGTAGAAGCTCCCCTAGAAGTTAATGGATAGAAATAAAAAGAGAGGTTCAAAGATTTTCATTGCAACTGCCTCTTGGTAGAAAGAACATGAGAGGACAAGCATTTCCCTGATTAAAATTTTGGGGGGCAATGTTGTCCTCTTTTTCTAATCTGTATGGATTAATTTTCCCTCAAAGGAGACAGAGCTATCGCTAGGATTGGATCTGATTTCCTTATGTACCTTACTGGTGATCTAAAGGCATACATAGTGCCAGTCTAGGTTATTTAGGGCTCTTCAGACTTGGTGGATTTCTGAAGACAACATAAAGTCCTTCACCATGTCCTGCTCTGCTGATAAACTCTTAAATGAACAGTGCTAGCAACTGCCCCTTTTCCTTTTTTTTTTTTTTTTTGAAGGGTAAAGATATTATTTTATTTTTTTAAATAACTTTTTATTGACAGAACCCATGCCAGGGTAATTTTTTACAGCATTATCCCTTGCACTCACTTCTGTTCCGATTTTTCCCTTCCTTCTCTCCACCCCCTCCCCAAGATGACAAGCAGTCCTATACATGTTAATAGGTTACAGTATATCCTAGATACAATATATGTGTGCAGAACTGAACAGTTCTCTTGTTGCACAGGGAGAATTGGATTCAGAAGGTAGAAATAACCCGGGAAAAAAACCAAAAATGCAAGCAGTTTATATTCATTTCCCAGTGTTCTTTCTTTGGGTGTAGCTGCTTCTGTCCATCATTTATCGATTGAAACTGAGTTATGTCTCTTTGTCAAAGAAATCCACTTCCATCAGAATACATCCTCATACGGTATCGTTGTTGAGGCATATAATGATCTCCTGGTTCTGCTCATTTCATTTAGCATCAGTTAACTGCCCCTTTTCCTAAGCTTTCTGTTTCTCTCTTCTTGTCATCAGTTTATTCCACTACTAATTTTAAAGAGTAACATGTTTACCTTCCCCTACCCTTTCTTTTTGCATGCATTTTTATTTGTAGGACAGATTGGGGAACAATAATGAACCTGAAATAAGAGCAGAAAGTTATTCCCTTTCTCCTTATTCCTACCCCTCCACCAGCTATTGGTGGACTTTTCCCTAAGAAATCACCACACACAGAGACTTCCTGTAAGAGTTTTCTAAACAGTCTAAGGTGTTAAGCAGTGAAAGATTAGGAATCTAAGGAGAATTATAAATTTCTACCTAGACTATTGTTGTTAGGGAGTCAGAAATTCAGGATTGAGGAGGAATAGGAGAGGTTCTTGACTAGATTCCACATCATCTTCCTTAACTTTTTTCTATACATGGGGTTACTCTATCATGCTGTTATATGTGAAACATCAGACTTCATCCACCTCTAGGTAATCCCTTTTTGTATGACAAGAACATTTAAAGCCTCTTGCTATATATTATATATTTCCTTATTTTCTAAAGAATGTTCCCTTGTAATCTCCTACATTTTATTTTTCAGTCTTAATTATTACTTCTTGAATAGCTAAATTACATGCTTCAGAAAACTTCAAAAGCTTTCTACAGTAAAAAATTAGAACAAAAGTAAGTTATAGAGGATCTACAATTAAATAATTTTAAAGTTCCTGTTTTTAAATATAAAAAGGAGTTATTCAAATTTAATGGGTATATTCTCATATTATTAAAAGAATTGCTTTTTCTTTCTACTTTGTATATATTTCACAAACCCTAAAATCTATAACTGCATTGTATGTCAACAACTCACCAAAAATTCTTTTTTCCCCTGAGGCAATTGGGGTTAAGTGACTTGCCCAGGGTCACACAGCTAGGAAATGTTAAGTGTCTGAGACTAGATTTGAACTCAGGTCCTCCTGACTTCAGGACTGGTGCTCTAGCTATTGGGCCACCTAGCTGCCCCCTCACCAAAAATTCTTAAAGAAAAATAAAATCCCATTCTGAATAGTTTATCAAAGGAAATATGAAGTAACTAAAAATTCATGTGAGTAGGGACTGTTTCATTCTTTGTGTTCTCAGCAACTAGCAGAGTGCCTGGTACATAATAGTTGCTTAATAAATGTTTGCTGATTAGTTGAGTCTACCCTAAAATATCTAGGTCAGAAAACTAGTTATAATTCTTTCTTTACTCTATCCTTCTTTTATACAAAAAACTGCAATGAAACTGTTTTATTAATTTTTAAAATTTAACATTAAATATAAAATAAGGAAAACCAAAAAGAAAAAGAAAGACAGAGAATGAAACAAAACGAAACAAAACAAAACAATGAAACAATGTTTTGTGCCCAGTAGAACATCAGGAAGCATTCAAAATATGTAACAATAAATTTCCAATTCAAGAAAGCATATATAATAATAGAAGACATTATGCTCATGATTGTCTCATCTTTTCTTTGCTTCCTTGTAGGTTATTTTGTCTTCTGCAAACTTTTTACTTTATTCTTTTTTCTTCCTTTTATCCCTTCCACCTCCCCCAAGCAGGCTATACATACACATACACACACACACACAGACATATATGTACATATACACATACATATATAGGTATATCTACCCACATTCACATACATATCCCATGCACATGTATTTATATACACACATGCATTCACCTACATGCATACTATATTATATCTATTTATATATTATACATTTATATATATAGATATGCATCTAAAATAATATTTTATTTTATTTTGTTTATATATCTCTTATTTCCTGCTAACTCTTCTTCTTTAATTCTATTCTTTAACTTGCCCTGCTATAATTTAACCTTCCCCCATCCATGGATCTTTCCCTTATTTTCTCCCTACCACTGCATCTTTTCTCTCCCTCTTTATCCCTTTTCTATGAATGCTGCTGCTTTATTAAAAGAGGGCAGTCCTTAAAATTAAAAGTTCAAGTTGGAATTTTAGTATGCCCCCCAGCACTATGTCTCTGGCAGCTGTAGTAGCTCTCTATCTCCGTTTTCAGTTTTCACCGCCCTTCCCTGGATTCATGCTAGTACTACTGTCTCCTATCCAATAACATCTTACTCTCACCTAGACATTAAATTGCCTAAAATTTTAGCTGGTAATAGCTTAAGCTATTCTGAATTCCAGGAGCATTTATATTTTAATAATGAAACTCTTGAAGAAAAAATCTTTCATCTCTGAAGCAATAAAACTCTAATGATTCAGGGGAATATCAGGAGGACAGAAGAACTTGTTAGGAACAGATCAAATTATATCATTAAAATGGATGGCCACCTACCCATACCAGCAATCTGATCAGTAACTAACGAGGCTCCTCTAAAAAGCTTACGAAGTAGGGGCTAAATTTGGAGTTTTGTTTGTAGCAACAGATGACATCAAAAATTACTTATACCTCTTCTAAAAGAATTTCACTTTGACTTTTCCTGCTGAGACTAGCCTCTCAGAATTTTTAATCTTTATAATTCACTTAGGAAAATTTCTCAGCATCAATAATTTACAGATATCAGTGGCCATTTTATAGATCATTTGTTTGTAATGCTATTGCTTATTTTTTATATTTTATATTATTGATTTGCTAATTTTTTATTTTATTTTTGTTGCCTATTTTTTCTTTCTGTATTAAGTTTTATAGCTCTGATCTTGCTTTGAAAAAAGCTATTCTTATATAAATTCATTTTTGAAAATGTGTTTTATTTTTAGTTTTTGTGTTTATGTTACCTACATTTTCCAATGTATCATTCCCTTACTCCTCCCAGAAAATCATTTCATGTGAAGAAGAATAAAACAGAAGAGGAAAAAAAGTTTCACAAAAACTTCCCAATGTATTGGAAAAGCCTGATATTATACTCAGTGTTCCATACTCACTTTTGCACAGCAAAGTCTGGTTTGAAGTCAATTTTAGTTCACAAATTAAATTCTAATTAGTGTTCAAAAAAAGGAAGTAGAAGAATCAGGCATTTTATGAGTCAGAGTATTTCTATTTGGCTGGAATATAGAGTACATGGAGAGGAATACATTTGGTTCATGAATTATAGGATCAAAGAATTTAGGGTTGACTTTTCTTAGGGAATTCTAGTCTAAACATCTCAATTTATAGTTGAGGAAAACGAAGTCCAAAGAGTTAAAGATAATTGCCCAATGAAAATAAGGAACAAAACCAATATTCCAAACCAACTCCTTCACTTTTATTAACAATAAAGTCAGGAAGGTATCATGGCACAAGAATGTGAAGGGGCTTGAATATCAGATAAAGGAATTTAAACTCATATTGAATTTCCTAATATTTAACATAACTCATACTGAGCTCATTTAAAATATAAGTTTATGAATAGGTAATAGGGAGCCACTTAAGAGTTTTGAAGAGAATAGAGACATAATCAGATCAATGCATAAGAAATATCATCAGGAAAGATATATTAGAAAGAATGAAGAGTGGAGACAATAATCTGAGAAGGTGAGAATGATAGTTTCTACACTATATTGGTAGTGGGAAATGTATGCAAGAGATTGCAGAATCACAAAATGTAAGCAGTGGAAGGAAACTCAGAAGCCATTCTAATACAACCAGTATCTGGCCAACCATCTCTTTTGGAAATTCAATCTTGACTCGAAAAATAAGAGGGACACCAATCAGTCAGTCAATTAGTCAATAAGGACACCAATAAGTCAGTCAATAAAACTAGTATGTACCAGGGACTGTTGGAGATACAAAAAGAGACTAAACAGAATCCCTCTAGGACTATACAATCTAATGAGAGACATGATACAAGGGAGAATTTGGTGATGTTGTAGTAGTAGGATTGACAAGATTTTCATAACAGATTATTTATCAATGGTGAGGAAAGTAAAAGAGTAAAAAAAAAAAAAAAAAACCACCAAGATTTTGAATTTGGTAAATAGGTTGAATGGTAGTGCTACAAGTGGAATTATTAATTCATAAGAAGCAAGTTTAGGGGAAAAGATAAATTTACCCAGACTCATTTTTCCAACTTCCATTCTCTCTCAAAAGTGGCTGACTGATCCTGCCCTCAGGATTGTAGGTGTTAACCTGAGATGTTGTGACTTTTAAAATTATTGCTCATGATTCCCTTTCCAGTGGGCTCATTGATTATCCATTAACCAGCAGAATAATTAAAATAATTTTTAGAAAGGGATATTTACTAAGTAGATGCATCAAGGACAGTTATTACAAAAACAATCCTTCCCAATTCAAGACCATATAGTTTCCCACAGCTAGACTCTGTGAGGGAAGTGGGACCTTAGGTTTATAGAGTACTTGTGGCAGAGGGGTAATATAATTTCTGAGTTGGGGAAGTTTTTTTCTCCTTGTGTGAGTCTTTAAGAAATTACTTTTTAGGTAAAGGTCTCTGATGGACTTTGAGAAGGATGTGCTGGTAGAGTCTAAAAGTGGTCTTTCCTTGGGTAAGTTTGTCCTTGACATGTCTCCTGGATTTTAACACACCCATTGCCTGTAGTCACTATTGCTTCAGAGAAATTGCCACTGAAACTTATCATGATTATTATCTCCTGACTTTTCAAAGCTCACAAGGTCAGTGATGGGTGGGGAAGGTGAAAGAGAGGGGAAGAATGGGCTTACTTCTCCCTTCTACCCTCATTGTAGTCCTCTGATTTAAGCACAAGGGATCTACGTTCTCAAAGAGTCTCAAAGCATGACATTTTCCTTGTTTAAATATCTCTTCCCTGAAATAAATGGGTCAAGAGATGTGTTTAATTCTCCCAGCCAATTTCAATATATTTCCTGTGGCTTCATCAACAATACTCTCCTCTTAAGTTGATTAAGAATTTGCTCAGACTTAATTTATACCCTTGATTAAATAATTTAATAGAGGTGTCTAAAATTTGTTCACCCTTATTTTATATTTTTAATTGATTGATTAAATTAAGTACTCTGGGCTCTCTGCATCTATTTGGAGGAGAATATGTCTTTACCCTTATATACATGTTGAAAAGGAGGTGCTGATGAACACATCTAGATGAAAATGTCTTATAGGCACTTGAAGATGAAAATCTGGACATTAGAAAAAAGATCAGTTTTAGAAATAAAGCACATGTTTGGAATGTATCTCAACAGAGATCTTTAGTTGAAGCTCTGAAACTAAATGAAGTCACTTATAAAGTAGAGATATATGAGATGAGAGTCAAGGGGAAGATTCTTGGAAAATTCCCACTTTAAGGGCTTAGGAAGATGATATTGATAATTAGGATCATAGTTCTAGATTTTGAAGGGACATTAGGGGTCTTCTATTCCAAAATTCTCTTTTTAAAGTTGAGAAATTTGAGGCCCAGACAAGGGAAGTGACTTGCCAAGAGCACACATTAGATCTAAGATTGAGTCCAGATTTCTTGATTCAAGATCTTGCATTCTTTCTACATACATTGCTGACTCCCTAAGGAGATAGCAAAGGAACAGTTAAAGACAGAGAAAGAGAGCTAGAACAGTAGTCTATATATTTCTTTTTATTAAAGCTTTTTATTTTCAAAACATATGGATGGATAATTTTTCAATATTGACCCTTGCAAAACCTTATGTTCCAAATTTTCCTCCTTTCCCTCCACTCTCTCCCCAGATGGTAAGTAATCCAATATATATTAAACATATTAAAATATATGTTAAACCCAATATATGTATGCATATTTATATAATTATCTTGCTGCACAAGAACAATCAGATCAAAAAGGAAAAAAAAAAAGAGAAAGAAAACAAAATGCAAACAACAACAAAAAGAGTGAAAAATGCCATGTTGTAACCAAACTCAGACCTTACAGTCCTCTCTCTGGGTGCAGATGGCTCTCTTCATCATAAGATCATTGGAACTGGCTCAATCATCTCATTGTTGCCATCTACATATTTTAAATCACATATTCCATTAACTTAAAAAATTACATCCTCCCCAGATATGTGTATTGTTTATAAATTGTCATCCCTAGGCTCTCCCTCCAACTTTGGTCTAAATTTCCAATTGCTTATTGGACATTTCAAACTGGATATTCCAGAGAAATCTCAAACAATACATCTTTCATATGTGTCAAACTGTCTTTTCTTTCCTCCCAACCCTCTTCTCTTCCAAATTCCAGATTTGTAAGCTTCATATTATCCTTCACATCTCATTCTTTCACTATATTTTTAACATCTTGTATAAGGCAAGGGTGTGCTGGAGTTAGCTCATGTTGACTCAGAAGAGCGGATTGTTGAATTTTCAGAGTAATCGTTTACACCTTAGAAATGGGCAAATGCTACAAAACAGGAATTGATTTACTGATTTATTGATAATCTAAATTTAAGAAAATGATATAGAAAATGCTAAAAATATAAATTAAACTTAAAAGTGTGTCTTCTGTACATTCTATTTTTTTGAAAGCAGAATGTTAAAAATTTTTACCCTGCTCACATTCTGCCTCTTCTCTCACATACTCATTTCATGAATTCAGGTCTTCACTACCTCTCAACTATATGCATATGGCAAAGAGATTATGTATTTATGATAGAATCAGAGATTAATCTCCAACTCCTAGCTAAGTCTTCTGCATTATCCTGTCCCCTAAGCAGAGGAAACTAAATAGGGATCTTGAGAGATGGATACATTTAGCCCTGACAGCTACTCTATGCCTTTGAGATGTCTACAATTGTGACTCAATGAGAGTGAAATTTATATTACTATGAGAGATAAAGAAAAGCATGGTAGAAAGATGAGAGACACTCTAAAAAATCTGGACCTTGAATTGCTACTTATAAATATAGATAGGAAATGAAATCATCACCCTTAAAAGTCTCCCAAACATCTTTCTGATTTCTGGGGATAGTATGATAGAGATGATAGATTGTAAAATATATTTTAAATATGTGGTAACATAGGCTTGTGAACATTTGAGGAAATCTGTAACTTTGTCTCCCCAATATTTATTACTTTGTAGCATAACAGGCCCTTTTAAATTCCCTTTAGGAAGACTACAGATGTGAATTATTTCTAAGTTTTGTTTTAGAGATTTTCCTTAGCATTCTACTTTGGGAATTGTGCCATAATGAATCAGGAACTATGAGAAAAGAATGATCTTCATTATTTGGGGTCAGTCTCCCCTGAGAATGGAATTCAATCTGTGTGAGTTAAGAACAGGAGTCTTTTGTGAGAAAGGGACACCCTCCTGGGTCATAAGTTACATAAAATTAAATGGATTTAGAACTGGTTGGATGGCTGGAATCAAAGAATAGTTAGTTATTAGTGTAGAGTGGTCAGATTGGCAGGTAATCTAAGTTGAATGTTCCAAGGATTTTAATGTCTTTGCCAATAATGAATAAATATATCAATCAATCACCAAGGATTTATCAAATGCCTGTCATGTTTGAGGCACTATGCTAGATATTGGGGATGTAAAGGCAAAAAATTGAAACCAATTTTGCTTTCATGGAGCCTTCATTCAATTAGAGGAGACATATATGTATTATGGTATAATGGGCTAGAATTTTGGAGGTCTTGAGTTCAAGGCAAAGAAATATGTGGGACACTTAAAGAGAGAAGAGGAAGTTTTGGAATAGGAATCAATAAATGTTTATGAAGTGTTTACTATGTGCTAGGTTCTGTGCTAAGTTCTGAAAATACAAATACCAAAAAATGATAGTTCCTGTCTTCAAGAATTTTACAATCTAGTGAAAGAAGGCAATACACAAAAGACATGATAAGAGACAGCTTAGGTGGTAAATACTTGGTTTGGGGTCATAGTGGAGAAACCAGTGAAATCCAAAATGAATGTAGCTAGGTCAGAAATGTCTGAGTCTTACTACAGAATCAATCAGAGAGGAGGTAAAGCATTGGCTTTCTTAATCAAGGACCCAGTTAATGTTTGCTGAAATTTTTGTACCTAGTAAATTTAATTACAAAATTTGCAAATGACATAAAGCTAATAGGGATCACTGATATATTTGATGACAGAGTTAGGGTCTAAAATAATTTTGACAGGGTACAGAACTGGATTAAGTCAAATAGATAAAATTCTATGGGGATAAATGTAAAATTTTATACTTGGGTTTTAAAATAAACTAAACCTCTTAACAAGTATGAATAGGGGGAAACTTAGGTACAAGTTTGTCCGAAAAAGATGTAGGGGCTTTAGTAGGCTACAAAATCAATACAAATTGGCAGTGTGATATGACAGCTATAAAAGCTAATGAAGTCTTGTCCTTCAATAAAAGGGGCATAGTTTCTGGGAAGTGAAGGAAGTCTGTATCTATCCTGAGTGGATTATTGTTTATCAGGAACAATGGGTAGAACTTGGCAGGAAGCAGATTTAGAATTACTTTCTTGGGAAAACTTCCTAACAATTAGTGAAACTTCCTTCCAAAGTGGAATAAGATGGTTTTGGTGATAGTGGATTTCCCCTTACTGAATGTCTTGAAACTCATGCCAGATGAACATTTGTAGCCATCTTTCCAGAGTCATATATTAAATTTCTGGTACAAACATTTATACCTAGAACCCATCAAACACTACAAATCAAGGCTTAATTTAAATGCTTTGTTAGTCCTCTAGATTTAAAAGACTTAAGTGATTGAGTAAATGTTAATAATGCAGATTAAACAAGTGTCTTTTTTTTTTTTTTAATGGAGAAGCAGTTGTTAAAAATTTACCAACAAACTTCTGATAGGATTCTGATTGTTGCCCCCAGCCCATCATAGTTCAAACCTACCCCCAGCCCCAAGTCCTATAGAAATCATTAATCATGGATCTCACTAGAACAATGAGAAAGCCAGAATATTCTGTAACCACATCTCCAAGTTACCATATGATGGGCACCACAAAACATAATACAGAAATCAGCCAATAAAAAAATTAGCACCAACAAGATGATGAACATAACATTAGACTGGAAACTTCAATAAATTTTTCCCTTCACATGGAGCTTGTGCAGTGGCCCTTCTTTGCAGTCCTTGGATGAACCTATGCCAGTTATAATATCATTGCCACACATTTGTATCCCCCCCAAGTGGGGTAGGATATACATTTTCTGTTTGCGTTCTGGGTAACTGTATGCACTAGTTCCGCCAAAGTTTTAGGAAACTTGTTGGCAAACTATTCCAATAATCTCAGATTTCACACATGTGATGTACTCAACACAATTTACTTTATAAAAATCCTTGCCTTGCTTTGCTGGGCTGCTGACTCCTTCGGGGAGCTTGGTCTGGGCATTGAGTATGTGAACCTCATTAAAATGTCTTTGCTTGGGTTAGAGACCATCTGAGCCTGAATTTTTTCAGAGGTGACACCATGACACATACCTGATACTTCAATACTTCTGCTTCTTCTGTTGCTAGAGGAAAGACCTTGTAATCATATTTAAAGGACTTGGACTTCTTTCTAACCCATTTTCTTTCCTTTCCCCTTATATATCAGGGTCTATTCAGTAACCTGATATTGTAAAGACAGTTTGCCATTTTCCTCTTAGATCAAATTTAAAAAAAATTTTTTTTTTTAGTGAAGCAATTGGAGTTGAGTGACTCATCAAGTATCACACAGCTGGTACACGTTAAATGCCTAAGGCCCTATTTGAACTCAGGTCCTCCTGACTTCAGAGTCAGTCCCCTCTCTGCACTGCACTATCTAGCTGCCCCCAAATTAAATTATTTTGAGCCAATCCATCAGTTTTTCAATATTTACCATCCCATTTGCCACTCAATTGCCCCTTTCAACAACTAAATACTAGCTTTCTCCAAAATCTGCCCAGGGCTGATTCTAGTTTATCAGTGTATCTGATTGAGAAGGCTTCTTTACTATTTTTCCTTCTTCCTTCCTTGTATGCTCTTCCACACCTTTTTAATTCTTCCCTAATAACAAGAGCATGTCATAATTTCCCTTTCAGGTCAAGAAGAAAGATCCATTGAAAATATAGAACTCAAACTTTCAAAGCCAAAAGACCTTACAAATAACCTAGTTTATTTTATAGATGAATAAAATGAGTTCTAGTGAGATGTAGCGGACTTGAAGAATGATGGACTTCTTGGTAATACCCTGGGAAATTTTATAATTAATGATAAAATGACAATACCTTTTAGTAGTGGTATTTATCCCAAATATATCTTATTTCTATAGTTGTTTGTTTGTTGTCTCCTCCATTAGATTATGAATTCCTTGAGAAAAGAACTATCTTTTGTATGCCATCAGTTTAGCAAGTCCAGCCTTGTGTGACCTTAGGCAAGTCACTTTATCTTTGCCTCCATTCCTTCACCTGTAAAATGGAGATAGGAATAGCACCTACCTCTCAGGATTCTTGGGTGGATCAAATAAAAAATTGTAAAGCTCATAATATAGTTCCTGTTATGTAATAGAGGCTATATAAATGTTAGCTTTCACTTATTTGTTTGTTTGGTATTTTGTCTGAGTTTGTGTAGGAACTCATAAAAAATAGTGGGAAGGGGAATCTATATTTGGCTTACCAAATATAATGAAATTTTATTTTATTTTTTGACTTTTCAATATTTTATTTTTGCTGTTACATGTAAAACAATTTTTATATTTGTTTTTAATATTTTGAGTTCCAGATTCTCTTCTTTCCTCTTTCTTTACCTCCCAACCCCCATTGAGCAGGTACATGTGAAGTTAAGCAAAACATTTTCATAAAAGTCATGTTATGAAAGAAAACATAGATCTCCCCCCCAAAACCCTCAAAAACACAATTTAAAAAAAAAAAAGGTATGCTTCAGTCTGTATTTTGATACAAGCAGTTCTTTCTTTGGGTGTTTTTTTTTTTTTTTTTTGTTTTCTTTCTTTTTTTTATTTTGATATATTATTTTTTCAATTACATGTAAAAACAATTTTAACTTTGAAAATTTCTCTTTCTCCTTTTCCCCATCAAAAGTAATTTGATAATATGTATAATATGATATGTGTACAATCACCCAAAAGTTATTTCTATATTAATTATTCTGTGGAAAAAAGACAAAAATTCTCAAGAAAAAATAAAATAGAAAAATCAGTATGCTTTGATTTGCATCCAAATATGGCCAGCATTTTTCATAAGTCCTTCAGAGTTGTATTGCTGAGAATAGCAAAGTCATTCATAATGCGGATCATTTTACAATATTGCTGTTACTTTGCATATAATACATTTCCTTTTGCATGTACTCATGGAAGTCTTTCCAGGTTTTTCTGAGAGCATTCTCTCATCATTTCTTATAGCACAATAGTATTTCATCATAGTCACATAACACAATTTATTTAACTATTCCCCAATTGATGGGCATACCCTCAATTTCCAATTCTTTGCCCTAAGAAAAGAGCTGCTATAAATAGTCTGTAACTTTATTGCAGGTGCTTTCCCATCTCCCCTCCCCGCCCCAGTCTGTGATACATACCTACTAATGGTATTATTAGGTTGTTATGTTAACATTAGGATGTTATGCATGGTTTTATAGCCTTTGGGGCATAATTCCAAATTACTCTACAGAATGGTTGAATTATTTCGTAACTTCACCAGCAATGTATTAATGTTTCATTTTTTCCACATTCCTTCTGATATTTGTCATTTTCCTTTTCTAACTTATTACCCACTCTAATAGGCATGAGGTAGTACTTCAGAATTGTTTTAAATTGTATTTCTCCAATGTATAGTGAGTTAGAGTATTTTTAAAATAAATTAAATTAAAATATAAATAGCTTGATTACTTTATCTGAAAAATATTCATATCTTTTGATCATTTATCGATTAGGAAATGGCTCTTATTTTTTATAAATTTGACTCAGTTTCCTATATGTTTGAGAAATGAAGCCTTTATCAGAGATACTTGCTTCAAAATTCTTTTCACAATTATTATGCTAACTATATTTATTCCATTTATTCTATTCTCTCTCTCCTTCCCCCTATCCTTCCACAAAAGTGTTTTGTTTTTGACTACTCCCTCCCCTCAAATGTCCTTGCTTTTATCACCCTTCCCCCATCTCATATTCCCTTCCCCTCCTATTTTCCTTCATAGTAAGACAGATTTTTACACCCAATGTTATTTCTTCTTTGAGCCAATTCTGATGAGAATAAGGTTCATTCAATCTCTCTCCGCTTCCCCTTTTCTCCTCCACTGTAAAGGCTTTTTCTTGCCTTTTTTATAATTCATAAGAAAAATAAGATAAAATTAAGGGGTGAGAGATGAATGTCCTGGGAGAAAGGGAAAGGGAAAAGTGGAATGGCATAAATTCACTGATATAAAAAAGGGGAATATGACATCTAGGAATATAAACAGATTGAACTTATAAAGTATCTTATGATTTTCCTTCCATGATAACCTTATTATGTTTCTTCTGAGTTCTGTATTTGAAATTCAAATTTTCTGTTCAGTTCTGTTTTTTCATCATGGATGTTTGAAAGTTCTCTGTTTCATAGACTATCCATTTTTTCCCTTGATGCATTATACTCAGTTTTGCTGTGTAAGTGATTATTGATTGTAATCCTAAGTTCCTTTGGCCTCCAGAATATAATATTCCAATACGAAATAATTACGAAATAATATTCCAAAGGATTTGTCTAATCCTTTAATGTAGAAACTGCTAAATTTTGTGTTATCTTGACTGTGGCTCCATTATACTTGAATTGTTTCTTTCTGGTTGCTTGCAATATTTTATCCTTGATCAGAGAGAGTTCTAGTATTTGATTATAATTTGGGAATTTTCATTTTGAGATCTCTTTCAATAGGCAATCAGTGAATTCTTTCAATTTTTATTTTACCCTATGGTTATAGGGTTTTCCGATATAGTTTTCCTTGATAATTAAATGATATCTAGGCTCTTTTTTTTTTTTTTTTTTTTGATTGTAGCTTTCAGGCAATCCAATAATTCAAAAATTCTCTTTCTGGATCAATTTTCTAAGTCAGTTGTCCTTCCAATGAGACATTTCACATTGTTTTCTACTTTTTCATTCTTTTGGTATTGTTTTATTGTTTATTGATTTCTCATAAATTCATTAGCTTCCATTTGCTCCACTCTAATATTTAAGGAATAATTTTCCTCAGTGACTTTTTGTATCTCCTTTTCCATTTGCAAAGATTGCTTTGTAAGGCTTTCTTCTTCTCGCTAACTTTTTAAACTTATTTTTGCATCACTCTCATTCCTCTTCTCAATTTTTCCTCTCCTTCTCTTACTTGATTTTCAAAATCCCTTTCAAGCTCTTCCATGGCCTGAGACCACTTCTTATTTTTCTTGGAGCTTTGGATATAGAAGCTTTGTCTTTGTTATTTCCTTCTAAGTGTGTATTTTGAACTTCTTTACCTCCATGGTACCTTTCCATAGTCAGAATCTTTTTCTGTTGTTTGCTAATTTTCCTCAGCCTATTGCTTGATTTTTAACTCTTTGTTAAAGTAGGGCTCTGCTTCCAGGGTAGAGGATACATTGTCTCAAGCTTCAGGGATTTTGTGCAGCTGTTTTATGAGACCTTTCTACAGACTTGTAAGTTTTCAGTTCTTTTAAGATGGCATGATCTAAGAAGAAGTATATTTATTCCTCTCCTGGTCTCTGCTCTGGTATGATTGATCAGAAGCATTTTTTTCTGCCTTGGAACCTCTGTGAGGAGGGTCCCTACTGCACTATGTCTATACGTTCTAGTAGTGCTCCTCCTCCCTTGGGACTGTGAGCCAGGGCTGTGTCCTGGATCTGAGTATGGGCAAAGCAACAGTCTTGCAACAGACCTTTTCTACTGACTTTCTAAGTTGTCCTTGGCTGGAAAATTGTTTCACTCTATATTTTTATGGGTTCTGATGCTCTAAAATTTGTTTAGAGTCATTATTTAAAGGTATTTGGAAGAGAATGAGGGGGAGTTTGGGCAAACCCCTGCCATTACTCAGCCATCTTGGCTCTGCCTCTCCTTAGTACTTATACCATGAAATTTTAAATGGGAATTCAAGCATAAGATTAGTAATATTGAATTCATCAAGGTGGAAATGAGAAGATAAATTTATAATAATGCCTACCTTCTCTCAAGCTATACTTCTCAGGGATTAATTCTATGGACAGTTTATTTTGCATTATTTGTATGAAACTGAATTTTGATGAGTTAATATCATATCTGAGACATGCCTTGAGAAAAACTGACCTTAACAAAGGGCCCCTAACTTGAATATATTCAGAAAGTACAGTAAGATTAAGGAACTCATTAGCTTCTCTAGTGATGACTCATTGTGGAAAGGCAGCAGACCAAACAATACACATTGATTAGATTGAAGAATAAGTTCATTTTGACACTAGGTTACATTCCTAATGAATAATTTAGTTTTTATAAGTCACACTATATTTTGAACACTCTTTATGTGATTTCCCCCCACTCTATTATTGTTCAAGGAGTGTGCTGTAAGGAGCAGGTATTTGACATTTCTCGTTTAACAATAACTATGTAGAGTTAATTGCCCTACCCATATAAAAATTATGAAAGGCTTGATATTTAGAAAGCAATAGAGTTTTATATAGTTCTCTGATAAAATTATTTTGTTCAATTAGCTTATTTAGCCTGAAGTCTGTCTATCAAGAAGAGATGGTGTGGGGCAATGGATAGAGGGCTGGGAAGATGTAGGGGTTCATCTCTGACATACTACTGGCTGTGTACCTTGGGTAAGACATTTAATTTCTCAGCACTCTAGGAAACTCTCAAACTATGTACAGTTATTCTTTCTATACTGGGAACTAGGGGCATGGTGCCCCAGTGATCAGAAAATCCATATAAAATTTGTTGGCCCTCCTTTTGCATCAGTAAGTTTGCATTTTTTTCTTTTTCTTTTATGGGATATTTTTAGAATATTATTATAAAATTTGTGGTAAGTATTTGGTTATAGGCTCTGCATCATCTGATGGCCTCCATATATCATCTGCTGCTTCTCCAAAACTCCCCCAAATTCCCGTTAAATTATTTATGCTGACCCACAATTTATCAAAACCATAATGAGGAAAATTGAAATGTGGAAAGGATAACTGTATTGCAGCAGAAGCACTGACCTGCACTGGTAGAGGGAATTTTCTCTTGTGGGAGTTCCCCTTACCAATGAAATTATAGGCATTTCTATACTATGTAGAAGTTCCAAGAGAATAGACTTTCTTATTATTTTCATGGAGTATCACTGAGAAATGGAGGGAACATCTGACTTTGTGTCTGAATAAATAAAGCTCCTAAATATGCCCTGTAGGATTAATAAAGCTATTTTGACCTGACGTCAAACCAAGTCTTGAGAACCATTAGCCAGAGCTCTAAGGGCAAAGACCACACATACTATATTCTGGGTTAAGCTTTATGAAGTGTGCCCTCTGCTGATCGTGAAGGAAGAAATGGAGACCCTTGAGTATTTGGGATGTAGAGGAGAGAGGCAGTGACTTAAAGAGGTCATGGATGGAGCTCAGAATGTAATATACAATGCATGAAAGTGAGACAGATTTATTGTCATTTATGCTTAGGAGAACTCATAGTACACAACAGGCTGTGCACTCATCAATTCTCTTTGTTCTGCTCATTTCATTCTTTATCAGTTTATAAAATTCTACAAAATTATTTGTTTTTGAAACATAGATGCTTCTGTATAAATTAATTTTCTGGCCCTGCTTATTTCACTCTGTATCAGTTCAGGTATTTCCACATCTTTGAATCATCTATCTCCTCATTTCTTGCAACATACCATCACATTCATATTCCGTAAATAATTCATCCATTCTTCAACATCCATTAGTTTTCAATTCTTATTTATTTGTTTTGCCTCTACAAACAAAGCTACTATGAATACTATGAAGTTTCTTATTTCTTTGTTCTCTTTTGGGTGTATTAGTTTCACTAGTAGTGTGTCCATTCTCAGGCCCTCCTGAGAATGTGTCTGTTTTCCCATAGGCCCTCCAACATTTAACACTTTTCTTTTTTTTGTCATTTTTTTCCACTTTGATAGACATGAGCTAGAATCTCATAATTGTGCCAATTTACCTTTTTTTTCCTAAATAGTATTGATTTGTAGTATTTTTTCAATATGGCTATAGATAGCCTGGGTTACTTCCTTTGAGAATGACATGCTTATATACTTAAACCATTTATCAATTGGGTAATGGCTCCATGGTAAATTTAAGTCGATTTCTTATATATCTTGCAAATGAGACTTTTATCATAAAAACCTTCTGCAAATATTTTCCCCCAAGTGATTGTTTCCCTTTTAATATTAGCTTTATTGTATATATACAAAATTTTTTATGTAATCAAAGTTATCCATTCTTTCATAATTCTCTCTATCCTTCAGTCATGAACTTTTCTTTTATTTATAGATCTTATGGGTGATTCTCCTCTCCTGTGTATCTAATTTGTTTATGATATGACCTTTTATAGCTAGGTTTTATAGCTAGGTTCCATTTGGAGCTTAACTTGATGTGAGATGTTGGTCTCAATCTAATTTCTTTCATTTTGCTATCCAATTTCCCCAGAAATTTCTGTCAAAATTCTAGTCCTTAACCTAGTAATTGGGGTTTTTGTGTTTAAAAGCATGCTTCAAGATTTGCAAAATGCTTTACAAATATCTCATTTTCTCTACACAACAAGCCTGAAAGGTAAGTACTATTATCCCCATTTTGCAGATGAGGAAATTGAAAATAAAGCAGAGTATAAGTGACTTGCTATGAAACTAGTAAATGTCTGAGGTTGGATTTTGAACTCAGTGGCTCTTGATTCCAAAAGCACTGTGCTCTATGAACAAAGCAGAATTGAATTAGCCCAAAGGAAATGTGAAATATAAAAAATTAGAGAAGCTTCCCCAAATGTTCATATGGACTATTTGTGTCCAATCTGTGGCAGAGTATTACGAGCTACTATTGGTCTTAGCAGTCACAATTGGATACACTAAAGTAACTGAATTCTAACATAGTGATGTCATTTTGGTCCTCTTTGAAAATGAAGATTATATACTTCAAAAACAATGATATATGATCATTAATTCTGATGGACGTGCCCCTCTTCAAGAATGAGATGAACCAAATTAATTCCATTTGTGCAATAATGCAAAGAACCAGCTACACCCAGAGAAAGAAATATGGGAAATGAGTGTGGACCACAACATAGCATTTGCACTCCTGTTTTTGTTTGCTTGCATTTTAAATTTCCTTCTCAGGGTATTTTTACCTTATTTCTAAGTGCGATTTTTCTTGTGCAGCAAAATAACTGTATGAATATGTAAACATATATTGTATTTAACATATTTAACATGTAGTGGTCTACCTGCCATCTAGGGGAGGTTGTGGGGGGAAGGAGGAGAAAAGTTGGAACAGAGGTTTTGCAAGGGTCAATGCTGAAAAATTACCTATGCATATGTCTTGTAAATAAAAAGCTATATAAAAAGGAAAAAAAAAGAAAAAAAAAGAAAATGAAGATCAGCAAACCAATCAAAGTAAAATAACAGATAAATTTGCTTCTGAATGTTCTAATATTTCCCACTGATTTATCTTAAATTTTTAAACTAATACCAAATTGTTTGGAGAACTATTAACTTGTAGCATAGTTTGAGAGCTGGAACTTTTTAAACCTCTTTTATTCAGATTTCTTTTAATTATTTCTCTTGAGAATCTTCACTTTTTGCCTCCACATGAATTTTGATATTTTTTCTAGTTCTATAAAGTGATTCTTTGACAATTTAATTGGAATGGCATTAAATAAATAAATGTAAGTAATATTGTTATATTCATGATGACTCAATCTGCCCAGGAACAAAGAATATTTTCCCAATTATTTAGGTTGTAGTTGTATTTATATAGTTCTTGTATATATCTTAGTAGTTAGACTTTCAAGTATTTCAGATATGCTGCAATTATTTTAATGGAATTTTTCTTTCTCTTTCTGTTGGGTTTTGCTGGTGTTCTGTAGGAATATAGATATGATGACTGTGTGGGTTTCTATTATATACTGCAAGATTAAAGATCTTATAGATCTCTAGGGAGTGACATGCTTATGTCTTTGCACTAGCAAAACTAATTAGGCAGTGCTACATAGAATATAATGGAAGGGAGATAGAGTAGAAGCCAGTAAGTTTGTTAAGAAATCATGCAATGATCTAGATGAGAAGTAATGAAGGTCTGAGCTAAGGTGGTGGCAGTGTGAGTGGAAAGAAGGGGATGAAATTGAGATACATAGTAGAAGGAAGTTGGTAAGACTTGATATCTAAAGAGATTTGAGTAGAAAGAGTTGATTCTGAGGTCTTGAAAATGGATAACTGGGTAAATGGTGTTTCCTTTCAAAGAAATGGAGATCAGCCAACAATGTCACATATTGCACTAAATCTTAGAGATGCAAAGAAGGGCAAAATCATAGGCCCTGCTGTAAAGGAGTTCCCGTTCTAATTGGGGAAGCATAATACAAATAATTCTATATACAAGTTATATGGAGTGTATATAAAAGCTAATCCCAGAGAGAAGGCATTAGTGTGATGGAAGATAAGCGTAGAAAAGGCCTCTTGCAGAAGATGGGAATATTGAAGGGAACCAAGGAATTCAGGAAATAGAGGTAAGGAAGGAAAACATGTAGGGATGGAGAAAATCAGTGAAAAGGCAGCCTGGCATGGAAATAGGAAGTTCAAATCCAGTCTCAGAGACTTACTAGCTTTGTGACTTTGAGTAGGTCACTTAACCTGTGTTTGCCTTAATTTTCTCTTCTGTAAAGTGGGGGTATTAATAGCCTACCCTATCTCCCATTGTTGTTGTGAGAATCTAATGAGGTAATAATTATAAAGCCCTTAACATAGTAGGAGCTATATAAATGTTAGCTATTATGATTATTAATTAAAAGACCATATCCAAAAATGGTGTGTCTTGTAGGAGGAATAGTAATACAATGTCAAGACTGGAAAGGTAGTGAACAAACAGAGGTCTTAATATTTTATCCTGAAAGTAATAGGGAGTTACTGAAGTTTAGTAATAGTAGGAGTGGGGATGGTGGTGTGTGTGTGGGTAATCAGATATGCTCTTTAGGAGAACCACTAGCAGTTTAGTAACAGATGGATTGAACCTGGGAGAGACTTGAAGCAGGGAGATTTGATTTTTTCATTTGTTTTGTTTGTGGCTGGACATAGCTAGTTGGAGACACGTGTACTTTTCTAGTGGGAATACCTATGAGTTGATGGGAATTTTTGGTTAAGGGCTCAGAAAAGTGTTTGGGATTCAAAATAGAGAACTGTGAATTTTTCCTATCCAGCTGAAAGTTTGATTTAATGAAATGAATGAAATTATCCATGGAGATTATAGAAAGAAAAGAGAAGGCTGAGGGGAGAATTTTGAGGCATATGTATGTTTTAGAGGAAGATGCCATTGAAGAAGAGAGAAGTTGTACCAGAGCTGAAGGAACTTGTATTATTCAATATTATAGAAAATGAGAGGGAAGAATTTTTAAAAAGGGGAAATGATTAATGGTGTGTTGTATTGTGTCTATATGTTGTGTCCAATGTACTCAAAAATTTTTTTTAACTTATTGCTTTGTTGGTTGAAACATATCACATAATAAGTATGAGAGAAGGTTAGAAGCAAATTCATTATTTTTCTCCCATCCCTGAATTTCCTATTGCCTCAAGCTGGGGAATCTGAAATCTGGCCCTATACCTCATAAACTATCTTCTACTCTGACAATAAAAATGAAAAGAGTCAGAATATAAGCGTGGGACTTTCACGTTGGCCTAGCTCCATGGTATTAATATGTGTTTATTATTACTAGAATAAAATATAATACTTTGTTCTACTTTCTAGGTACTAGTAAATTAAATAGCATGGTTATACCTGACTTGTTCTACCTACCTATTCCTATAATCATATATAAAAAAGATAGAGTGGCCCAAAAGGAATGAAGTTACTGGGTCAAGAATATGAAAAGTGGATTCAAGTCTATGAGCATGAGCAAACCGATTCATAAACTCATAAACCTAGAAGCTGTCTACTACAACCTCTTCATTTTACTGATGGGGAAATTGTGCTTAAGACTTACAAGGATTGTGGAAAGTAATTCTCTACTGTTTATCCTGTACATAGCTGCTTTATATAAACTTGTTTGCATGTTTCCTCCTCTAGTAAGGTCCTTGAGGAAAGGGACTATTTTTTGTCCCTTTTTGTATCACCAGTGCTTAGCATAGTGCCCTTATGCTATAGCTCTCACCATCTTTTTCATTGCCTCACAGTTTCCACCCAATATCTCCCTCTTTCCCTCTCTCTCTCTCTCTCTCTCTCTCTCTCTCTCTCTCTCTCTCTCCCTCTCTCCCTCCATCCTTCCTTCCCTCCCTCCCTTCCCATCTCTGTCTTTTTTATTTCTTGATAAATACTGATTGCTTGTTAGCCCTTTGCAAAAGGATTTCCAAACACATCACCTCATTTTATTTTCATAATAACTCTGGGGAGAAGCAGGGAAGGTATTGCTATGATTTTCTTTTTTTTTTGGCTGAAGCAATTGGGGTTAAGTGACTTGCCCAGAGTCACACAGCTAGGAAGTGTTAAGTGTCTGAGACCAAATTTGAACTCAGGTCCTCCCGATTTCAGGGCTGGTGCTTTATCCACTGCACCACCTAGCTGCCCCTGCTCTGATCATTTTATAGAAAAAACAAATGAGACTCAAAGAATCATTTTGCCAGAATTCAACTGTACAATGCAGATAATATCAGCACTTACCTCAGAGTTCTTGATCAAATGAAATAACATTTGTAAAGTGTGTAGCACATCAAAGGCACTATAATTAGCTGTTATTATGATGATGTTTGTTAAGTTCTAGAGCTGTCACTGAAATCGAAGGATGGTCTAGTACTGTTTCTATTTTATCTTTCTATTCTAGGGGAAGATTAGGGAAAATTTAGAGGTGGAGAGCCCGGGGAGGTAAAAAAGAGTCTCTACATGTCTAAAAAGTTGACATTCCTGCTGATAGTAGGGGGGGAGAGGGGAAGTAAGGGAAAGAGGTCTGAAGATTTGAGGATAGTAGACACTGTGAACAACACTAGTTTGAAAAGTCAGAAAACAATGTCTGTTCAATAGCCTAATTTGTCACTTCACTGACAATAAGCACTAATCATTTTTATTGAACATCAATACATGGTGGTTCTAATACAGTAGATGGAATTCTGCAAAGAAAGGCTAAAATAGTTATCAGCTTATTTTAGGTTCGATCAAAGGGCAGTTTGTGTGATTCTCCAACACCCATCAAATGACTGGGTAGCTTTAAAGCATAGATCTGTCTTTACAAAGAAATCTGAGAAGCTAAAATGACTAATGCATTGGTGTTCTTCTGCCCTCTCCTGGACAACTGAAGAGCTATCAAGGAAAATCAGTGAACTATTAATCCACAACAATTTTGGAAATCTTCCAAAATATCCTAGAAAGTCATACCAAAAATTTAATCAATCCATTTAAGAATTAAATAAAATCAATTTAACTTCTATTAACATCACACTAATTGGTGTTGATGTACTAGGGTATATACAGGGAGGAAGAGAGAGATAAAGAGAAATACAACACAGAGACAGAGAGATATAGAGATAGAGGCAGAGACACAGAAACAGAGATAAACACAGAAAAATAAACACACAAAAAAAGACAGAAAGATACAAGGAGACAGAGAGACACACAGAGATAGAGGAAGACAGACAAGACAGAAACACAGAGACAGACACAAAGAAACAGATACAGAAAACAGAGACACCCAGAGATAGAGAAAGACAAGGATATAGAGAAAGACAGAGACAGAAAGAGATTGAGACAGAGACAAATATAGAGAGACAGAAAGATGGATGGAGAGGGACAGAGATAAATCAAGGCAGAGAAAGAGACACAGAGAGACAAAGGTAGAGAGCAAAAGAGAGACAGAGACAGACAGAAAGAGACACAGAGAGGGACAGAGGAGATACACAGGTAGAGATAGAGAGAAAGAAGGACAGAGACAGATGGAGAGAAAGACAGAAAGAGACAAGGATAGAGTCAGAGACACGGAGTCAAACAGAGAAACAGAAAGAGAATAAAAAAGACAGAGATGGGAAGGGAGGGAGAAAAGGAAGGAGGAAGAGAGAGAGGGGGGGGGGAGAGAGAGAGAGAGAGAGAGAGAGAGAGAGAGAGAGAGAGAGAGAGAGAGAGAGATTGGGTGGAAACTGTGAGGCAATGAAAAAGATGGTGAGAGCTATAGTGAAAAAGAAAGATAATCCCAAGAATACCTTCGCAGAAATCAACCACAGGGGTGCTCTGATAAATTACTAATAATTGGCTCTCCAAAAAATGTACCCAAGACACACTTTTAAATTTAGACTGCATTATGATTTTCTCCATCATTTTCTCCAGGCAATCAACAAAACAATAACTCAAGCCCTGATGAACAGTGTTTTGTGGTTTTTTTTTTTAAATTTCCGAGGTATAAATGCTCACACTGAAAATTTCACAATTTTTCAGGAGCCTTTGGGAGCTTTTCTACTGCACTGACCTGCTAGGATAATGGTACTTTAAAGGCAAAATTTGTGATTATATAAAAAGAAGTAGGTAGAAAGAAAGGATTACAGAAGAGGTAATGAATAGCCTGTTGTGAGTGGATTGAATTGAGGAATACTTTTAAAATATAAATCATTGTGAATGTGTGCTCATTTGGTTTTGTTAATATTAAAAACATAATGAGTTATTTTAAAAATAAAAAACAAGATGACATCATGCATCTCAGAGAACCATATTCACTTAAACTTTTATTTCTTTTGAAATAAAAGTCATTTCTGAGACACCCAAATTAGATCACTGTGATACAGTGGGCTGGTGTATGTGCACATACACATACACACCAAGAAGTTAAAAGCATATGAAGAGCATATATATTTCCTACTTTTAATACTGAGAATTATTCTTATCTTTTGATGAATAATGCCTGGGACTCAATGAGTCATTAAATTGGCAAAAGGAATCTCAAGAGAAATTTGGAGTATGTAATTAACACAAACACACAGAAGAGCTTGATTGCAATAGACACTCCTCCAAATATCATTAAATGTTTGCAAGTGCTCATGAAGTGTCTTTAAAAGAAAGTAAACAAAGTATAAACAAATCTGGGGAAAATTACACTTTCTTAAAAAAGAATGATGCTAGCCTATATTAACACTACATATTCATGGATAAATATGCTTGTGTAAGAATAGTTTATATAGTGCACTGGATAGAGAGTCAGATTTGGAGTGAGGAAAACCTGAGTTCAAATCTGGCTTTGTGACCCTGGGCAAGTCACTTTGCCTCAGTTTTCTCATCTATAAAATGAGTCATAAAACAACTCCAATACCTTTGTCAAAGAAAACCCCAAAATGAATCATAAAGAGGAACATGGCTGCAAATATCTAACCATCAACAATAAACTCTTTATATACATAAATATGTGTATGTTTATACATGCATAGATGTGGATGTATACATACTTACATATATTGTTTAATAATCTGTTCATTTTTTAAACCAATCAGTGTATCACTTGGTACGTAGTTCTCTTGTTTACAAAGGGTTCATAATATTTGTGAGTTTCTTGAGTGTAGGGACTTCCTCCCCCTCCCTTTTTTCTTGTTTCCCCAGTTCTTAGCTGGAGATACAAAGGTACATAGTAGGTGCATAATAAATATTTGTTGAACAAATAAATAAATAAATATGTATAAATAAGAATCAAGAATTATTTTGCACTAGATGCATTCTGCTTTGTATCATAGCTATTGGTATATATATCTTCTTTTTGTCTTTTTGCTTTGCTTTGTTATTGTGTTTTAGAGGCAGCTAGTGGTTTAATGTAGACAATATTGGAATTGGAACCAAAAGACAAATTCAAAATATGCCTTATTTAGTAGGTATTGTAACCTTTCATATAACTTTCCTCAGCCTTAGTTTCCTCATCTATAAAATGGCCAGCACTTCCTTCACAGGGTTGTTGTGAGCATCAGATGAGATAGTATATGTAAAGAGCTTTGCAAATTTTTAAAGGACTATTTAAATGCTAGCTGTTACTATTACCTCCATTTTATACTCAATTAATTTTAAGCTCCATTAAAGTAGGATCTGTTTTTGCAAATCTCTCTGGAATGCCTGGCTGACAGCTTTATATATGATAAATACCTCATTTGTGTTTTTTGAATTGAATTAAATCTTCCTATTATACTAACATTTTCCACATGGCTATCAAATTGAGATTCCTAAAACACAGGCCTGACCTTGTCACTTAACCAGCTCAATAAGTTCAAAGGGCTCCCACCTGCCTCTAGGATAATGTACACAATTGTTTTTGTCTTTAAACTCTTCTAATAATCTGACTTTTCAGGAGTATCTCAGTCCAATTAGCCTAATTATTTTCTCTATATATGACATTGCAACTTCTGTCTCAATATTTGCCCTATCACCCTTACTCTGTTCTTTCTCTCCACCCCATAGAACTATAGCTTTCTTCAAAATGAAAACCTATCTAGATCCTGGCTCGTTCCACTCTGTGTCCCCAGAAAATTGATTTGTAACTGCTGTGTTCAAACAAGTATTCTCCTTCTATATTTACAAATTCCAAAATTCCTTTAGCTTATCATAATCTTTTTTATTCCACCTTTCCTTTTGCATTATCACCACAATGGTTTTCATTCTCTCTAGTTTTCTGTTTGTTTTCAGCTTATAATACTTAACACTGGCTGTACTTTCCTTCCCTTTCTAACACGTTTACCCCTTGATGAGACAGCGTAACTTTATGTCATCCTCTGTTCTCAAATTCCTTCTCTCCTTATTCTGTCTGTGATTATACCTTGCCAAAAACCCAACCTTGGATTAGTCCCCCTGTCCCTTTTTAAACTACCTATTTGCTGCTGGATCAAAGTAGAGAAAATCACAAACGTGTGCTGTGTCCACTATAAACTTGTTTGTTAACCTCAGATAGTACCTCATGAAGCAGATAAATACTCCTTTACTCTAGAATCAACTTATTACCTATTCTTCACAGCACACTTAAATGTTCTCTTAAACCTCTCCCTTCATAATTCCCCAAAATATTGAGGCTACTGACTGTAACCTTTTCTGTTCTCCTTATCTCACTATTATTCAGCTATCTTCCCCCAACATCTCCTCTTTAACTCCTGTTTCTAATGAAAAGATCATGCTTCCAAATTCCAAATTGGCTCCTTGCCAAATTCAATCCTTTTATAAAAAGAATTCTATCTCCTTCTGTTTTTTCAAAGATTTTCCCCTCTCCTATCTATCTTCAATCTCTCCTTACTACTTAAAAACATTTCTGTCTCCTTCATTCTTAAAAAAGGAAAAAAAAAACTCACTTGATTCTACCATTTCCATTTTCTATCATCTAAATCTCCTTTCTCCTTCTGGGCTAAAATTGAAAAGTCTGTTTCTACTTGGGAATTGTCCCATCTTCTTCCCTCATCTCTTATAAACCCTCTGAAATCTGGCTTCCAACTTCATCATTCAACTAAAACTATCCTCTCCAACTATTTGAGGATCTCTTAATTGCTAAACCATGTGATCCTTTCTCAATCTTTATCCTTGACCCTGCCATAATAGCATCTGATACTGTTGATTCCATTCTCATCCTGTAGATTAGCTTCTATCTAGGTTTTTGTGAAACTATTCTTGGTTCTCTATCTGTCCAACCAATCCTTCTCCTTTCCTTTGCTGGTTCTTCATTCATGTTGCAGCCAGTGCTCCTGAGTGCTCTCAAAAGCTCTATTCTGAGCTTTTTTCATTCTACACTATTTCATTTGGTGTCATCAGTTCCAATGGGTTCAATCAAAATCTCTACGTGATTCTCAGATACACATATCTACTCTTAGTCTCTCTCCTATACTACTGTTGTAGTTCGCCTACTGTATCCAAAATCCAGGAATAAGGAGTCTTATGAATTAAGCCCCAAGTTATAATAATACATAATATAATAATATACATATATAGTATAACAATATGTGTGTAATATGAATAATATATAAATATAATAAATGTTGATTTGTACATATTGAGTTTAAGATGTCTATGCGACATCCTGTTGGAGATATACAATACACAGAGATCAAGACTGGAGGTTTGGAGACAGGTTAAGACTATATAGGATATATAGATCCAAGAATCATTTGCATTTAGATAATAATTCAATCCATGGGAATTGAGGAGATCACCAAGAAAGAGTATATATAGAAAAAAGGGGCAGAGCCTTGGGGGATACCCAGAGTAAGAAGGGTGATGTAAATGACAATCCAATAAAGGAGAATTAGAAAAGGATATACAGGTAGGAGGAGAACCAAGAGAAAGCAGTGTCACAAAAATCTAGGGAGGAAAGAACATCCCTGGTATTCAGCCCTTCCCATGATAACCAGAATAGAATTTCTTGAAAATACCCATATTGGTACTGGTTCCCAAGATTCTCTGATGTCCTTTCCCTTGGTAAACTGTCCCTTGAAAAAGGAGGTATGAGGAACAGCTAGGTGGTGCAGTGGGTAGAGTACCAGTCCTGAAGTCAGGAGGACCTGAGTTCAAATCTGGTCCCCAACATTTCCTAGTTGTGTTACCCTGGGCAAGTCACTTAGACCCAATTGTGAGAGAAAGAAAATAAGAAAGAAAGGAAGAAAGAAAGAAAAAAGAAAAGAAAAAAAGAAAAAGAAGTACCATATTAGGGTAAAGAAAGAAAAGAAAGAAAGAAAAGGAGGTACCATATTAGGGTATCTCTGTACGACAGTATTTTGACTGCTAGACAGAAGAAAGAAAAAAAGAAAGAAAAAAAGGAAAAGAAAGAAAGAAAAAAAGAAAAGAAAGAAAAGAAAGAAAGAAAAGGAGGTACCATATTAGGATATCTCTGGTACGACAGTATTTTGACTGCTAGACAGAAGTAACTCCTTATATAAGTAGGTTGGGCTTTAAGGCTTAGGTGGGGCTGAAGGAACCTTACTGACCAGACTCTGCATGTTATACCAGACCCAAAGCTCTTTCTGGGCGAATGTATGGCCATTATTCTCTCATCTAGCAAGGGGGCAGGCACCGTATTCACTGATAACCATATTTACCCAGCTGTCCTGACATGCTCTTCAAATGTCATCAGTTTATCTGCCTACGTCTGCATGGGGGTGTGGTAGGGGATGCCCATAAGGTCAAGCTTGATGCCATTCAGGCAGGCTCTTTTCAGAAGGTTCTTTAATTTCTATGGGGTAGATCAGATAGACTAGATTCCTATTAGCCGGCTATCTCCCTAGTCAGTCTACTGTGGCTTTTAGTCAATATCTAATCCATCACTTTAGGAACTTCAATGCCCTACTCCCCAACATATTGCCATGGAAACTCATTTATGAGGCTAGGTTTATTTAACTTCCCATCTTAGCCACTAATAAAAAAAGGGAAAATTATGGTTCCCCCTCAAGGCTTCTAATTGATTTTTAAAAATTAAATTAAATTAATTTTTTTTATTAAAGCTTTTTATTTTCAAAACATATGCATGGATAACTTTTCAACACTGACCCTCACAAAACCATCTAATTGATTTCTTAACTGACTTTGTAAAAGTAATTTTGTAATCTATAATTTCCCCAAACTGATGGAATTCTGTCACAGGAAGAAATTCCAGGTTGCCCTCATTATACCAGAGTCTGATTCTTTAGGCTCCTGTTTAAACTTCTGTATCTTCCCAAAGTTCTTGGCGGTAAAAAGTCTGCTCACTCTTTGTTCTCTGAAAAGTAGTAACAGGGTAAGCCTAAGGCTCTTAGTACTGAGCCAGATTCCCAGCTTTCATCTTCACCCCTGCTTCCATTCTTTTACCTTACAGCTCTAATTTCCGAAAGATTTAACACATATTCAGTAAGACCTTGGGATCAGAAATTATACTTCCAATCTGCTGGTTTCCACCTCAAGTATCTGACTCTTCATGACTTCATTTGGTTTTTCTTGACAAAGTTAACAGAAGTGGTTTGCTATTTCCTTCTCTAGCTCATTTTACAAATGGGAAACTGAGGCAAATAGGGTTAAACCCGGGTCATACAAATAGTAAGTATCTGAGTCCAAAGTAGAACTTTCTGATTCCAGGTCCAGTACTCTAACCACCTTATCACTGGCTGTCCTTTCTACTCCATTAATATTATCCTTTTTCACACGAGGTTTTTATAAAGTCTAGAAGGCATCCCTCTGTCTTCATGGTACAGTCCTTAAAACCAAACATTTCTATTTCTTATTGCTGAATGCAGTGAATCAACTTATTTCCATTTTCTGTTAGCAAGACCATTAAGAATAATTATGGGATTCTACATCTAGCTTCATTTTAACTGAATGGTTCCTTTCCTACTTCAATGAGCACGTCAGTTATGATACCAGTGCCATCAAACCTTACCTCCTATACCAAAATGTTGTAAGTTAGGCTAGATTCAATTTGGTAGGTCAGGTTCAGTATTGAAATAAAATGAGATACTCATAGTTCATCTAATAGTTAACAAACAGAGGTTTCTTTATTCAGAGCATGGAAAAAACACTGGCTTAGGGAGATGTGACTCCACCTCATTTTTTAATCTAAAAAAAGTTAGCTTCAATATAACAATATTTTCATGTGCACTGATGAACAGGACTGCATATGAAAATATGAATCTATTTCACAACACCAACTTTTAAGAATGTATATGAAAAATAAATTCTATGCTTTACTTCAAAACTAGACTACATATCTGTGCTCCTCTGTGAACTTCCTTACATTCTCTTCTATATATCTTAAAAAATACTTTAATGACCTCTTTTTTCATCTTATTGCTTACATCCCCTTTCTTAATGAAAAACTGAAAGAAAAAACCCTAAATAATTGCAACAAATTGACAGTCTATGTCGAAAAATATTGTGTCTTTTCTGCATATTGAGTTCATTACCACTCTGTCAGGAGAAATGTCTGATCATTGCATTGTATTTATTAACTTTTTAAAAGTTATTTTTATTTACAGTCTGCCTCTAAACTAATACCTCTACTATTCAACAAAAAAAATTTTGTTTTTATTTACAGTCTTGCTATCCTTTTATAAACTGTTCTTATTTTACTGGAATGCCTATAATATATCTACTATTCAACAAAAAAGCATGTTTAAAAAATAAAACAAAAAAAAAAGAGAAAAAAGAGGAAAAAACCAATACAACCAATCAATATGATAAAAAAGTTCAAAACATGTGCAAGTGTGCAACACCTATGGATCTCTCAAATTCATGAAAGGATTGAGAGCATCATATATCTTCTTTCTCACCATGCTTATTTTTCATAATTTTGCAATGTTCACTATTTGTGTGTGTTTATTCTTTCCATTTACATTGTTATGTTTTTTTTTATATGTATTTTTTCTTGCCTCTGCTTATTTCACTCTGCATCAATTTATGTAGGTCTTTCCCCATGCTTCTCTGCCTTCATCACATTCTTCATATCTTAAAGCATAATAATATCCTATTATATTTCTACACACATTTTTTTTTTTTTTTAGCTATCCTCTCAATAGATGTTGAGGGGATTTACTTTTTACTTTATTTCTATCAGAAAAAGTGCTGCTATCAAATATTTTTGGGGGTATGTAGAGACTTTATCAATGACTTCTTTGGGATATATGCCTCATAATGGAGTGTCCGGCTTGAAGAAGATGAATGTTTTAGCCACTCTTTGCACAATTCCAAATTGCTTTCCAAAATAATTGTATCAGTCCACCATTTACTTATGTACTATCTTCTCACAATCCAGCACTTTTTAGGGTGTGAAGTGAAACTTCAGGGTTGTTTTGAATTTCATTTCTCTTATTATTAGTGATTTGGACCTAATTTCCTATAATTGTTAATTTTTTGCAATTCTTTTGAGGATTAATCAAAATCTTTGATTGCTTTTCTGTATAGGTCCCACATACACACAAACTTATCGGCTAATTTTATATGTATCTTGGATACTAAAAGAAATTTAATACAAATTTTTTTTCCCATTCGTGTTTCCCTTATTCTAAGTAAATTAGTTTTATCTGTGAAGAAGTTTCTCAGCTCATGTACTTAAAGTAATTATTTTTATCTCTTATTTGATAAAGAATTTATTTCCTACTCATAGTTTTGAAAGGTATACAACCTGCTTCTCTACGAATAAAAACAGTAATATAATTTTTAATGCTAGGTTCAAATATTCATTTAGTGTTTTGTGAAATATGGAATAAGGCCATTAAGCTAAGTCCAATTTCTGATGGGTTTTTCAGTTTTTCCAGAAGATTTTATTAAATAGGAACTTCTTTTTTGAGTGATTTGATTTTTGCTTTATCAAACACTCAATTATTGAGTTCTATTGCTTCTGTTTCTCCTTTATTTCTTCTACTTTTATATTTTTAAAAAAAACTAATACCAGATGGTTTTGATGATTGCTACTTTATGATGAAGTTTCAAGTCTGGAAGTGTTTTTCTCTTTCTACCCCTATCTCTTTTAATCATTTTCATTGATAATTAGAATTTGTAAGGAAGAATTATTTTTTCAAGTTGATAATTGAAATGGTATCGAATTTTGGTAGAATTGTCATTTTTACCATGAGTACTGATATTCCTTTGGCTATTTAAGATGATCTTTATTTCTGTACTTTGTAATTTAATAGATACAAGTGTTTTTGCCTCTTTGATAGATTGATACTCAAATACTTCTGTGGATTTTGTTATTTGGATTTCCCTTTCTATTATTTCTCTTGGATTTTGATATTACTATATAGATATGTGGTTGATTTTTGAGGATCTATTTTGCAGTCTGCAACTTTGCTGATGCTATTAACTATTAACTTTATTAATATCTTTGTTGATTTTCTAGTATGGCATCACGTGATCAAGAAATAGGGATAATTTTGCCTTCTCTTTACCTATCTTTAATTTCCTTCTCTTCTTTTATTGTTGTTACTTTCATTTCTTGAACTATATAAGATAATAGTGATGAGGAGGATGTCCTTGTTTTACTCTCACATTTATTGGAAAAGATTCTAGAGTATCCCCATTGCATATAATATTTTTGTTTCTACATGCTTTATATATATATGTGTATATATATATATATATATATATATATATATATATATATATATATATATATTAAAGGCTCCTCCACATTTAAATTAGTGTTCAACTTTGTCAAAGGCAAAATTCTTTTCTTCTTTACCCTGCATCTAATGAATAAAAATAAGGCTTTAGAAGTTTTTTTTTGTTATTATACTCTTTTCCTTAAAACTTCGATAGAATTCCCCTTTATATCTATCAGGAGATCTCTTGCCACTCCCCTTCCCCTTAGTTCTATTTCCTTTACTGAGATTGTGTTATTTATGATCTTATTTAATCTTCTATGAATTTGGGTAGTTTAGATTTTCAAAAGCACTCCTCTGTCTTCTCAGTTTTGTTAGCATAAAATAATGCCTAATAGATTTTGATTATTCCTTATATTTCTTTTTTGTTGTGATTTTTCCTAGGTTACTGTCTATTTTGTTGATTTAATTTTGTTTTTTTTGTTTGTTTTCAGTAGTATTTTCCCCCATTTGCATGTAAAGATAGTTTCCAACATTCATTTTTGTAAGATTTTGAGATCCAAATTTTTCTCTCTCCCTCCCTTCTCCATGACAGTAATCAATCTAATATAGATTATACATGTATAATCACATTAAACTTATTTCCACATTAGTCATGTTGTGAAATAAGAATCTTGTTGCCTTCTTTTTACTCAGATTAGCTAAAAACTTATCCATCTTATTATTGTTTTCAAAGAATTAGCTCTTAGATTATTTATAATTTCTATAGTTTTTTGGTTTCTAGTTTACCTACATTTTTTTTTTTTTTTTACTAATTCCATTTTGTACTCATTTTAGTTAGTTAGTTAGCTAATTAAAACATATTCACTTCATTCTTTTTTATTTTTTAAAATGTGTTTGAGGAATATAATTTTGGCCCGGAGGATGGCTTTAGTTGTAGCTCAAAAATTTTAATATGTTGTTCAGTCATAATTTTCATGTTTCTATGTTCTTTAAACTCATTCAATATTTAGGATTTATTGTTGGCTCCACTTGAGTTTGTGTTCTTCGTTTATGATCCTTGAATAGCTCTACTTAAAACAATAATAAATTCTATCCCTCATCCTTGTTGTTTGTGTATCTCTTCTACTTTAGTTCTAATCCATAACTAACTCCTAATTCTCCTACTTTATTTCTACTCCGTAACTTGCCTTTCTATTATTAATCTCCACTACCCCAATTCAAGGATCCTTTCCTTATCTTTTTCCCCTACTGTCTCCCTTCTTTATCCCATTCTTACTAAATTATCTCTTCTGTTTAACACCTTCTGTGCCATCCTTTCCCTACTTCCTTATCTCTGTCCCATCAATCTATGTACCTTGTCCCACTGCCATAAATCTGTATAGCTTTGTATACCCCTCCTGATCCTGATTTCTTCCTCTCTTATTTCTTTAAGGATTTTGGAAGGTTTATTCCCTTCATCACATCTCTATCTATAAATACAACCTTTGTGGTATATACATACATATTTTTACATGCATATGTATACACACAAACACATATATCAACCTGGTTTGATGATCACATGGGAGTATTTGTTTCCAATCTTTGTATATCAATTTGAGCCTGTATGGATCTGATCAGTCACAGTTGGACACTATAACTTGATTAACATAGTTTTGTCATTTTGGTCCCCTTCAAGAAGGAAGGACAACCACCACACACATATACAAGAATATGTATACATACACATATGCATATGTAAGTATTGTTAGCTATTTAACCCATTGCCAATGTCAGTAGGTTTTTAAAAATACTAGTCCTCCTCTCCATCTAATGTCTGTCAATTCTTTCTCCACACCTCATTCATACAGCATAATTGCTATTTTTACCTTTTCCTAGACAATTTTGCTTTTTAGAGTCAGATCATACTCAGTTCTGCACCAATCTTTTTTTTGAACTACCTAATTACTGACATCAATCTTAGACATATGGTTTACATTTCCATGTATAAAACATGAACATTTTGTCCTTGTGGAGTCCCTTGAAATTAATCTTTGATGTTAGGCTTATATGTTAAATTTTCTATTGAGTTCAGGTTTGGTTGGGACAAAATCCCCCAAATTTGCAAGTTCATTGAATGTCCTTTTTTGTTTTGTTTTCTTCAATATTATGGTTACTTTTGCTGCATAGGTTTTTGGCTGCAGGTCTAATTCTTTTGATTATCAATATATAGTATTCCTGTACCTGCAATTATCTTTTATCATAGCTGTTGATAAATCCTATACTATTCTAATGGTAGCTCTAGCATATTTGAAATTTTGTTTGTTTTGTTTCTTGTAAAATTTTCTCTTTAATTCAGGGGTTTCAAAATTTAGCAATAATGTTTTTACGTATTTCCCTTGTAAGATCCGTTTAGGTGGTGATTGGTGTAGGATCTACTGAGGTGATGATTAATGGACTTTTTTATTTTTTATTTCTACCCTCCCCCTCACGTTCTATCACTTCAAGGCAATTTTCTTTGATTATTTCTTGTATTATTATAATAGGGTTTTTTTTAATCATAGCTTTCAGATAGTCCAATTATTTTCTTTTCTTGATACGTTCTCCATATCTCGTTTTTCTTATGTTTCACATTGTCTTTTATTTCTGCCATTTTTAATATTATGTTTTATTATTTCTTGGTCTCCTACAGCTTCACTGGCTTCCCCTTTCTCAATTCTAATTTTCAATGTATTATTTTCCTCTTTAAGACTCTGGATCTCCTTTTTTAGTTGACTTTATTTTCATAACCTTATTTTTCATGGACATATATACATATATTTATTTTTTTTCTTCAATCTCTCACTTGATTTTTGAATTCTTTTTTGACTTCTATAAATTCTTTCTGGGCAGGTAGTCATTTAATGTTACTCTTTAGGGTAGAAGGGCTTTTTTTTTTTTTTTTTTTTTTTTTTTTAACTTCAATGTCATTCTCTGATGAATTCCAGTCTTCCTCATTTCTAGAGTAACTTTTTGTGGTTAGATTCTTTCTCCTTTGCCTGCTTATTATTCCTTTTTGATGAGAATTTATCAGTGTAACCACCCATAATTGTGGGGTGTGGGGAATAGTCCCTCTGGCTTCACTTCAGCTGTCCCTTTTGACGTGGAACCCCAAATCAAAAACTCCTCCTGCAAGTGCCCAGAGCCAATAGCATTCCTGCTCCACTTTGTTTCTTGATGGGTTCCTTCTCCAGGGCTATATCTTTGCAGCACAGCAGGGCCAGGCATTCCTTATCAGGAGGTTTCCACCAGACCCTGGACTCCCCAGGCTGTCTGAGAAGTGAAAGTCTCTGTGATTGGGCGACCTCAGAACCCAGCTAGCCTCAGGGTTCCCCACTTGCTATTTCAGTGGAGGTAGCCTGGAGGTATTTATACATCACACTGGTTAAACCTCAGTCCTGTGGTCTCTGGCTCTTCTTGGAATGGCCCCAAAGGACCCCTTTTGCCCCAACTCTTGTTTTTCACCAGTCTATGTTCACTATGAGGTAAAATTTGTTTTGTTTGTGGGGAAAATCTGAAGAGCTTGGAATTTTCTGACCAGAACATTCCAGTTTTGAAGGCTTTTGTTTTGTCTAACAGCAAGATTACAACCCCATTTTGGAGGAATTCTTTTGATGAGTGGCACATTTTTTTTCCTAGCCCCCTTTCTTAAATTATTTTTGTTTCTTAAATGTTTCTTGTAAGCAATACATTTCCACTTATTTTTGCTTTATTGGATTACTTGATTCATTCACATTTAAATTAATATTTTTCTCCATGTTTCTAATAGTTACTGTTCCAAATTATAATTTCCCTCTCTTCTACTATAAACACTGTACAATGTCTCGTTATTTTAGCTAAAAAAATTTTTTTAAAGGTGCCCTTAACCTTTTGTCCCTTTACCTTTACCCCCATCTCATCTGTATTTCCTTTCCCCTTGTTTCAGAGTTTTGCTTTTTAGTTCCTTTTTGTCTAATTAGTTCTTCTCTTTCTACTTTCCCCTCTCAAACAGAATGCCCACTTCTCATATCCATTAAAAAAAAAATCTATATTTTCATGCCTTTTTTCTAGAAAGGATTTATTTTCTTCATACCCATTATCTTCTTGTTCTATTCTAGACTTACTTTTTTGGTTCATAATCGTTACACTTAGTTACTCCTTTATTTTCTGTAATTCTCATGGTATTAAAATTTTTGAGTTAGGTATTTTGGGTTTTCTAAATAGTTTATCAATGCTGTGTAAATATTACTTTTTTTCTCTATTATGCTTTATTTTGAAAAATACCAATCCTTGTAGATAATATACTGCCTCAAGGCAGAACTTTTTCTATGCCTGATCATACAGTTCATTACTCTTATTTTCCCCTTATTGATTTTTTTCCTCATTAACCTCAAAAATCTCTTCCCTGGGTCATGTCCTTCTACTCTTCCAGGTTTCAGCTGCTCCCAGATCTCTGATTTCCTTCTAAGGATAAGTGCTTTAAGCACCAAATGTTTGCAGGTCATGCTCATTTTTATGTTCAGAATTCTCTTTATAGATTGACTTTCCCCATGGAGCATCTATTTGTGATACCCTTTCTACCACTGAAATAAGATTCCCCTTTTCTTCTCCTCTTTCCCTCCTCACCAGTTCTCTTTTTCCCGAGACTACAAGAATTATAATGCACTGTTAACCTCTGACTTGGTTAGGGTACACCACATATTCTCTTTTTATGCACTCTCATTTTGTCATTTAGTCCCACAAAAATCATAGATTTACCTGAAGGCAAGGTGTTGTGAGATTTAAGCTATGTTTAGGTATGTTTCTGCATTATGATTTTTATTTGAATTCTGCATGAATCCTTATGTCCTGCTATACATCTAGACGAATTTCTTAATAGTATTTTGTTAAATTCTTTTGTCCTCTGGTGTTTTAAGAAATACTCTTTTCAGGTCTTGTTTTCTTTCTAAGAATATTTTGAACAGGTTTTATGATTGAATATTCATTTTCTTTTTTCATTTATGAGTAGGGGAAATTTGTAGGGGACATCAATTTGGGAGGCATTTTGAGCTCCATTGCTCTTTGGAATACATTATTCCATTACTTCATGTGTTTTTTGATAGGTGCTAAAGTTTATTCAAGCTTCTTTTGTATTTAAAGATCTTTCTCCAGGTTTCTAGAAAAAACAATTTTCTCAATAGAAGTTTTAAATTTAGCCATTTTGTTATCCTCTCTTTAGGTTCTTTGGTAAGGCAAATCTTGGATTCAAGATTTTCTATTCTGTTGATTTTTTTCAACTGGGCAAGCCATAAATTCTGCTTTCAAAATTTTTCTTTCTCTTTTAAACCATTCAGGAAGTATGCTGTGGTTCCATGCTCTTAAAAATACAGAGACTTTTACTTATCAGGTATATCATTTTCCTTTATCTTGCATATTAATTTATAGATGTCTGAACTCTTTCACTAGGATCTGGAGGCTCTTAATGTCTTCCCTGTTGGTTTACTGAATTATACTCAAGGTCTTTGAATATTTTTCCTTCTGAGACCTTTATTTAACTTCAATCTTTTCCCCATATTGTTCTTTTTCCGACTCTTTCTCCTTTTCTAGGGGTTGCATTTCAAAGCACCTTGCTCTCTTCCCACCAGGCTAATTCATGGTTCCCCAGTTTACAACTAGGGGAGGGAGGAGGAAAGAGACATAGAATTGATCTCATCTGGATGGTTCTTTTCCTCAGAATTACCAGAATTCCAGAGAGATTTTCTCCCCACTCCCTTTTGTTAAAAAAGGCTGAACCTAAATAGGAACTTTTAATTATACTGGAGTTAAAAGATAAAAAGCCAAATACAAGGGAATAATTGAATAGGAATTTATAAAGATAAACTACTTACATTTTAATGGTGGATGAGGAAGAGGTGAATCATTCAAGCGTCCTTCCAGTACTCTGTTGTCATGTCATCAGGATAGCCATTTAATTAAATGAGACAAATTGCCTAAGATTGGTTTTTATTATGAATGGACAATGCTCAAAGAAAGAAAAGGATGCAGTGGAAGGCCACATTAAGGGGTAGGGGAAAAGGATGAAGATGGGATAAATATCTTTGCAACCTCAATGCTCAGCAGAGACTAGCACTTTAAAAAATGCTTTTTGATGAATCTTTTTATATATTTTCTTGAAGTACACTGTTCAAAGTTTTTGTTTGATCATGGTTTTCATCAAGTCTGATAAATTCTTAAAATTTATTGTCCCTTGTTTTCCAGGTCATATGTTTTGACTGTTCAAAACTATATTCCATTGTCTCTAGTCGTTTGCTCCATTCTTTTTCTTAACCTTGCATGAGATTTTTCCACCTTCTAAGTTTTCTTTTTTTTCTATTTCAAACCTCAATTAGCAATTAAAAAAAATAACATTTCTTGACTAATTTCTTCCGGTCATTCTTGTAGTTTTTGTTGTTAAGTCAGTTTATCTTCCAAGGTCCTACTTATTGGTATTTTGGACTTTTTTTTTTCTGGATCAGCTCATTTGGGCTTCACTTCATAAATAGCATTTCTTCTTTGTATTCAGTGCTTTATTTCCAGTCTGTACTTGGTTTGGGATGTTTTGATTAGGACAGTCCTCTGGCTTTTTTGGATGGGGTGGGTAAACATTGATCCTAACCCCACTGTGATCTGGATGCCTCTGCTCCAGTTCATCCAGTTGTATCTGGCAATGGGGCCCCAGATAGTCCTCAATGACTGATTTCTTAATCTCTTTAATGAGTCCACTTAGGATTCTAGCTTTGATTGGAAACTTATACAGTCCCTAACTGGGAGTTTGTTTCAACACATCTTAGTAGTTTATTGGGAGATTAGATTGGTTTTAATTGTACACTCCCATGCCATTAACACCAGTTGGTTATCATATCAACTATGTGTTTCCCAATGCTTAAGGAAATGTACAATTGGGATATCTTCCTATTAAGTGATCTTTGGGGAACCTTTTATGTCCTTGCTTCTTTTTTGACAAAGTAGCTCTGGCTCTAGGCCCTCCCCACCTCTCCTCCTTCCTCTTTACCAGAGTTGTGATGACTTGTACATCACACCTCTTCCTCCCTGCCAGATGAAAAGTTTCAAATTAATTTATAATAATGCTTATTAGCTTCCCTGATATAGTGACCCAGGTGTGAACCTCTTTTCCACAATCTTCAGGTTTATTTTTGCATCGTACTGAGTTGGATGGAAAAACTTACTTCTGGGTTAAAAAGAAAAAAAATTATTATTCTTTCTGAGGTTTTCAGTTTTTGGTCCACAGAGAGGATACTCTGTAATTTTTTAAAATAATCATCTTAACCAAAGATTTTCTGTGCTGTCTTAGGAGCTCTTTAAAAACTACAGTCCACTTTGTTTTGGTTAACATACAAGGATATTTTATCATTCCTCTTCATTTGTACGAGATTCCTTGGTTTTAACAACAGATATGTTAACCTCACTTTTCTCTCTTCAAATCGAGTATGCTAAATTCGGAAAGAACACAGGATTTGGATTGAGAAAATCTGGTTTCAAATCACACCACAGATACTTATTACTACTGAACAAATAACATCCAGAAGAGATTCCACATGTATTGATCATAATATTTATATAGGTACATTAGCATTTTGCCCATTTTAAATTAAGGTAAATGATCGACAGGATTAGAACCATTTAGATTAAAGTGTATTAGAATGGTGCTTCTGAATTTGACTTGTACTTTTTATAGTTTCATTATTTTCCCTCAGGCATGATACTGGCTAAATTAATTCATTTCTATAGTTATTTTTCAAAATTGGTAAACGGTTTATTTTAAAGATCCAATTGAATTTATTTACAAATGAAAAAAAGTTCATTTCAATTGATAAGTTTCCATTGATAAAACATCACTCAAATCTTGGCTCTATTATTTCCTGTGTTCCCTTTGCCAAGTCACTTTGTTTCTTGGATTGTCACTTTGGTAAACATTGGCAAAATAAAGTGGCTGGACTAGATGGCCTTTTAATTCTAAATCTCTAATCCTATGAACTATTTAAAAATACTTGTATGTAATGAACAATTTTCTTATATAGCATTTACATTAAAAGTAACATGCAAGTAAGATGAAAACATTTTTAGCTACTCAAGGAATGCATTTCCCAGAAACTTCTAAAAGAACTAACTCTCAAACTGATCTGAGTTTTTAATATGCCAAAATGGTAAAGCTTTGTGATTTCCTTAGTACAAAAAACTCAACATAGAAACTGTGTCCACTAAGACACATTTAAACACTTCCAGGGCTTAGTTAATTTGTTCTATTGACCTTCCTGAGGCACAAATAAGTTAAATACCTGCTGCAGGTTCACTTAAGAGTCAGAAACAGAGTTTAAATCCAGGTCTTGACTCAAAGCCCAAATATTTTAAAGCAATATTCCTAGGTCTATATTTAACATCATCAAATTCTGATTTTTAAAAAAAGATATGCCGCATTCCTTAGAATTTAAGTTATAGGAAATATAAAATTTTTGAACCTAGTTTCACTAAAAATTTTATAACAATTTACTATTCTCAACTAAGTTTTAAGTATTCTTTATTGCTATTTGCATAGTTTGTTTCAACATTCTTTCCTTATAATAAAGAACATGTATGAAAGGCCAATAAATTTCTGGCCCCGAAGTAAATTCTTAAGTTTAAATAATCAGCATAAGTTTGAATATATTACAAATGTGTGAAAGCAAATATTTCCTGCAAACTTGATTATGTGACTTAAAGCAACTGAATGAAAGAGAAAAATTAGTGAGAACGTAAATGAACAAATTTACTTTGTTAATTTTTCTATTCTTTGGTGGAACAGATCTTTCAAAAGTTACAGGAAGAACAAATATATTTTGGAAAAAAAGCTGAATTCCAAATGTATTTGGATTAATTTACTCACATTTTAGTCTATGGAAGATTAACAAAGCATTAATAATGCAAGGCAACATAACATAAAATAGTCAGGTGAAGAGTCAGGAAAATCTGGGTTTGAGTCCGCCTTTATTGGAAATCACTTAAGTTTTTAGTGCTGTAGAGAGCTCTGTAAGACTCCTAAATTATAGAATAAGTTTTGACTTTCATTGGTAGAAAGAACTTTCTAATTTGGGAGTTACTAATACCAAGGAAATCACAGATCTAGTTTCTTTCTTTAACCTAATGACCAAAATGACAAAATCCTATCATTTCATCTCTCTTAATCTGCAAAGGTTTTTTTTTTTTTTTTGGTGGCTTCAGAAATTAACACCTTCTTCACTTTTCTTCCTATTCTTCTGAGATTCGAGCCCAGAGGTCCTCAAACTACAGCCGAGAGTTAGATGTGGCAGCTGAGGATGTTTATCCTGCCCCCTCACCCAAGGCTATGAAGTTTCTTTATTTAAAGGCCCACAAAACAAAGTTTTTGTTTTTACTATAATCTGGCCCTCCAACAGTCTGAGGGACAGTGAACTGACCCCCTATTTAAAAAGTTTGAGGACCCCTGTAATCTAGACCTTGTATTACTCCCAAATTCTTCAAACTTTATTCATAAGGATAAACCTAGAAAGGGTAGGTTCCCATACTGAATACTTAAAAGAGTTTGCTCCTGGAATCCTCTTATTCATTGGTTCATTTCTTCTATTGCTTATTTCTGTTTAAATAATGCGATAGCATGTAATTAGTGGGTAAAGCAGCAAGTCTGACTTTAAACTGTTTACTTGGTTCAGCACTCACTCACTGTCATAAATCATTATCTTGCATTTGGGTGTCAAAAATGATGAATATAAAATATTGGTTACAAAAGAAACAATGATTTGTACAAGAAGCATGAGATCAAATTTTATAAATTCAATGACAATGAGGCTCCCTTCTAAACTCCAGATGTTTTAAATTACCGCCCCCCCCCAAAAAAAATCTGAAATCTATTATGACATGTAATTTGCATATATGGAAAAACACAGATCTTATGGTAAGAGGAAATGGATGGAATCTAAAAGTGTTAATTCTGAAAAATGTGACATTCAATTTTATAAAAGTTTTGACTAAATTAAGGTACTTTAAAACAGTCACATACTCATATGTGGGTACACTGTAACAAACTAAGTCATTTGATTTCTTGTTAGGGTTTTAAAATATAAAAGTAATAGTTTTATTTTTCCTTTAAATTAGAGGTGGCATTTAACCTTTTTTTGGGTATTGCTTTAGTTTTTCTTTTGTAAAAGGATAGGGGCAGATCATCTCTCCTAAGACTTAAAATTCCAAGTGCTAAGCCACATTTGTGGAGAGTTTCCCCTACCTGAAAGAAGGGTTAGGTTTCTCATATGAGTGAAATCATAGGTCAAATCTCTATCCCTATAGTAATAATTTAAAACATTAAAAATTAATTATAATGTGTTAAGAGTGCTGAATTTGAGAGTCACTAAGCAAGAGTTCAAATTCTGGCTTTGTTATTTACAGTAGTGTTAAAACAGTTTTTAATGTTCTTTGTCAATGTATAAAACTGAGTTAAGTGACAAACTCTATGGTCCTCAATTTCATCGAAAATTGAGAGGGCTGATTACTATCTGACTCCATCTAGATCTAGATCTCTGGTCTTACATGCATCTTCTTTGTAAAGGTAGAAATTACAATCTAGGTGTAGAAAAAACATGAATTTGAATTATCATTCTTCAGAAAAATGAGCATGTTACATGCTACTTTGCATGTCTGTTTTGCATCTGGTTCAAAATGGAGATATTCAGTTAAAATTAGCTTTTGTGATATGCTCTTAGGAGGATACATTTTGGTTTTGAAGCATTTCAAATAATTAAGCTATAATTATGATGTAATAACTAATGAATGACATTTTGGTCACCTACCTATATAATAAAAGCTTTTGTCAAAAGGTTCAGAGTAAGAAATGAAAGACTAAATAAGGCCTTGAATAGCTTTATTGAAATCTGTATAAATAAACATGCACATTTCAAATGTAAACTCAAGTGAACTCAAGTGCAGACAAAATTTTAACCTCTGTCATGCAGGAGGTTAGTTTACATTAGAAAAAAAAAAAAAAAAACAAACCAAAAAAAATCCAAAAAGCAGCTTTAAAATACCAGGATGAAACACCAGCTTTAATATCAAGGTATAAAGCAAAAGCCATGTTCAACATACCTCGTTTATCCTGGTCAAATGCATCTTTTTTTTCCTCTTTTTAATAATGCTAACATAAATAAATAATTTACCAAAATGTGCACTCACAGAGTGAACTTTTATTTACAATACACAATTTATAACCTATTGTATTTGATTAGTTCAAGTGAAGAACATACTTTTTGCTTCAATAACAGTGGGACACAAAGCAACTCCTCAGGTCATAGGTAGGTATATGAAGTGTGTCCCAGCACTTAAAAGATTTCCTATTAAAGGCAGTATTGTATGCCAATCAACAATACATTCTTTCAACTAGATCAAAGGGAAAAGCAGCAAATAAAAAATGATTAAAATGTTCACACATATTTTTGGCATCCTGAAGCCTTGAATGTGGTTAACTAAATCAAATTCAAGGTTTGTATGCTTTATATGCTGTACAGGTTCTGACTCTGGAACATGCAAATGCCAATTCTCTTATAACAAATTACCTTCTGAGAAAAGCTGTAAGGCTATGGTGAATTCCATCAGGAACACACAAAGAAAATTAACAGACCTACCTTTAAAGCCAATTGTCCATTAATGATTTAAAGGCAAGTACATGAAAAAAATCTCATCTAAGTTTGATGTACAGTTATTACTATGGATACAGAATACTATTAAGTCTGACCTTATTTTATAGTAATTGGGAGAGCTGAAAGTTGCCAAACGATGAAAAAATGGGGCAGAGAAAAATGAGCAGCACAAATTTAAACTTTGGACAAACACCAGATTGAAGTTATGCATTTCTTATAAGCAAGTTAAAAATTTTAATGTCTAAGTAATAGATCCAACAGCAATAAGGAATATTTAACTGAAAAATGACTTCATATGCGGTGAGAAATAGAGCCTGCTCCACAGCAGCAGTTAGATGAACATAATATTCTTGATGTTAATGATACCACAAAGAGAAATAACCTTTCTGAGCTTATTTCTTCCACCATGATTCAGTTTTTCTTGATAGGCCAGCTTGATTATTAGGGAAAGATTTGAAAATTTGGTTTTCCAAAAAATACTACTGTAGTATTTATGCTGCATTTACTAGTGCAGCTAAATAGCATAGTAATATGAATGGTTGCCTAATACACATGAGTAAGTTCATCCAAAAACTAGGTTTAGTCATTGTTTTCTTGCAGTCTTATTAGAGTAAATTAAATGACCAACATCCACAAATTTAACATTTGTCATCAGTTAACTCACATCCAAAACAATTAAAGAAACATAATTCATCAAAACAGCAGCAAACTTAAAAGGGGTTTATTTGTGATTTCCTATATATATTTAGCTTGTAAATACAAGACTGTAAATGTATTAAGAGACAATTTCTGTTAAAGTTTTCATTGTGTTTCACTTCAAGTACTGCACAAGTTAAAATCTGATAAAGGATTTACATTCTCTTATTTGAAACTCCCCGTCTCAGACTTCTGTTTTAATGTGGTGGGTAACTTCATTATTTCAACAGAAACCACCTGCAGGAAAGTCTCTTTTATGGCTTCTAGGACTTTCATTAGTTAGTGTGCATACAATTTTCATTTTCTATATCATTGTCATTCTCATTACTATCTTCGTCACTCTCTAATGGGATGCCTGTGGCAGCTGAAGCACCTTGTTTAGTTTCTCGGTCAAGGGGAAAAAAGCCAGTTCCACTGAAAGTGTCCTGTCTCTGGTAGAAGAGCACATATGCTGCTTTGGACTGTGGGAGCAAACAGACAGACACACAGACAGAAACACAGACAGACAAAGAGTGTTAACATAGTAATGATGTTTAAATGATGGCTGATATGATTTGAGAAGCAAGATGAAGTCAAGTAAGTGAATAATATGTGACTTAATGAAGGTAGATGGGGTAAAAGAGAATTTAGTTTAACTGAGGCACTCAGAACTACTTAAAAAAATCTAATGAACTAAAACTTACCATTGTATATTTTCTTTCTAATAATAAGATTAAAAAAACATGACTGAGGAATCCTATTTACAGAATTAAAAACTATTTCAGACTCATTACTATACCATTAAATTCCTAAATAACAGAATTATATTGTAAATATAATTAAGGGCAAATCAAAACTAGTTCAAACTTGAATCAAAACAGCATCTGAAATACATACTAAATATTTATTACATACATATATGGTCTTGTCTAGGAATTAAAAACTCAGAAAGTAACCTGTAGTTCCTGACCTAACAGAATTCTTTGAATTTTAGGACAGGAAAGGACCTTTCTGACCATTTATATCAACTCCCTGATGTTATCCAGATGAAAGAATTTTGACCACAGATTTAAGGTGACTTGAATTGTCACATGGGGAGATGATGAAAAAGTCAGGAAAGCTAGATCTCATAGTACTGCTCTGTGATATTTCAAGAAATGTAAAACATAACACAAGCTAACATATCTCATTAATAATAGAACATTTGTGGGACCAAATTCACTGAAAACCCTGGATGACAAAGAAACACAAGAAGGACAACAATAAAAATCAAAATAGCTGACATATTATTTTAACTGTGTGACGTTTTTAGTTTAAAAGTAACCTACTGATAATGCAGGATAAAATTAATTATTAGCCTTTATAAGTTACCACTGATTTCTTAATTGACAAATCTAATGGCTTCTTCTCAATCCTCAGTTCTTGACCTTTGGGCTGGCAGCTTTTGGTACAACTGATCCCCTCTTCTCTACTAATGGACGTAATAGTCTCAGGGTTCTGGTGACATCCTTCTCTCCCGATTCTCCTAACTTCCTTAATACTTACACTTATTTTTCTTTGATGGATAATCATTAATTGTCATGACTACCAAATATGAGTGAGGCCTCTAGGAGCTGACTTTGGGTGTTCTCTCTTTTCTTCCCTCTCTATGTTCTCTCACTTGGTTAATCATCTCCCCAGCATTAAATGTATATACTTTGCCCTAGTTTCTCTGTGTCTCAGGCTCACTGACTATTTAGTGGACATTTCAAACTGGGATATCCCATGGTCATCTTAAATTCAACATATATAAGACTAATTATTTTCTTCCCACAGCCATCTTACCTATTGAACTTTCTTATTACTTCTAGGGGCATGATATCTGTGGTATTATGGGATACTCCTCACTCTTCTTCAATCTATATTTATTATTAAATTTTGTCATTTCTTTTTCTCACCACACTTTCCATACCTGACTCCTCAGAAAACCAACATTGTAGTTCTGGACCCCTCATCACCTTCTACCTGCACAACTTAAATAGCCTCCTGCTTGGTCCCACTCTCTTCTACCTCTTTTTATTCCAATCCATGAATGATAAAATGATCTTCTTATGGCACATGTCTGACCACATCACCACTCTGCTTCTTTCTCTTCCAATCTATACTTAGTTTCTCCCTATTATTTCTAGCATAAACTCTTTTGTCAGGCATTTTAAACTCTTCACTATCTAGTTCTTTCCTATATTCCTATTCTTCTTATTAACTTGTACCCTTCAACAAAGTCTATGGTTTGATCATACTAGTCCACCTGCAAGTTCCTCATATATAGCACTGGCCTGCCTGTCACTTGGTCATGGGCTGCTCTCCTTCCTCACCTTTTGGAGTTCCTCATTTCCTTGGAAACTCAGCTCAAGTGTCAACTTTTGCATGAAGCTTTTGCCAACCTCCTTAGTTGCCATTCTCTCCCTCCCCAAAATATTGTGTACTTTATATGTATTCTCCTTAAAATTATATAAGCACGTCTCCCCAATCAGAAGGTAGATTACTTGAGGCCACAAACTTTTGTCTCTATATCCCCAGTATGTAGGATTTGACATGATTTTTCCCATCTAGGCTAGACTTTGAATTTAACAATTCATCTAAAGGAAACAAAAAAGACATATTCAGTGCATAGTAGAATGTCAAAGAAGTTAAGGAGCAAAGTTCTTAAAAGGAAGAGGAGATGTCAAAAGGGACATTATGATGTTAAGAAGATAATGACTAAGAAAAGGTCACTTGGGTCTGGAGATTAAAATATTGTTTTCCCATAAGTGATACTTTTTAGAGTGAATCAAAATAATAATAGTTAAGTTTTTTTAAAAAATGGAAGTGTAAAACAATAAATAAGGAAGAATTAGAACTGAACAATCTCAGTGATGTAGTTTTCAGTGATGAATTTATTATATTCAAGAAAAGAAAATTTCCTATTTGAGAGCTACTGGGAAAACTGCAAAACAGTTTGGCAGAATTAAGATTTAAATCACCATCTTATACCATATGCTACAATTTACTCAAAGCAGAAAAGTCACTTAAAGATCTTATTATCATTTATAAAAAAATCACCTCTGAAACTTGAAAAGAATAAGAACAGGTATTTTCCATAGCTATGGGCAAGGGGGGAGGAGAGGGACACACAGATTTTCTTCATATAAGGGATAAAATTTCAATTATGTGAAATTGAAAAACTTTTATAAAAACAAAATGTAGTTAAAATTAAAAGGAAGCTGTTGACTGAAGTAAAACAAACAAATTTTGATCTAAAATATATAGAGAACACATATAAGTACATAAGGGCAAAAACCTTTCCTTAGATAAGTAAGTGGTCAAAGGATATTAACAGTTATCAAAAGAATAATTATAAACTATTTGTAAAAGATAACTACAAATCACTAATAACAGGAGAAATTCAAATGTAAAAAGTTCATGTTTTATAACTCAACCAGCAAACTGACAAAGGATACAAAGTTGGGAAGAGTCAATAGTCAAAGAGTTGTAGAAAGTAGGTGCATTATTACTAAATCAAATGATGTAATAATTCTAGAAATCCACCTGAATTTAATCATAGTTAAAATAGTCATACCTTCAGATTCCATGATCCCTCTTTTAAAGCATATATATATATCCAAAGGAAGTTAATCACAGAAAGATTTTGATATAGCACAACAGTCATAGCAGCACTTTTTGTGAGAGCAAACAACTAAGCAAAAAATAGATGTTCACTGATTATTATCTAAAAAAAACCCTGCTGACTTAAAGAACCATGAAAAGATGTGGGCAAACTGATAGTGAAGCAACCAGAACTAGGAAAACAATATATATAATGTTTGCAAAAATGTAATAAATAAAAAGGTGGTATGCTACAGTGGAAACAATAGTACTAACTTTGGAGTCAGAAAAACTGCATCTAAATCTCACTTCGGTAGTTTAATGCCTGCAACGCCTTAGGCAAATCACTTAATATCCATGGGCCACAGTTTCCTAACTTGCAAAATGAGGGATCTAGACTAAATTGCCCTTAAGGTCTCTTCCCAGATCTAGATTTGAATTCATGAATGAAAAAAAAAAAAAGAACAATGTTCAGTTACAATGATCAAGGGAAGAGATAAAAAAATATCTCTCTTTCCTTTTTTGCAGAGATGTGGGGCTATGGGCTGGGACATTACCTGTGGAGTCAGATTGGTTGATGTGTTGATTAATTCTGCTAAATTGCATTTTACTCTCTTTGACTTTTAATTACAAGAGATGGTTTATGAGGTGGAGGAGGGATATATTTGGAAATGAAGATGATGTAAAACAAACAAAAAAAAAATCAATAAAAAGAAGAAAACTAAAAAAGAAAGTCATCATTAAGAAGGCAACTTCATGGGGAAAAAAAACAGATCCCCAAGGAGCATAGGGTTTTTTGAATTGAAAGCAACCTTAGAGACCATCTACTTTAATCTGCTCACTTTAAAGATGAGAAAATGGAGGCCCAGAAAGATGGAATGGATGTAAAATACTGAAGGAAAGAAGTAAAAACACATACAAGCATAAAATAAATTCTTTAGAAAAGGGTTCAGGCAAATTACTACCTAAGAACCAAATCCTGTGTCCAAGGAATAGCTTTTACATTTTTAAAATACAGTAAAATTTCATTTTAACAAAGTAAAAACTATTCTTAGTTCTCAAGCACTACAAAAACAAACAGATGACATGAGTCTGCTGACTTCTACCTAGAATTTTGGTAGGGAAAAAGTAAGGAAGAGGTTGGATGAATGGCTGGGCTGAACTTGGGTTTAGATGACTTGCCCAGAATCACACAGCTAGTAAGTGTTAAGTATCCGAGATCAGATTTAAATTCAGAACCTTCTGACTGTAGAGCTGGTAATCTATCTACTGGGTCATCTACCTGCCCTGTACATATTTTTCTTTTTAAAGGTTAAGAGATATAGTTTTCTGTTGCATAATTTTTTGCTTTGTAATGTGTTGCAGTCTTCTCATAGTCATATAATCTTTATAATTCTTTGAATGATCCTCAACTTTTTGCGACTATACAGCACTTTAATATTGTCTTGAAAAAGATGAGCCTCTGTTTTCAGAGAGAAATTTGGGTTCATTAAAAGATATATTTAATTTTCCAAAGGCAACAAATATAGTTCAATCTCTTCTTACTCAATTCTGGGTTATTCTCAATGGTCATTTGCAGTATCAGTCCAAGGTTCATATATACAGATGAAACCAACAGCTTTTTTCATACAACTTGAGAAATAAAAACAACTTACTTTTGCAAGTCAGAATTTTACTAAGCAACTGTCCAAATAGGGAAAAATCACGTTCTTTATGGAGTAGGTTTTTTCTTCTCAATGAGCCTAAACATGTTACATGATAACAGGAACTTCCTGAGCAGGAAGAAAAAAGACTATGGACTATGGAGGCAGATAAAAGAAGGGTCAGGATATCTGTTGGAGTGTTCTATAATAAAACATAGACTGAAGTAAGGACATGATTGTAAATCATTTAAATTAGGCTGCTCAATCTCTTTTTGGGCATGGATAGATGCACCTTGACAACAAAGGGGGAAAGAGAAAGGGCATTTGAAGCTACAGGAAAAGGAATTTTAAAAGAGAGGTCAAGCTGCCTTCTCTCCTTTTCCTGATGTCTTATCATCCATCATTTCCCAATCTTCCTCCTCCTCCCCCTCCTCCTCCTCCTCCCCCTCTTTCTTACTTCCTATCACTTAGATGCCTTTTATTACTATTGTCTCCTGCCACTCTCACAAGATAAGTGGTTTTATTCCTTTCCAAGGATAATTCCTTCTGCTTGTTCAAGAGACAGCATTCCATTGTTCTCTCCAATGAGCTGCCCCCTTCCTCAATTCTCTATCATTTACCCTCAATATTTATCTACTGGCTTCTCCCCTGCTTCTACAAACTTGTGCATGTTCCTCCAATTCTCAAAAACTCTCATGTGAACTTTCCCTTCCCACTATCATCCTATGTTTTCTGCCCTTTGTAGAAAAACTTTCTGAAAAGGCTGTCTATACATAAGGGTCTCCCCCTTCCTCTCCTCTCATTCTCTTTTTACCACCTTACAATTTGATTTCCAACTTCCCCAAAGTTACCAATGAGCTCTTAAATGCCAATTTCAATGATCTCATTCTCATTCACAGTCCTCATTTTCAATCTTTCTGACTCCAATAGGTGGGGTTCAGGATTGGGGTTACCCTCTTTCTCCTGGATAACTCTATTCTCTCTACATTTTTGGAACCCCACTGTCTCCTGGTTCTTCCCCTACCCAAATGACCAGTCCTTCATCTTCTCTGTTGGATGCTTATTCAAATCATGCTGTCTAAACAAAGATGTCCCCTCTAGGACTCTCTCCTGGGCCGTATTTTCCTCTCTCTTTGTCCTACTTCACTTAGTGATTTCATCAGCTCCCATGGATTTAATGACTATCTTTATGCTGCAACTTCTTTGCTGACTTCAAAACTTGCATCTCCAATGACCTTTCTTACATCTTGAACTGGATGGAAACACAATGTGTTTAAAATGGAATTCACCGTCCTTCTCTGACTCCTAACTTCTTTATTATTATTGAGGATTCCACCATCCTCTCAATGTTACAATCTAATCTGTCACTCTTGACTTCTTGCTATCTCTTACCCCTTCTACACCCCTGCCCCATACAATCTGTTGCCAAGGCCTGCCAATTTTGCCTCTGTCACATCTCAAATTTGCCCTTTCTCTCCTCTGATACTGCTGCCCCACCCTGGGGCAGACCTCTAACTCAGGCTTGGACCATTGAAGCAGCTTGTTGGAGGGTCTTCATGTCTGTCCCAACTCCAGTTCATCCTCCATCTGGCCTCTCCACTGATTTCCCTAGAGCACAGGTCTAATCATGTTACACAGGCAAAGAAAGTGCCCCTATTTTAACCTATTCAATCAACTTCTTAGTGCCCCAAGCATCATACACAAAATCCTCTGTATTCTAAGAATTTTCTAATCTATCCCACCACTCCAGGCTATTTCTACCTTATTCCCTGCCACATACTCTTTGATCCGGCAACAAAGCCTCCTGGCTATTTCATGAACAAGTCATTCTATCTCTACCATGGGCATTTTCTCTGGCTAATCCTCTTCCCTGGAATGCTGTCCTTTCTCTTTCCTTTCCGCCTACTGGCCCCAACTAAAATCCTATCTTCTTTTAAAGGAAGTCTTGCCAACTGTTCTTAATTCTAGTGCTTTCTCTTTTAAATTTCCCATTTTTCCCACAATTAGCTTGTTTGAACATATTTGTTTGCTTGATGTCTCTTCCATAAGACTGTAAGCTTCTTGAGAGCAGGGACCATCTTTTGACACTTTTATTCTGAATTTTTCACTGGTTGTTGTTTGTGCTTAAAGAAGAAAAAAATGACATCATTATGTTGGGGGTCAAGATACAGTGTGTGTGACCCTGGCTGAGAAGACCAATAACAAGCTCAGACGATAGATTAATAGTAAATAGTTCTTATGAACATTTGGAAGGAAGATGAATCTAAATTTGCGCATCTCTTGTTTCTCTTGAGCTATTACAATTCTGCTTTGTTCACAAAGTGTAGTGCTTTTGCTGATGTGGGCATACCATGCTGGGTGGTCCTGTGCCAGAATCTTCCATGACTCATAACAGATTCCAAAGTTCTTCAGCTAGATCTTGGGGCATCTCTCTTTATTGCTCCTTTGAACTTCTATGGGAACACTTGCCCTGTGTGAATTCTCCACAGTCTTTTAGGCAAATGTACATTTGACATTCAAACAAGGTGGTCAGCCCATTGGAGCTGCATTCTCTGCAGCAGTATATAAATGCTTGGCAGCATAGATCATTAAAGAACCTCAGTATCCAATACTTTATCCTGCCAGTGATCTTCAAAATCTTCCTAAGGTATTCACATGGAAGCCATTCAATTTCCTGGCATGGTGCTGATAAGACTAAATTTCACAGGCTTACCCCAATGAGGTCAGTACAACAGCTCTGTAGATCTTCAGTTTGGAAGGTAACCTAATGCCTCTTTTCTCCTATATGTTCCTCCACAGCCTCCCAAACATTGAACTAGTTCTGGCAATGTGTGCATGAACCTCATCATTTATAGGTACATCCCTGAAGAGTATAAAGCCAAGGTAAGGGAAGTGATTCACAGTATCCAAAATTTCTCTATTTACTGTAACCAACATTCCATGTATGTATGGTATGCAGTTGACTGATGGGGGACATCTTTTCTCTTGGTTTTGTCAGGCAAAATTAATACAAGTGGCAGAGGACTGATCAAGAAGATCATTTGAGGCATTTGAGCCTCAGAGGATGCATTTGAGTCCACAATCCTTTGTGAATAAAGTCACACACCAACTCTTCTTCCATTTGAGTCTTGGTTTGTAACCTTTTCAAGTTAAGTAATTTACATCAATATTGAAGTTGATCTTGATGTTGTTTCTGACCTCTTTGAAGTCATGTGACAAGACTGCTGAAAAGCAGAAGAACAAGTTCTCTGCTTTGCTTCCCTCTATAAAAGCATAAGAGCATCGTCCTTAATCCAAAACCCAAGCAAATAGGCTGTCATGAAACTAAGTGAACACTGACGAACTTCTCTGGGAAACCCATTTGCTGGGTGCTCAGCACAGTGCCTAGAATATAGAAGATGCTTAATGAATGTTTACTGACTCAGTGACTAATATCCATCCAATGTCAACAGAACCCGATGAACAGCTTACTGGGTGTCTATACAAACTGGATGAGTTCATAAGCAAGACTAGCACAAACCAGGAAGGCATGGGTGGATTATGATCTGCATGGAAGGAAAATATATACTGACAATAAGAAAGCCAGAGTACTGAAGAAGAGATGGAAAGAAATGAAGATGCTTGTAGGCAGAGGAAAAGACTGAAAGTATAAGGCAAGAGAAGGAATGATTAATGAAGCAACACTGTAACCTTGTTTCTGTTATTACACCAACTTAAAAGACAGACCCCTCTTCTTAACTGCTTGGCAACTCTCCATCAAGAAAAACTAATGTTTATCAGTCCCGAATCATTAGAATACTTCTATAAAAAATGAACTACATTATATCCCTTTCTGTGGGTATTTTTTTCATAACTAAATTTAATTTTAACAATCTAAAAAAGATTCTTTTGATTTGGAACAACAAAAACAGATACTTACCACAATTTGGTCTTCAGAACCAGTTGAGACACTAGTGTCATCAAAATAGTACCATTTTCCATCATCTTTATTTTTAGCGAAAGCAGTATCTAGAGTGAAATGTGGTCCCTTTAGTGAGTAGTCAATACTTTGCCTAAAACTATTTAAGTGGGAAAATCATATATAGGAAACATCTCTATAAAATCCACAAAATACTCAATTACCTGTACATGCAGTGTAGCAGTTATTTCTTATAGAAAATTTGTGATGTTAAGCAATTTCAATAAGCTAACATCTCTTCTGCTCCAAGTTACATGCTAAAGAAATTATTTGCTATAAATTACAAATTCTAAAGTTTCATTATCTTAAGATTTTCTAGAAAATACTAATTAAAAAACAAAAACAAAACAAAAAAACACACCATATACATGGCACCAAAATATTTTCATAAACAATTCACAAATATGGAAATTCCCCTTTTCAAGCATCAAAGGAAAAAAAAGTAAATTCTTAAAGCTTCTTTTTTTCCTTAAGTCTCATTCTACACAAAGCCCTTCCTGATTTACATAATTATAAATGCTTTCTTTCTTTTCAAATTATCTTGTGTTTATCTGCTGCATCTGTGGGGAAGCTGCCAGTATCTTAAAGGCTGTTTGTCTTTGTATTCAAAAGCATCTTTACGAATGCCATACTAATAGAGAGTAGAGTCTTAATGTTTATCAAACAAATCATACCCCAGTCTTTAAAAAACTATTACTGTCTTTGTCCCTTGCTTCTCTTCTATTCTGTTACATAAATAACAATTGGGATTGAGAAAGCAAAACCCAATCCCTTAATCATATGCTCTTAAAGTAGCTATAAAACATCAATATATGTAAATTCAGATACAATTTCCCTACTGAAATTAATTTTTTTCAATTATTTTTTGAATATTTCTTGGTAAGAAAAGCATGAGACTTAAAAATAATCTTTTGCTATAGAGAAATACAAGCTCTTAAATAAGTTAGGGTTGGACAATTGGTGTTCAGCTGTTTTACTATCACTTACTATTACTACTATTTTACTATTTTGTTTTTCACCCTACTGACCTGAAGAAATAAATAAGTTCAATTTCAATCCTTAAAAATCTTATCACCTTTAATATCTATGACTAAACTCTTGATGGTTATAGACCACAACTACAAATAATATATAAAATATCAACTTACAGTGCCCTCCTCCCATTCCTCCATAGTGGTTGGACACAGCAATCAAATTGTAGCGGCAAGGCCCTGCATTTGGATTAATAAGGAATTCTGACATATCCAAGTCACTGTTTAAAGAAAAACTCAAGTTACTGATAGATTATTATGTATCCAATAAATACTGATTTCTATTATCAGGAACAATTTGCTTTTTTATAGATATTATTATGTCTCAGACATTTCCTGCTGTCTACTGGCCTTTCCTGGGAATGCCTTCTGAAAAGCTCTGGGATAGAGTAAAATTTGCTTAGGGACAAAGAATTTAAAATTATTCCACTGTTTGTCATTACCTAGCGCTACCCAGATTTATAATGTCAATACATTTTTATAACTAAAATACTCTATTATCTTGAATAAGAATTCCATTATTTCTAAAATCAGTGGTTTCCTAACATTTATCAAACGCAATTCAAACTTACTTAATAGGAAAATCAACTAATGTGTCCAACTTATCCCTCATGTATCTGCTGTAAGAAAAACGTTTAAGATGTACCACCAGTACAGGAGGCAGTGACCATAAATCTAATTTTTTTGTAGCTTGCTGATGTTCTTTACAATTTGGACAGTACCTAAAAGAAAGAGAAATATTTGTAAACTTGATTAAAATAAACAAAAGCAGCAAAAGATACTAGTTATATTAACAAACTGAAATAATCAAAGAAGCCATTTTCATACCTTTAACAGAAAGCAATGTTTCTTTATTCTTATCATATGTTCTAAAAGATTTTAATCATTTAATGAGAAGAATAAAAGTATGTGAAAGTGCTATTTATAATGAAAAGGATGACACCTGGATTACTTGAAATCCATTAAGATAGGGACTTTTCCATAACAAATATTTTAGGATAGCTATAAAATCTGTGAACTGTTTATTTAATTTATATTTCTGTAACTTTGTAATAATTTACAACAAATCTGAAAATGCAACTATAGCTACACATGGACATACAGAGAACTATATTTGAATAAATGTTCTCAAAGTAATATTAACACTTAATAGAATTTAACTAGTGTTTATTAACTTAGTTTTTACATCAAGAAGGACATACCTGAGCAAAAATCCTTATAGGAAATAATTAAAAACAATTATTTAACATTGTCGCTTACCAAGGATCTTCAGCACCTAGCTTTTCTTTTGTGGTAAAAAGTTCAATGCAATCTTTTAATTTCACAAAAGGTTTTTTGGGAGGTTTATATTCCACACTTTCATGTTTTTCAAAATCCTAAAGAGAAGTATTTCTTGAGTTAAGAGAACAAATGAAACAAAACTCATTTTAGTGATATCATCCTTACTATGAAAAATAATGACAAGCTCCTAAAATATGAAGAATTTCTCTGAAAGTATCAAATCATATAGCAGGTAATATTTTTTAACAAGTTTCTAAAATACTCTTTAAATCACAACTTTTTAAATGTTAAACATTTTAATAAACTTTTCACTATTTTTAGCAAATGCTTCAAATATTGTTTTTTTTTCTTTCTGAAAAGTCTTTTCTCTGAAAAGTCGGCTGAAAAATGTGTACTAAACAGATTCAACATACATGTCAACATTACTGTGAATCACTAATTTCAGGATACTAAATTGAAAAATTAATGAAGTGACTTACCTCAGCTGCATTATCATCAAAGTATCTTTTTTTCAATTCAGGATCCCAATCCAAAGCAAGGAAAGATCTTTCTAAAATGAAAAACATTTTTCCTTTTATAATATTTAATGTTTATTCTGTCAATGTTTAAATAAATATTTTTAACATGTTTAGGTAACTAGGGAGATTTTATTTCATTTACTTCAGTAATCATTGATGAAGCACTTATTAGGAGCAAATCACTATGTTGGTGCTGGGGATAAAACCAACAACAGTGAAAGAGCTATTCCCAAAGACATGTTTGTAAATTAGCATTAAAAAAATTGGATCTTATTGAAATAATTTCAGTACAAATTCAACAAATTTTGAATAGGTATTACCCATTCCTAAAATAAAATCTCCAATAGTAATTAAAATTGTCCTGTTTTAGGTAGAAAAGCTTCAAGAAAAAATTAAATTTATGTATGTAAATTCTGCATATAAATTCCATAGACAAAAAAAACAAAAAAACCCACCAAGATACTTTTGATCAAAATTAGTGTTTTAAGCTTTTATTCAGAAACAAACTTACCATCTAGTCTTAGCTGTCTGTCATCAAATCTAATATGTCTAGTATCATCTTTGATGTAATTGATATCTGTATTGCCTAAGTTGTTGAACTGGAATGTAAATAATCGCTTTTTGTGTCCCATGAGAAGTTGACCTTTGCAAGTTTCTTCAGTACATAATCCATTCTCAGAATCATTATCTCCTCCAACTGAATCTTCAGACTGACTATTCTCATTTTCTGAAGGAAGTTCTTGATCCTGGCTGGATTCATCATCTGGCTCATCTGTTTCCATTTCGCCTGAGGTAATATAATAGTTAAAAACAAAAACAAAACCCTTCAAATAAGCCTGAAAATCTTATTTTCTTCATTCTTAAATTCTAAATCAGAAGTCAATAAATTACTTATAGAAAAGGCCTTTCATTTTAGAAATCTACTAGTTTAAAAATAAATCCCATGGATTTCAAGGTTGTTAGCTTATTTTTCCTGTCTTTCACCATTGTTTTTTCATTATTAAGCACCACTATTCCAGGTGCTGGGAATAAAAGAATGAAATACAACACAATTTAACAATCTAAGTGCTATTTCCAAGGACATGAAAAAAAAAATTCTTATTGGTGATCAAATAAACCTCAAACAATAGTGAAAATGAACACTTTCTAAAACGCAAATGACTCTTACTTGGGGAACATTCTTCATGTATTCCATTTGGGCCATTCCCATTAATATTTTGGTCCTTACAGCAATGTAGGGATCCTTCTGTTTCTTCAGTTTCAGTAGATGTTTTTACATAACGACTAAAATAAAATCAGGATAAATCATAAATTACATATTCTACAATGTCTTATTCTGTGTCCTCTTTCTCCCCTCCACTGCAATCAATCACAAGCAACTTTACAATGAAAAAGTCTGGTGGGCAGCTTTCAGATCTAGGTAATATTCAAATGTAAATTCATACTATAAAACATAGTATCACAAGTAAAATTCACCAATACAGTATACATATTGTCTTTTATTTTTAATAAGTAAAATTAATTCTAAGACATTTAAATGGCTTAAATAGAACTATTTCTAAATTTGGGAAAACTATGCTTTTCTTCCAATTAACACACAAAAGACTTTATTTTCACATATATGTAAAATGAAGGAGCTGAATTAGATGACTTCTAAATACAGTGAGCATGGATCGACCCTTAAAAAAAAAGTGTATTAATCGCTCAGGAAGAAAATGACCAATCAAGATTGATATTTGCCAAGAACCTATATGCTGTACTTGGTAGCTAAAGAGGAATCTTTTAAAAAGCTACCTATCAATACTCAATACTCTAAGAAAAACAACCACCCAATATGTTCTGAAAGTACTTTACAAGCTTTTTATTAGACATTTATTTAGATTTCTCATTTACTTTTTTAATGTGCACCTACCACATCCTCAATAATAAAAGATTGTAGAGTTTTTCTTCAGTATTATTTCTAGGTACTGCCATAAGAAAAGGTTGGCCAAAGAGTGATGAACCACTGTGGTGACTATAACCTGTGTGTCTGTATTTTTCTCTTAAACAAACAGGAATTATGACTTGTTCAGTATCTTCTGTTCTATTGATGGTAATTTCAAATCTGTAAGAAAAAAAGTAATCATAAAACCTCAGAATAGTATATTTCTTTTGTAAATGTTTGTTAGATAATCTACTGTATAACATGTTGTGAACTTACACATAAATATCATCTCGTTCCATAATACTATTAAGATTTTCATCCATAGCAAATATTCTGTGAAATCTGTGATTGTAGATATCAGTAACTATCATCTAAAAGGAAATAAAAAATTGCTATTAAAATGAATTCAACAATGCTGAAAAATTAAACATTAAGTTATATGTATTTGTCTAAAAAAAAAAAAAAAGACTTTTACCTTATCAGCTGGTACTCCTGATAAAGTGGATAGAGCTGTGCAAAGATCTAGTATGTTTCCAATTTTGGGAACAACTACTTTGTACTAAGCAAAAATAAAACACAAAACAAGAAGTTACAATTTGGCATTTTTGAAGAATGTTAAGATTGAGGTAAGAAGACTTCATATACTTTTACTTCCAACAAACTGAATGACTATCTATTAAGGAAAGGATGAATATAACTTACATTATAAAAGCACATTGATTCATTTCTTTAAATTTCACTCCCCCAAAGTCTCTAACAAAAGTTCTACCCCCTTCAGTCTACAAATTCCAAAAAATGCAAAGATGTATTCATATACAGAATGAGTAAGGGAAAAAAATGTGGCTAAATAAATTTTTGTTACGAGAAAAACACATGAAGTCAAATGCTCTGATGCTAGAAGGGCCGCACAAGATAAAATGGTTTTTTCTTCTTCATAGTGGGCTATAGTGAAAACAGCAGTGGATTGGAGTCATTGTCTAAATCCTTGTTCTTCCATTTACATTCTTCTACTTTCACCGCTCATTGGTAGTTGATACTGGCTAGATTCATCATTGGGCTCTTTCACTTCTCAATCTGTTGTTTGACATCATAACTCAACTGAAACCACTTTCTCCAAAGTTAGGAGGTTTATCACCCTCATCACTTCCCCCTCCACTGCAACTATGTGTGAACAGTAAGTCCCAGACTAGCCCTGACTTCTCTCTCTCTCCCCCTTATATTCTTCTCTATAGAAAATTACAAGATCTAATATATTCAGTCATGAGCTCCAATTATGCATTTCCAATTGCCTATTGGACATTTCAATTGCCATCTCAGCTTCAACATCTAAAAGAATGTTTATCTTTTTTTTTTTTTTTTTTTTTGGTAACATGTGTCTCTTTAAAACTCCCTTATTTCTGTCAAAAAAAATCTGTCATCCCTCTAGTCATCTGGGTTTGCAACATTAGCTTCTTGATCCCTGATATCACATATCTGCCTTTGCAAAATCTTATCTTTTTTTAAACTCTACAACATCCCTTACATCCATCTCTATTCAAATGGCCACCATTCTTGTTTAGATCCTTATTCCTCTGGCTCGGATTACTGAAAATAGCCACTTGATTCTCCCTTCAAGTCTTTCCTATACTACAATCCATTCTCTATGAAGCTAAGGATACTTTCCTACATGTGACTATGCTATTTCCACATTCCACAAAGACTAACTTCTCCCAATTGACTGTAGTATAAAATAAATTCTTTTGTTTGGTTCTTTACAATCTGGTCCCAGTCTACTTTTTCAACCTTCAGAAACAAACCAAAACTAACCACAAAAGATTTCTATTATATGGCCCTCCTCTGTGAGTCATGTAGGCCAGAAAGATTACCCCCTATGTTCCAAGGATGATAGTATATAAACAGCCATCTCCTATTTCTGCCATTGCACTGACTGGCTCCTATCCATATCTGTGAAGTGCTCTTCATCTCTGTCTCCTAAGACAGCCCTATTTCCTTCAAAACTCAGCTAAAACTTTGCCTTCAACATGAAGCCCTTCCTGATCTTTTCAGCAAATAGGGACCTCCATTTTCTTTTTCTACATTTTTTATATACACATGATATTTCCTCTAATAGTGTGTAAGCTCCTTGAGGATAGGGAGTGTTCCTTTTTTTGTATGAGTGTCCACAGATACCCTAGCTATATGTTATGAGTCTAATAAATTCTTAATGATTGACATATTCTAAATGAAATTGGATATAAGTAACAGGATAGAGAAACAGAAAAATCTTTCCTGCTATTCTTAGAGTGTGTTGGCTGATAGTGCTGTAAATCACATCTACTTACATGTGTTAAAATTTATGTCAATTCTTTCCTCCATTCTCATACATTATCTAATTGATCAAGGGCACATAAAACTACTTTTCAAGTGAAAAAGTGGGTCTGGTCATTATCTTTTACCTCCATGATTCAACATAAACTTCTTGGCATTTAAAGCTCTTCAAATCCTAGCCTCAATCTACCTTTCTAGCCTAAATATACATTACACTCCATTATGTACCCTATAGTCCAGTTAAACAGATCTTTCTTCATAATCTGCACATGTATTTTTTCACCTACCTCCATGCATTTGCACAAGCTGACTTCAATATTTGAAACGTATATGGGCCCTTTCCTCTCTTTCCTCAGTGGCCTTCAAAGCTTAACAACCACTTCCTTACTCTCATTTGTAATCCCCATTACTTTGTACTTCAATCCTGACAAAATGTAAGCTCCTTTTTAGCATAAGGACAATTTCATTTTTGTGTCTATCTTTACATTATCACATAAATGATTAATAAAAGGTTGCCTAGTATCATTGAAGAGTTTAAAAAAAAAAAATCTTGTCCAGTAGTTTTTCTTCAACAAACCAGATGATAAAAGCTATGTGTTTTTTAAAGAAAAACTTTTGTGGATAATTAAATATTAAGAAAAAGATTTGTTTATTTCATTTAAGATGAAAACCTTGAAAAGATAACCAAAAACTTCTCATGTTTTCTACTTCATAGGATTTCAAACTTAAGAGCCGGAAGGGATATTAGAGGTCATTGAGTCTAGGCATCTACTCATTTTACGGATGAGGAAACTGGGGGAGGCCTGGAAATATTAACTGATTTGTCTACTGTCAAAGAGTTAGTTAGTATCTTCCCTTTTCCAAGTTTGGGTCTCTTACAGATTCCCAAAACTTTTTTCTCCTCATAATTTCCTGTGTTTCCCCTTCCCATATGCCCTTTTACTTGTAGAGTTAAAAAATTTAAGCATAGGAAGAGACTTCATTATTTGTTCTGAGAGAATTATAAGATATAGCTATTCCACTAAGCCTAAGTCCATTAGTCCTCTAAGTTATGTCTTATGATTATTTTCTAATCAAAGAACAGAGTAATCAAGATCAAGTATATCAAAGGACTGAAAATGACAAAAGAGATAGAGATTGCAGTATGACTTATTTTTCTCTAGGTACAGTAACTACTGAGACTCTGTGCCTGTGATAGCTTACTAAAGATGACAATGTCAATTTGTGCTTTAGGTATAAGGCATATAGATATAATTCAGTTATTGAATTTTCTCTCTTCTGGCTCTATGTTTTCTTTTTCTATGTCCCTCTCTATATAAATAAAAGAAATGAGAGAAAGTGAAAATAAGAAAGAGAAATTGCATTAGCCCTAATGAACTTACTGTATAGAACAAATCTAATCCTTTAAGATATCCATAAACTCATATCTATAATGAGGGAATATAAAATCTGACTTTAAAGGACAAAAAGCTGCTCTCTGACCTCATTTAAAAAAAAAAAATCTGATATATCAACCAGAAGGCAGAACATGTTCTCAGCTATAAACTATTCCCAACAATAAACTCTTCTTTATTCTTGTTAAGAGTATGGAAAGAGCCCCAAAGAAGTGAAGCAGAAAAAGAAATCTTCATGGAGAAAAGCAGTTTCATTTGTCTGAAATGGAGAAAGTATGGAGCAAGGAAGGTCTAGTATTTTCTTCTCTGATGTTATTATAAATCTACTTTTTGGGAAAGAATCAATAAGGTAGAAATGAGAATGATAATTTATTTTTGGAAGTTTTCCTATTTTTATTATTTTTTTTTTATATAGAGCATCCCTCAGATGTACCAATTATGACTGCTGTTGAAGTGAAGCCCATGAGACTTCTTCTGGACTAGGCAGTATAATGTAATGAAGCAAGTATTGATTGGTCTTGGGGTCAAGAAGTGAAGAGCTCAGGTTTTGGTTCTGATATTTACTTAGCTATGTGATTCTGGACAATTAACTCCTTTGTGTCTCAGCTTCCTTATCTAGAAAATGGGGAAAATAAGATTGAACTGCTAAACTCATAGAGTTGTTAAGCCAAAGTAATTTTTAGAGTACTATAAATGTGTGAATTATTGAAATCTTTCTGGCCCTTTCTTGTCCCAGTTTGAGGTCACTAATTTATACATATAGATATATAAATACTATATGCATGCATGTATATATTTTATTAAAGCTTCTTATTTACAAAACATATGCATGGGTAATTTTTCAACAATGACCCTTGCAAATGCTTCTGTTCCAAATTATCCCCTTCTCCTCCCCACCCCCTCCCCTAGATGACAGGTAGTCCAATACATGTTAAGGGGACACTAAAATATAAACTGCAACTAAAAATTGACCTATCCAGTGACTTCAGAAGCAATTGTTAGGTAAACTGGGGAAAAATAAATCCACGATGGGTTAGATAGACTATGACTTACTACTGGGCATTACATGCATATTATATGATGATTGCATTCTAAAGAATACCCTGTAATCTTTGCATGGAAAGGTAAAAATTACATATATTTTTAGTTGCTTGTACAGTGGTGGTGATTTTTCACCGATGGATTTCAGGTACTTTTGACCAAACTCTTTTAGGAAAGAGAAATTTTCTCCATAGGGCATATGGTCACTGCAGGTCTTACTCATAAGCATAGATAAATGACCGGATTTCAAAGGTTTCCCTGACCAAAGACGTTTTTATCATTAACCTTACTCAACTGCTCCATTAAGAACTCACAACAAAATTTGAAGAGAAGTAATTTTATTGCTCCCCTGGGACAAACTGAACTAAATGGCCCAAACACATAATACATACCTGTTGAGAGAAAACACAATAGAATTTAAGTTCTTTGAGGGTAGGGACTATTTTGTTTTTGTGATTTTTATAGGAAAAATAATGCCACACAATTATTAAATCCTTTAATATCCTAAAAGTTACCATGTCTTAAATTTTTGAGCACATAAATCCTTGGCAATATGCAATCAACCTACTTTTTTTTTTTCAAACCTAAGTTGGATCTGAAAAATGAAGGTTCAAAGTGAATTTGTATTAATGTTTTATAAGTGCGACACAAATAGCACTGTTTACCTACAAATAATAATATTTACCTGCATAGGTTTGGTAAGTGGATCCATTCTAACTAAGTAAACTTCCAAGGTACGCTCTTTTTTCATAGGCAGTGGAAGTGTCAAGTAACAAAAAGGATCAAATGTTACTGAAATCTTAGCGCATTCAGGACAAACTAGAGTTGATTTGAAAAGGCCATGAAATATATCTACTATGATAGAGTCATTTCTCTTTAAATGGTTTTCCCAGGCTTCTTCAGCAACCACCTACAAATAAAACAAACACATGTTTACAATACACTATTAGAAAATTACAAATTTTACACAAGATAACAATGTAGGAAAATTTACCTTGTCAGGCCTTCCATCAGCATCTTTCAGCTGAATATAAGGTTTTTTCCTAATTCTATTCAAATCTTCATGTAGACCATCTAAGAGGAAAGCTAGTAATTCTTGACAGTCTTGCTGTTGATACCCAGAAAACTGAGGTGCAAAACGTCCTACTTGTGTCTGCAATGAAAAGCAAGAGTTAAATGTAGTTTTATGTAGAGAACTGATTAATGATATATTTTTTAAAAAAGCATGATTACTCATTGTTTACTACACCTTGTGAACACTCAAATAATTATAAATGATACACTTATCAATGTTTTTCCATCCAATAAAAAGAAAACTTCTTGAGGTAGGAAATATTTAATTTGGCTTTAATTTTAATAGTACATGGCACGTACTTAATAAACCCCTATTTGATGACGACTTATTTTGTATTTTTATTTGGTTTAAATAATTAGAACTGAGGGGGAAAAAACCAACAATCCAAAAATGACAAATAGATCCCTTTTTTTTTTTTTTTTTACTTTCAATTTTATTGATCTCTCCTTTTATTTTTAGAATTTTTTTTTTAAATTTAATATTTATTTAATAATTACTTTATATTGACACTCGTTTCTGTTCCGATTTTTTTTTCCCTCCCTCCCTCCACCCCCTCCCCTAGATGGCAAGCAGTCCTTTATATGTTGGATATGTTGCAGTATATCCTAGATACAATATATGTTTGCAGAACCGAACAGTTCTCTTGTTGCATAGGGAGAATTGGATTCAGAAGGTATAAATAACCCGGGAAGAAAAAACAAAAATGCAGATAGTTCACATTCGTTTCCCAAAATAGATCCCTTAAGAAACAATTCTATTAACTCCTAGTCCTCTGGTATTGGCTTCTATGTCACCAAGTACCAGTAACAAAAAGTCCAGAAGATTGTTCTTGAAATTCATGGCTTTAGAAATTTAGAACTGGATAAGACCCCTAGATACCATCCAATTTAACTATTTAATTTTTATGAATAATGGTAGCAAGAGAGTTAAGTGACTTATGTAGTCTCATTACTTGGACTTAAACAAAGAGCTTGAACTTAAACAAACATACTCTGACTTCAAACGCAGAGCTCTTTTCTATTGTATTATGCTACCTATTCTGTTTTTCTTCAATAAAATGCTTTATGTAAAGATTTTTGCCTAATGAAATAAAAAGTTTTTTGACCCTGTCTTTTATAACATTCATTTCTCAGGGTTATAGACTAGAGTTAGGAAAGGGTCTCTGAAACCATCAAGTCTGAGCCTCTCATTTTTCAATAAGGTCACAGAGACCTTGTTTGACAATCGTAGTTCAGTTGTATTTGACTCTTCATGACCCCATTTGGAGTTTTCTTGGCAATGATACTAGGGTGGTATGATATTCCCTTTTCTAGTTCATTTTATAGCTGAAGAAACAAAGGCAAATAGGGTTAAACAACTGGCCCAGGGTCACATAGGCCAGATTTAAACTAAGGAAGTTATATCTTCTTGACTTTGGGCCCAATCCTCTAGCAGTGGCTTAGCTGCCACTTAGCTGGCCTGCTTTATAACAACTGACATTCAAAATTATGCCCTAGTAATTTCTCACTTTTCTACTATGAGAGAGAAGCAGCTTTGTTTCATTATATAATCTCCAGGACTTTTAGCATTAAAAAAAAAAAATCTTAAGTTCAACTTTCTTACAATGAATGTATTTATTTATATGGCTCTAGTCACTGCTATCATATAACATATTATTTATCTTGTAAATTTTTTGTTTGAGTTCTTATCTTTTTATGTTTCTTGTAATTCTTCATTCATCATTTCTTACTATAAACTAATATTCTGTTACAGTCATTCTGTTTTCCCAGTTCTTTGACACATTTGTCATAATAATTATTATTATTTTGGCTAAGATAATTGGGGTTAAGTGACTTGTCCAAAGTCTAGGAATTGTTAAGTGTCTGAGGCCAGATTTGAAGTCAATCTATACAAATTTTAAAAGAAAACTGACATCCCATAATCCAAATCATTCACTTTTTCCCCCAAAATAATATTCATTTTTGTACTCCAAAAACTGTTATCATCTAATCTACATCTGTACCCCCACCCCAACTCCCCCAGGTATATATGTGGTATATGAGTTTGATTTCACTAAAACTGGAGAGCTCTGTGTGTAAAATATAAGAATAAGAAAAAATTTGTCATTTCATCATTAAAAGAGTAAATATTTAGAGAAAAAAAGTTTAACTATGCTTTCCAGGTAAATTTTCTAACAAAAAAACCCCGTTCAATTAATTTTGTAAAGCAATTTTTCAACAAATTTATAATTTTATTAATAAGGGCATTTCTGCCATCCATATACATTATACTAACCTTGAAGGCTCTTGGTGTGACATAGCTGTATTTTCCAGACCACATTTGCTTGATGAGCTCAGCATAAGATTTCGCTATTTCACCTCTCATTCCTAAGGGATTGTCAAAATTCAATTCTTCTTGATATTTATCATTGAGGAAATACTCAGTAAGAGGAGGAGTGTTGCTCAAACACTGCAAAAATCAAAATTGGTGACTTCAAATAAAAGTAAACATAACCACACTTTAAAGAGATTTTACTATAATGTACTGAAAGGAGCGGATTTGTTTTTCTTTAATAATGCCCATATAGAAGGCTTTTAATGAGAATTTTAAGATTTTTAAAGCTTCTGGTCAAATAAAAAAACAAATAACTAATGCACCTTAACAATAATCCATCCAAATAATCCATTCTATGCTTCCAAATTTCAATTCAATTGCTTAACAAATAAAAACACTAAAGAAATATTCTGATCTTTTAAACTTAGAACAACCATTCTATTTCATTTCTATTGGTAATAGAATATTTGTAAAACTTTTTAACACTAGTAAATTACCTGTTAACTGAAAAAAACAGTTCACTGTTTACTGCTCATTCTGTCATTTGAACTTGTAGAAATTGCTCTTTATTTAGTAATTCAGTAACTTGAAAAAAGTTCTGACTGAGTAAGTAAAAATTATAGTCCCGTGGAAGCAAGATATATTGCTTTAAAGAATATTTGTTTCGGTAACTGCCAGTTACTCAATCAAGTGTCCCACAAAACCCCAGCTCTCTTTTTGGCAAATGAATGATAACTGCTGGTTCTGATTGTTGGTTTAGCTGAGCCTAGTAAAACACATTGTCATTCAGAACTCAGGCCAGGTGCATTTTTACTCTCCCTAATTTCCTCAGATCCCAGCAATCCAACTTTCTTTTGGGGAAAAGCTGAAAACTGTAGACAGATTTATTTACCTATTTCTTGAACCAAAATTAAATAATTTAATGGGTTAAAATATAACTGATAAAAGCAAGCTTTTTCTTAATATTCAACCTCAAATTTCAATGATCATTTTTAATAGCTGACCAACAACATATCATTTAACATCTATGTGGATAAAAGGTTAAGTTTTTCTTAATATACTCCTTTAGGCTCCACTTAATGCCACATGATGTATATGTCATAGACAATAGACAAATGGAATTATATTATCATGTAAGATACATTGCTTTAGTGAAAAAACTTGTTTTTGTGATTGGTGGAAAAAATTAAAAGCCAATTGCCATTACTTATTTTTTGAGATAAATGACTCATTTTACTGTGAAATATTATGTGTTAAAATTTTGATTACTTCTCACTTGGTTTAGTGTAAGAAAACAACTTAGATGAAAAAGGTTTAGATAACTTAATATTATATCTAAATTATATACCTGGTTTATTTAACATTATTTGCTTAAAATTTCAACAGAAAAATGTTAGAAACTGACTTTACTAACTAAAAAACAATTATCGTGGTGTTATGGGTGGAACCAAAAATATTATAACTTAACAAACATAGTCTAAGTAATTAAAATATCTATTTGGGGAGTGAATTGAGAACAGACTAGTTTAACAGGTAGCTTAAGTCCTTTTGCCCAGTCACAGTTAGAATTTCACATACTAAGTAGGATTTACTATTAGATAATTTATTTCATCAAGAAGTTGACTTGAGCAGTTTGGGCTTTGGAAACTAATCAAATGGGAAAATGAGCGTAAGGAGGAAGAAATGGAGTGGAGGAAGAATTTATGCAGAGAGATAAGAAGTGTTTCCTTTGTTGCTCCTGCCCACTTCCACTCAAAACCTTTAGCTATTCTCCAATTGACTTTTTTAAAACCCTCTTTAATTTACATATTTAGCAATGATAGTGTGGAGTCCAGGAAGATTGAAAGAGGTTTAAGTGTTACAACCTACTAATATGATTCCATTTTTTTTTCATATACCAGGAATCTTTCAGATATCAAAAGAATATCTAAGTAAAAAAGCTAAGTTGTTAAAAAGTTAAATAGCATTTATCTAAGTTTACTGTGCAGAAAATATTGTCCCAGTTCCTTAAGAAATTAAAAGAAGACACAGAAAGTTCCTTTCTTTAAGGAATTTAGTTAATAGATATTATGGAGATAAGCCAATATAAACATGCATGCAAGAATACAAAAAAGCAGCAGTTTGGTATAGAGGAAAGAATGCAGAGTGTGGAGTTAAGAAAGATAATGACTCAAATCTTTTATTCACTGAACGACCACAGGTAAATCCTAACTTTTAAACCTCAATTTCCTCATCTATAAAATGGGGGTTTAATAACACCTGCAATATTTATCCAGTAAAGTTATTAAATGAGATAATATAGTGTTGTGCAAAATTTAAAGCACCACATAAACACTGACTGTTTTTACTGTTGATAGAATCATAAAAGACCTTCCAAACCCATGGCTATCCACAGCTGGACTGAGATAAATAAATGTCTACATCAGTGGTTCTCAAACTTTTGTTTTCAGTATCTTTATCCTATTAAAAATTATTGAGGATCTCTCCAAAGAGTTTTTGTTTATCTAGATTATATTTATAGACATTTATCATATTGGAAATAAAAACTATTTTTGAATTTGTAGACCCTCTAAAAGGGTTTCGGAGATCCCCAGGATTCTCTAGACCAGGGGTCCTCAAACTTTTTAAATAGGGGGCCAGTTCACTGTCTCTCAGACAACAGTCTGAGGAGGGCTGGATTATAGTAAAAACAAAAACTTTGTTTTTGTGGGCCTTTAAATAAAGAAACTTCATAACCCTGGCTGAGTGAGATAAATGTCCTCAGCTACTGCATCTGGTCTGCAGCCGTAGTTTGAGGACCCCTGCGTCTAGACCATACTTTGAGAACCACTGGTCTACACGTTCATAACAGTAGAAAAAGAAGCTATGGGAAGAACAAATATGGTTTCCTCTTTCCTGCTATTCTCTTTACTTCTCTCCCTCTTCCATTTTGCTTCCATTTGTCTGCCTGCTCCTTTTTAATTTTGTTGGTTCACGGCTATTCCACATAGCTCTTTATTAGGATTTTTCCCAGCCTCTCACTAAATTCTCTCACTTGGTAACTTCATCACCTTCCAAGGACTTCATTATTTCTATACAAGTAATTTTCAACTCTAGAGACCTAGTAGTCCTAGTCTCTCTCCTGGACCTAAGGCAAGAATTTCCAACTGCCTAATAGGGCTCCATAGGCCATCTAAAACTGGGTGTTTTGTAGGCACCTCAAATTCAATATACCTAAAACAGAATTATCTTCACCCTAAGACACTCCTTTCTTCTGAACTTCCCTATTTCAGTTAAAGGCATCAATATCTCCAGTCATCAAGGTTCGGAATCTTGGCATTATTCCTGATTCTGAGTATCTAATCACTTACCAAAGCTTATTACGTTTAGCCTTATAACTTATCTTGCATCTGTCTTTAGTTCAGGCCCTCACTATTGAAATAGCTGCCTGCACTATGGAAATAGCTTTATAATCTTATGTCATTCCTCTCAGATCTATCCTATATATGATTATCTATGCAATTCTAAAGAACAAGTCTGACCATGATACTCTCCTACTCGATAAACTTTAATAAGTCTCTACTGTCTCCAGAATCAAAGTCCTCTGCTTTCCTTTTAAAGCTTTTTGAAACCTGGCTCCAATCAATCCTTACAAACTCATTCATCATTACTCTTCTTGCACTCAATGATCTGGCCAAATTAGATTTTGCTGTTCCTCACAAATGGCACTCTATTCTTCTATCTACGTGGTTTTTACACTGCCAATTTTATCATCCCCATGTCTATAATATTCCCTCCTCAGTTCTGAGTACCTTATTTTCCTTCAAAACTCTCCTCAAGTATTATCTTCCAAATAAAGTCTTTCCCCAACTTTCATGCTAGTGTTTTACCATCATTTTTATTTAATTTGTTCCTACTTTGTGTAATATTTTATCTTAGTTGAGGACAAAGTTTCATTTCTTTCTTGCTAACCCCAATGCCTCACACTGCTTTAGGCAATAATAGGTACTTAAAAGTGCTTGTCTATCAATTTATTGGATCTGAAGTGATTAGAGTGACCAATTATGAGACATTGATTGGTAGGATTATTTAAAAAATACTATTTCATGAAGGGAAAATGATTTACCAAGTAGTTTTAGGTCTTTATGGACAAGTAGATTTGCTTATATAGTCTTCGCTGACAAGCAGATGGGCTTACAGAGAATAAGAATACAAGTAAAAATTGCTGAAAAGGTGCTATAGACAAAGCATTTCATTATATGAATAGACAGTATGTTCCAGGAGAGTAAGAATGGTTTGTGGGATCAGTTAAAAACAAAAACTGCAAGGAATGCTAGAAAAGTGACAAGTAGATATGTGTGGTCTGAACACAGAGAAAGGGCCAGGAAAGAGCAGAAAATGAGAAAAGCTAAGTGACATAATATGTTTTAAATTTTAATACATAAGCAATGTGTAGTCACTGTTAGGTTTTTAAAAAAGGGGGAGAGAAATTACACCTAAGACATAACTTGTTCTTATGAGCTGTTTGGATCTGGAGGACAGTAACTGAAGACAGATGAAGTAGATCATAAATAGGTCTATGGGAATAAAAGAAGGGGGGAGGATCTCAGCTCAAATGCCTCTTTTTGCAAAGAAATTTTTCCTGATTCTCCCCTTTTCTCTGAGATTGGCTGTATATACTGTAAATCTTTGATGTAGATGGTTATTTGCATTTTGTCTCTCATTAGAATGTAACTTCCTAAAGGCCAAAGAGTGTCTTTGTCTGTCTTTATACCTTTGCAAGTATCTATCATATTACTAAGCTACTCAATAAAATTCTTGCTGCCTTGAGAAAAATGAAAAACCTATAGTTTGGGGCTATGGCAATACATTTGTTTTATATATGTCTAGCTATGGGGTAACAGAAATGGAGCTGTCTTGTGAGTTAAGAAGAAAAGAATGCCATGAATTGTGTAGAATTGTGTTCAATATTAGTGATGCTGAAAAAGATGAGCAATAGCAAATCAAAACAAAAATGAATAACAAAGATATCAAGAAAGTAATAAAACGATACTGGTCCTTAATGGAGTTTAAGAAATCTGTTAAGAAAAATAAGACATATACTATATGTCCTATATCAAAGACAGTAGAAAAGTCAAGAATAATAAGAGAAAAGGCTGCTGAATTTGAATAGAAGGGAGGCTCTGATCCTCAGCAATAGTAGAAATTCATCAACTTCTGACAGTAATAAACTATGGCTTTGAAAAAAATAAATTACTATCTTTTTGGATTGCTTAGGAAATATTTAGCATACCACCACTCTACTTCCTCAAGGTTGTTAGGCAGAATAAAAAAATAGAAAGGAAACATCTAAAAACTGATTTCTCAGGTTTGCTTTTGCTAAAAGATAGTAGAAACTGTAAAATGCAGTAAGTGTAATCCACCTTCTAAAGTGGATGGAAATTGCTGATCTAAATTATCCTATGGGGGATAAAAATTTGATCTTACCCTTTAAATAGGTATATCCTATTAAAAAATTATTTGTGGAATCTATTAAAAATTATTTGTAGGCATTGAGATCGCACAATTTCACTTGGAAGGCTGTTCTAATTAATCTTTTTTGTCCAAGATGGTTTCCTCCTGTCAAATAAATCTCTTTTTCATGAAATTTAACTTACTTAATTTTTAAGTAACATTTTTAAAACATTAAAAATAGCTACCAAAGTTAAACAATCCAAATTCCTTATTTTTTCCCCCCATTCTCTTTAATCACTATATCCAACATCAGAAGTGCTGACAGTCCCAAGAATATTTTTTCTACCCTTTGATGATAGTGGACAAAACAAGATGATAATTTAAAGGGTGGGGATAAGTTATTTATTTGGTGCTATTTTTTAGATGTTCCAAGTCACCACTAGATAATTTTAATTTTGATTGCTTCTTTTTGTATAGGGATAATGCTCTTTATACTGTCAATAAAATGGCTTATTACTTCAAAACAAATTTTAATGTCTGAGAAATGATGTAAGTTTCGTTTTCTCTTTCCTAATCTAAATATATTCTTTTGATTTTTCAGTTTCTTTCCAACTACCTTTTCTATTTATCACTATATTCAGTTTATATTAGGCTTCCAGGATTTTTTCCTGTTAGTTGTCACTTGCTTTTGAGAAATATTCAAAGCAGGTCACATTCAGTTTATTTGCACTCTCAGTTCTTGTACCTGCTACTCTTTTAAGGGTAAAGACATCAGCTTTTGAAATATGGTGAAGTATAAAGGTTAATGGTTCTGAAGCTTAAGCACTTGTGTAAAGATCCCAATTCTACGTACTGTCTAAATGACCACCCTGACTAATCATGAACTCCTACATCTTAGTTTCTTCATTTGAAAAATTTTTCTGGGGACTGAACTACAGATATAATGCAATCTGATGGTTATTACTGTCTCCCACCTTCTGCTATGCATGTCCTTCGACAGTAAATTCAAGGATGAATATTCTCATGTCTGGTCATAACCTCCACATCTCAGTGACTCTGAATTCTTATAGAACATCATCCAAACTGCCTTTAAAATTACTGATTTCTTACTCCATCCCCCTCAGTTCTCACAGTCTGAAGTCCCAAATCAATTCCACTCAGCCTTTCCACTGTGGCCTCTGGAATGCATACTTGATAGGAAAAGTTATTTTCTTTCACATTAAATCTTTCCCTCTCCCAGTCTTCCCCATCCTCACTGATGACATAGCTTCCCTGGCCATCCTTTCCAATACCAGCTGAACTTTCACTCATTCTCCTTGGCTCACTGATTGAGACTCTGTTCCCCATCGCCACTTCCATGTTCTTCCCTCTTCTCCATCACTCAGTAACTCCTCTTCCTTTGAGATTCATATTACTCATATCTACCACTCAATCAAAACAATGATAGTTGTCACCTATCTTGTTTTCCTCAATTTTCTGATACCTTGCTCACAATTTTTCTTTCCTCCTCCAATTCCTGCCTTTCTATGAGGGTATATACATTGATTCTCTAATACTTTAACCACTCAGTTCCTCAACCTACTCACTTAATTGCAGCCACACACAAAGTCATCGTGTTTCTGATCTTATCTTCCTTTACAAAACAGTCTACACTCAAATTCATTTCTAGGCTATGTCTCCTTTTCTCTCCATATTGACCCTTTGGTCAACCAAATCAATTCTAGCCTCCTTATCATATTTCTGATAATATCTTATATTTGTTGCTTTTGCTCCAAAACATATGCTGCTGAATGAAGGTGTGGTGGAGAAAAATCACATCACTGTTCAGATTGAGTCTACCACAAAATCTATGTTACACATTCTTAATTGGGCCCTCACTACTGCTAGGCAACCCTAATTCTACCACCCTTCTCAACTCTCCTGTTTTCAGCAGAGGCTCTTCTCTAATATATATCCCCTTCTCTTCATTAACAGTGTCACCACTTTGATGAGGGCCCTCAATTTCATGTCTTGATTAGTGCAGTAGCTGATAGTGGATCCTGATTGCTTTTATTCCTTGTGTCATGGAGATAACTAGGATCTTAAAGCCTGGAGTAGAAGCAGAGTAGAAGTGCTGGGGGACTTTGAAAGGCAGGCTTAGTACAAACTTAATACAAACTGTTAAGTCTATTCTCTGAGTGCAAACTTTGTGAGGGCAGGTGGGGCTCATCTATACGTGGACTGTCTGGACAACAGAAACTCTTAAAGGCTGTTTACTAAGTCAAATATGAAGAATGGCAAACTAAGAGAAGTACACAGTACTTTTAATTAGGAGGGAACTTGGAGACAGTCTAATCTACAACTTCATTTTACAGATAACAACAACGAAGAGATTTCTAGGATACTAACACATAGGAAGACAGATAAATGTTATAGGTGAAATCTGAAATTAATTTTTTGGCTTCACAATTCATTACTCTTATTAGCAGATTATGTGCATTCCTTTAATTTGTAAGTAGCTTTATATTTTGTGGAACAATTAAAGAAAAATGAGTAGTTGTAAAACAAAAAAATTTAAGATGCTCTTTAGAGGTTTGAAAAGATCAGCTAAAAACTTATACAAAAAATAAACCTAGAAGAGAGATGGAAAAAATTGGCTTAAACAGTGACTTTATAAATCATTTGGGAAAGATAAGGCAGGGACATTTTTGTTTAATAATAATGATCATCACTTACAGTTTGCCATATTTTCTCTTAGTTTATAAAATTAAAATGAAATTCTATAAATACTTAATATAGTCTTTTTAAATCAAAGTACACACAGGTCATATATTTTACTTTTTAAAAAGTTTTCAACTAAAAACAGGGACTAATAACTTTTAATAACTCTGGGCAAGTCACTTAACCCCAATTGCAAGCCCCAATTGAGCAAAAAACCAAAAAAATTGTCTTATCTTTTGTTTCTGTCACCTTAATTTCTGAGTACATTTCTCCCTCCCCAAATAAGCCATCTTTTGTAGCAAAAAAACTGAAAAAACTAAAAAAAAAAAAAAAAAAAAAGAGGAAAAGCAGTTCATCAAAACTGATCAACCAAGCTTGACACTACATATATGCACTGTCACAAACACAGTTCTCTACACCGCTACAAAGAAGGCAGGTAAGTACATTGTCGTGAAATAATACTAAGCTATGGCAATGCACGTTATATCTGTAATAATTAAATTCAAGAATTCATCTAAAAACACAAGTAACTGTTTACATCAAAAAAAGAAAGGCAAAGTCTATTCAATTTCTTTTAGATGTTCTCACTGATTTTTCATTAGATCCACTGTCTACTTTTTATTAGTCTATCTCACTTTCTTCTAGGCTCTGAACAAAGACCAATGTCTATTTTCAGAGTTATAAATACATACTTGGCAAAACCTGTCTCAACTGCATATGAAACAAAAAAAGTCCTGCTGCTAACAAAGTGATTTTCTTAGCTTTCTGAAAGAAATTGCTTGTTTTCAATCAAGAAGCTATAACCAATGATTTATCTTTTAGGCACAAATAGTTTCCTTTAAATACTAACACTCAATTTTAAAGATCAATTTCTGATGACCTAAAAGGCTGCCCAAATCAAGCAGATTTGGGATCAAGTCCTTTTCTTTTTTCCATCCTGGATGCAACCCTGGTCCAATTAATCTCGCAGGATTGTAGGCAATTTCCCAAAACAAACTACAGCAGAACAGGTACACTGGTGGAAAGAGTTTCTATATCAGGACCTTAACTCCCCCAATTGGTGAAATAATAGGTCAAAATTACAACAAACAAATGAAAAATCAATCCAAAGGAGTGTAGTTTGTCCAAAAAACACATCTTTAAAAAATTACTAATGTGAGACATACCTTATTATGCTTATTATGTATAGGCCTATAAAACCTAAATGCCTGAATGTAGACACTGGACATAGCAAGTCCAGTTTTCATTAACAAACAAATCATAAAAGTTTATAAAAGTAAGTCTAAATCAAATTTTCCTACTTTTGCCCTAGAAATATTACTATATCAGAAAATTATATTACAGTGTGAAAACTCATTAGAACATTCAAGCTTTCCCTTTCAACTTTGTTTGTACAGTCTGAAAGACAATTTGTAAAAATCCAAAGTCACAGTCTCTCAAAACCCCCACGAAACCAATCTTTTTTTTTTTTTTTTTTTAAAGTTGCATATAATGGCTCATTTTTAGCACAACATCACACATAAAAAAATCCATAGAAGAATAAAGACAGTCCCTGAGAAAGGTTAGCATACAATAATTTGTAATTGTATCATTCTTGAGTTTTTTCCCCTTAAACAATTATCTTTGTTACAGAAAATCCTTACACAAGTCTTTTATATTCATAGTGACAATTTCCACTTACTGGTTGTTTGACACTATGTCTTACCCTAGTTAAGACAATAACTAAAGAAAAAAACCTATGCTTAGATCACCAAACAGAAGTATGAAAAAGCTTCTTTGAAATTATCACAAGAAGGCATATAAACTACTTTCTTACTCAACTAGAATTCTTTTTCAAAGCAGTTTCTAAATCTCTACAAAAAGAAAGATGATCTCTGGTCTTCAACAACATGGACAAGGTAAACTTACTTATACTAAACATAGTATCTTTTTATAAATTTTAAAATAGTTCACTGAATTAAACTGAATGGTGAAATGAAGAGAGTAGTGAAATCTAAGAAACTGACGGACTACATACGTCTTGGTTCTATGATTCAAACTCTGTGAACCCACGAAATAATTTAGTTCCTCTTGGCCTTAGCTTCAAAAATGGAAATGCAAAATTAGAATAACTGCAGTATTAACTAGATAACTAGTTCTGAGAATTGCCAATGTATATTAAAACTATAAGGCATTATGCTAACAAACAGTATTATTGATTAGGCAGTAAGTTTTGTGTTAAGTTGAAATTCATACAATTTTTCTGAACCATTCTTTATTATTGATAGTAAATTTATTTAGCTGCCCTAAAAGAAAGTTCAGGCTAACATCTTTATAAAAGATCAATTGATTACTAGATTCTACAACTACCACTAATAGGAGATAATGGCTATAAAACAATGTAACTGGAAATTAAATTTAATAAACATATTTAAGTAATTGAAAGTACTTCACTCTAGAACATTCAAGAGGTGATAAACAGTAGGCAGGAAAGCTATATACCACTGTTTTGAAGAAAGATTTGGCCTTGGAGGTCTCAATTTTGGGATCATCTGCAGGGTAACAGAGGAGCTGAGGAGTGTTAGAGATTTACAATAGTTTTCTTGGAGCTGAGTGAGGGGGAAGGAGGAGGAGGGGTCTGTTTGCATATATAATATTCCAACAATTTTGCTGTAGCTTAAAGCTTAAAGAGTTATTTTTTCTAATTGTATTCAGTTTGCAACATTCTTTTGAATGTTCTCAATGGTGGCAAATCTTAAGGCCAAATGACCAAATGTAATGTTGGAGTCACATCTGCTAAGTTAGATAACACTATTTTTTGGTTAAAATAATGATGACAGCAACAAGGACAAGGGTATGACCATAAAGTATGCACAATGATTTTTTTTTGGTGCTTGATCAACAATTTCAAAATATTTTGTGCAATGTTAACAATGAAATAAGTATACAGCCTCGCAAAATGAATCAGAAAGAAGAGACATTTTGATGTATAAGTCCGGTTAAAAACAACAAAAGTCTCATTCATTTCTTGAAGTATTATAAGATGTAATCTGTGGTCCCAACAAGAGCTTTGGATGAAATGTCTTCTAAGAAGTTGATCTTCTACTCTAGTTCTCTCCTGTTAACATCTATTTTTCAGATTAGTAATGGTTGGCAGAAAAAGTTTAGGCTGAAGGATTGGGTCTGAAGATTAGGAAGACAAAGAAGGGCATTATGGGGAAAGCCAAATCCAAAGTGATGTTGATTCAGAATGCAGGGGTGGAAATGGAAGGTACAAAGACAAGTATGTTTATTCTGTAATTCTTTCTGTTGGTCCATGATAACTAAATTAGATACTATTGACAACAGACTGTACAAATGAAAAGTAACAATGAACATAAAACTGAATAGGTTCTGTGCTAAAAATCTAGATAACAAAAATTAAATCTGAATTTAATGCAGAAAGGAGGTTTCTTGAGGCCAGAGATTATTCTGGTTTTGGCTTTGCATACTTGGATCTTAGAACAGTATATGGAACACAGGAGATGCTTAGTAAATGTTAATTATTGTTTAATATGACACATTTAATTCAGATTGAGGACAAGATTAATGACTTTTTGGGGTATGGAGAGAAGTCAGAAGAAAATTACAATAACTGATGTAAGAGAATTGGAAAAGATTTAAGGAATCAGAAAAATAAATTCTGGAAAAATTTCTATTTGTTGTCCTAACACACTAAAGTTTAACTGAACAAAAGACTCCAAGAACAGTTCTAGGAGATAGAACAATTAGAAAGCTTAGGCTCTATATAGATCTAGCTTCATCAATGACTCAGTGTATGATCACACTGATGAACACAATTATTTAATCTCATTCTGAATAATTTCACCACCTGTAAAACGGTAAAAATAGCACCCGGCCTACCAAATTCACAAAACCAATGTGAAAAACAGTGGCACATGCCTGTGATCCCTGATCACTGGAGAAGTTAAGGCTGACAGAGCCTGAGTTCAAAAGTTTTGAGCTTCCATAGGACAAAAGCTAATTCTATGTTTACACTGTCTGGCACCAAAGTGTCAGGACCCAGCAGTGGGAGGGCACAGAAGAAGGGGTATAACATACTGCTTAAGGAAATGTGAACTGGTCAGAAACTGAGCATGTCAAAAGTTCCATACCAATTAGCAGTGGAACTGGGCCTAGGAGGGACTACCACAACCTAGGTGAAATAGGAAGACCTTCTACCTATCTCCAAATCAACACTGTATATAATATTACACATACTATACACACACACATGCTTTAAAGCTTTGTACATTTTAAACATCAAGATACAGATTTAGAAATGCTCCTTTTATATAGCTATTTCTACAATTTCTAACAGAAGTGTCATGATGCTTGAGAATTAAAAATATTTTAATATAGTTTTTCTGCAGAAGGGAAATAAGTTTTGAGCAACTGACCTAAGAACTTGTAAGAAAATTAATTGGAAAAAAAAAGAAAAAATTATTTTAAGGATATGACATGAATGTTACTTGCAATCATCAACCTAGAATAAAACAAGTATTTCAATATTCTAATTGAAAACTTTTCAAAAGAAACAAAAATCTTAACAATGACTCTTCTGTTAAGTAGTTGAACATAAATAGAAGAGGCAAAGTATTAAAAAAGAATAAATATATAATTAAGCCACTGGTTAATGGTTAATTCCTCTTTATGATATTTTCCACATAAAACTTTCTAACCTGATCTTAGCATTGAATATGATTTGAATACTCTAAATATAAATGATATATGTTTTCTTTATTATTTTATTACATATGAAGAAGTAAAACAGTTTCCCCCTTATACACACATACAAAAATACATACATACATAAATCTTATTATTCTTATATGTAGTATACTATACATTTCTTTTACTAAATACATTCTGACTTATACGACTGGATTTACAGTGCTCTGGTCTCTGCTTCTCCCATAAATTCTATACCCACTTTTATTCATGGATTCAAATATAGTTCTATTATATAACCAAAACTCAAATCTTTAACACCATCATATTTCAGGAAACGAGTAATTAATAGCCATCCCAATAATTTGTAATGAATCTGGAATTTCCCCAGTACCTGGAAAATAGTCAAAGTAATCCCCTTCAAAAAGAGAAAGTTGTCTTTTGTAATGCTGAATATGAACCACTCCCTTTCTGTTCAGGTGCTCCAGAAGCCCAATTCTCAAGTGATCATTGTATGCTCACTATTTTAGTAAACCGGTAACTAGAACAGGAAAGAAAACAAACTTAATTTTTGATTACCTAAAGCTTTTGAATGAGTCGAGTAACTCAAACTGATCAAAATGAAATAATCTCTCACAATCCTTGGGGGAAGGGGGAGAAATCTTCCCACTGATAATAAAAATGAAAACCTGATCTAAATTAAAAGGTAATCACTTTACTTAGATTTGATAAAACCAAACCCAACAATTCTATGATTAAAAGCAAAATCTTCCTCCCCCTCCCCCGGAGTTTAAAGGGGATGGAAGGATGAAGAAACATTTTCAGATCTGACACCTCAGTAACATTTCCATGAACTGTCTTTCTAAAGTGTCATGGTAACAATAGTCTGAAAAGCTGGTGTACTCTAACTTGAAGGTCCCATATTATTTGTGTAATGAAGTAAGGGAGGGAATAAAATGAAATGGTACTTAAAATAAAGAATCATAAAACCTAAGCCTTTGCTTGATAAGGAAACCATAAAATCATTACAGATATTTCTGTGCCACAAATTTTTTTCTTTTCTCTAAAATTGTTGTTTTAGAAAAAGAAAATCCGAATAAAATTTTAATATTCAAATTCTTCCTCAAATTTTTGAATGCAAAGCCATTTGTAGCACCATTTTGTATTGTACCTCTCTCCGCCTTCATCAAAAGAAAAGTAAAATATAAGTGGAGACTAATCCTCTTTCATTTTACTTTTACTATGATTTTCTACAACTTACCAGATTAAGAATATAGAAAGTACTATTCTTAAGAATTATGTAATCAGTAAAGTTTTAGAAACATGACTTTGACGATCAGGGAAAAAGATTTTGCTATTTTCATGTATTAGTATAGTATAATTGTGAACTCCAACCCCCCCCCCCCCATATTCACACTATTTGTAATGATTAAAATCCTATACCATAACAATATTTATCTAATTTTGTTTTCTGATATATTCCATCACTTAATGGCTTTGCTAATAATGGGAATTGCTGCAGAAGTTTTTCACACTAATAAAATTTTTTAGTGTGATCTTAAAATTTTCATTTGTAAGGCTGAGTTATAAGAATTCTAAGTCCATCCCAAAGATAACTGCCAGGTTTTACACATGAAGGCCCCATTCATCACTATAATTATCTAAACCAAACAATGATTGATGATTATATAAATTGATGAATCAAGACAAAAGTTCTAAATGTATAAATATTGTGATGGAGTCACTTATTGTACAATATTGATTAAACTAGTCTAAAAGCCAAGGTGTAAATAAGAAAACATCATCAGCAAGAAAGTTTGTAGGCTGTGACTCAAATTAAATTCTAACACTAAGTATGGAATCCTGACACTGCAATAGTTTTTGAAGATTTTTTTTTTCAGCAACATAGTCAATTATGTATTTCTAAAACATTCTATTATGTAAGCCTATATTTAAAGCAATAAAATAGTTTTATTCTACACTTCCAAGTTAGTATGACGTTCCAATGACTTTTCAATTTTAAATCACTGATATCTAAAGCAACCTGTCTGTTTATTCTCTTGTTATAATGAATATTACTACCTAGGGCTTTGAGAACTTTTGTTTTTATTTTATATGCCCTTTTATTGGAAATCTCAATCAGCCCCTTTGGGTTCTAGTACCATCTTCATGCAGATGCTTTCAAATCTAGACATTTAGTGCAACTCTTTTTAGATCATCAATATCTATTAGTATCTGCCTACCAATTATCTTCTCTTGAATGTTTTAGAGAGAGAGGATATTTCAAGCAGAATCCTTTCTGTTGAGGGCATCACGATGTCTAGATACCTGAGCTCAAAACTTTGGAGCCATCTTTGACTCTTTCAAAAATTTTAGTGGCATTACATCTCTCACAATCACCCTCATTCAGGTTCTTTGCTATTGCCTGCCATTCTATTTTTTATAGCTTCTTAGTCTTACAATAATACTCTTCTCCATTAGGAAACCTGCTCTCTTAGCCAAACTGGATTCCTTCACTTCCATAATTACTCCATTTTTCTCAGTTTCACACATTTGCACAAAACATTCCTTAATTCTGGAATGTAATCTCTCCTTACCTCAGAATTTTTGCCTTTCTTCGAGAGTAAGCTCAAAAGTATTTTCAACTTTGTGAAGTCTTTCCTAACTTAATCTTCATAATGTTTTCTGAACCCCATCCCCTGCCCCATTATCTCTCTCCCTTTCTGAATTTTCTTGTATTGCATTTCCTTCTGTACATCTCTATTTCCCCCAAAGGAAGTAAGCTTCTTGAGAGTGGGAAATGTTTCATGTTTGTCTCAGTATTCTCTGTGCCATCACAGTACCATATGCATAATAGGCAGTTAATATAAATTTAATCTGACTAAAAAAATCAAAACAAATAGTTTTGTTTGCACAGAAATGATAAAAGCACAAAAAAAATTGATAAAAGCAAACTCTATGCAAAAAAGTATCAATATAACAATTCCGAGAAGTTCCCAAATGCCTTTTTTATACTAATGATGTGACTTCACTCTCTACTTTCTAATTGTGTAATAGGAAGGCATTATTGGAAAAGATTTATAAACAATTCTTGAGGGCAGGGATTATGCTATGAGGGCTATCCATATGCCACTCTATCTTTTCAGCCATCTCACATTGAACTAGGTATATATGTGTCACTCAGTATATATATATGGAATAAAATTGAAAAAGTTTTTCATTATCTAAGGTTCTGATAATATTTAGTGATTTATTATATCTATACAAGTCTATTATTAATGTGAATCAGGGTCTAGGGTGAGACCAATAGTTTCTCAAAAATAATTAACAGAAAGAAGAGAATGAATACAAACAGAGAAACATTTCAAAGATATGGCAATCAAACAGATCATTGCAATCAAAAGCATTCCATGATATAATCCCATTCTACAATTTTTCTTATAAACTATAAAGTTTATAGAAAAAAAATCAGCATTAGAAAAAGGACTTGAGGGACATACCCAGAAATGATGATATAATAAAAGTAATTTTAAAAAATGCGTAAAATAATGTGCTAGGATTCTGAAATTTCAAAAGAGAAGTTGGAAAAATGTTTCAAGCAACAGTTGTTCCACTAATATAAATTTAGCAAATAACTTCCTAAATATATAACTTTGAAGAAGACAATATTATCGTTAGATTATGTAAACTCTGAGATGCTTACTGCAAAACTTGTAATCATGTATATTTATAGCTTATTTTACAGACACCTATGATATTTTGAAATATTTATATGATGATAACCAAAAAATGTAGCACTAAAATGATTTTATGAAGCATTCAGCTAAACCTTCTCATTCTGCTGATTATGAAATGTGGATCAAGAAAGGATAGTGACTTGTTCAAGGTTATATAAGTAAAAATAGGATTCAAGTTCATGTCCTCTAACTCAAGATCCATTTGTCTTTCCACTATACCCTACTACTTGGGTATCAATGTGAAAACATCTTACAAAGTTTACATATTTTTATATTCAATCGCTACCCCCTCAGTCTTAGACCGACAAAAGCTGATGATTATTTTCTGAAACAAAAAAGTATTCAAATTTTAATCTAAACCTAATCATTAAGTCTTTTTTCCCCCTCTAACCATTAAGTCTTAATGTAACCAGGTCCTTCATTAACTTGCATGACTTTCTTTAACCAGAATCACAGTAAAACTTAACCTTTTCTATAAAATGAGTATATCATTGATATAATTTCATAATATCCCTGTGAAAATGAGATAAAAAATGTGAAAAATTTGTGAAGAGTTAAAGAGTATAAAATAGTATTAAATAGAAATGTTATTTAGAAGTTGGACTTTTGGTAATAGTTCATAATGCATTTTTATGTATTTTATTTCAATACAGCTGAATGTTGGCATTTTAGGGACAAAAATTCTGTACTGTGGCTTAATTAAGAAAAATCACTTCAAAGAAGCAATTGATTACAGTAGATTCTGGGACACCATATAATATATATGAATCTGTATCACATTAGAATGAATATTCATATTAAGCATTTGACAATATAATCTCACAACTTTCCTTATATCTCTATTTTATATTATTACTCCATTCATGTACTACATGTTCAAGTCGAATTGGATTGTTCAAATAAGGTGTTCCCTGAACTTGACATCTTTCACAGAAAATGCAAATACAAAATTGCAGGAACACTTTGTTGCTTGTCTGTTGCAGGCAAACTAAGAAAGGATATTACAGAAATTTATTGCATGAAGCAAGAAGTGGAAAATCATTTCTACTCACACAGAATAAAGTGATTTTTAGGTTTAGAACCCACTGATTTTTAAAACCGAAAACTAAAAGGTGAAAAATAAATATTTGCAAAAATTGGATTAAAAATTTTTGGCTATCATCTTTAAAACAGGCAAGAATAAAAAAACCCATCAAAACAAAAACAATAACCCAAACCCACTTCATATCAGTACCGCATATCCTGTTCCCTAGGCATAAAGTCAATACATAGCCAACTAATCCTGCCACTGGACCCAGATGGCTCTGCAGGGGAAAGTGAGACAGGTGACCTTGCCCAGCCCCTCCCACACTCAAATTTATTTCACTAGCATGTCACAGTCCTCTCTGAGAATAAAGGAACCATCACCGCCACCAACATTTCCATATAAATTTATAATATGATACAATGAATATTCATATCAAGGAACTCTATAATCTGGTTTCAACCTTCCTTATGATTTTATTTCATATTACACCTCATTCATGTACTTTTTGTGTTGGACAAGTAGTTATTCTCTGAACTCAATATCCTATCTGCTAGTAGTTTTCACAGGTAATTCTGCATGCCTAGAATATAAGCTCTCCTTATTTTTGCCTTTCATAACGTTTCTTCCAGGCACAGATCAGAGATTGTTCTTTTTTCTTTTGAAATATTCTTAGATTATTTTATTTGGATTTCTTTTTCATCCTATGTAATTTAAAAAATCTTTAAAATTTAAAAAGACTATCTACAGGCCAGCAATGTTCCTTGGACAAAGTAGGTGTTTGACAAATGTTGATGGATTTGAAATTATTATCTGGAATTATTATATTGAAGAAGTAAACGAACTTTAGTGGTCAAAGGAGTAATAATTTTCATTCTAAACATTCTAGTTAATCAAAATATTAATCCTGCGTAAATGCCTGATATTCACTTCAATTAAAAGCAGTGGTGTGAATATGAAAGGAAAAAATGCAAAATTCTTAAACAAATGACATATGCACGAAATGACAATTTAGCATGTGGTATTTGGTTTCCATATTAAATAAATTGGTTCTCTTATGGTTACAAGAGCTTTAAGAAAACATTTAACACTTTTTTTTTGCTTTAAACATTTTTCTACAAGAAATACTAACAATATTCATTACAAATATATTCATTATAATATGAATTCTAAACAGTATGCATTTTGGGATTATTATTAAATATTGGTTTACAGATGTCATATCTAACTCTGGTATCCAAGTTCAGAGAAAGGCTTTTATTTCTCTTCAAAGTATTACTGTTCTTTATGTTGCTCTTTTTGTTTTAGGTCCAATATAAAACTGGTTTTGAAGAAATTTTTTTTAAATGATCCAAAATATTGGCAATAAAAAATAGAAACAATTTAAAATTATTCTTCTTTTGTCATGTTATATGGCTAGAAGATATGGAATACTCAGTTCAATCCCTGAAGAACTGAAAATGAATTATCAGGTGAGAATAAAAAGGCTCATGGTGGGAGTACGTTGCAATACTACATCAAAAAGTAATTAGAAAGGAGAATTAGAAGATGTGATCAAGAGATATATTAATGGAAAAAAAAGGGGATTGGTTAAATGGAATGATTAATGAACATAAGTGCTATTGGTATTCTTATGATGTTGAGAAAAGAGATTAGGGCCTCTAGCAAGTTGGGTGTCCCCACCATATGGTGAACTTATAGAATATAACAAGCATTGATGGGTGGCAACTTGAAGAGAGTAAACATATTGATTTGGTCAAAGACTGTTAGTATTTAAAAATGAAATCAACATGAGAGAAACTATCAATTTGGAGGAACAATATGGCATAGATGTGGAAAGAACTACGGGAGATGGAGTCAAAATGAAAATTTCCCCCTTTCCCTAAAAAGGCATCAGACTGAATCCTGATGAGGATATCCAAGAAAAAAAAAATCATTTCTACTCCAGGTGAGGACTGGGAGACACAAAGATACAAAGAGAAATCTTTAAATGCTAAAGTCAGGGTTAGGGCAGGAGCATAAGAGGTTGTCTCAGACCCATACCAGGGCAAAAATGGGACAGAGTGCTGAGAAAGAGCAAGTAGCAATGGTGTGACTCGTATTTTATATTTCAAGAGCAGAGCAGGATCTCAGGTTTTTCTTCTAGCTCAGAGTGAAAAACCAAGGCAGGAATCTTAGAACTAAGGGATTCTTAAGCTCTGTCACTCTTATCCAGCAATGCTGCCCAGTTGGTTGTATACGAATAAGCGGCTGAGTCCAGCAGAAGTCCACTTGTTGAGACCCATACCCAAGTCAAGAATTTGCTAAGCTCAGACAAAGAGTGTGTAGTAATCAAAAAGGATTATATCAGTTGTTGTAAAGTGCTCAAAGTTTGCTGATCTCTAGTCAGAAGTGTCCTTGAGAACTCAATGAATATCTCAACAAAGAAACAGTTGGACCAGCCTAGGCCTTCCTTCTAAAAGTGTGCAGAGGCTAGTCCCAAAACATGAAGTCTAAAGTCAGGCAGAGGCTAGATGAATAAAGAAACACCCCCTCCACTTGATAAAGAGCTATGTTTATATTCAAATATGGAGAGAAGATGTTCAATTTCTGAATCTTATCACCATCAGAGTTCACAGAAGGGATCTAGCGGTTCTATTTGATGACCTCAATAAGAGAAGGGAAATGGGGAAAATGCACTGGGGGGGGAGGAGGGAGTGAAGGGAAGAGGGAAAGGAAAAGAAAGTTAAGTATACCCCAAAGAGATACTAAAGAAGGGAAAGGGACCTGTATGTGCCAAAATGTTTGGGGCAGCCCTGTTTGTAGTGGCTAGAAACTGGAAATTGAATGGATGCCCATCAATTGGAGAATGGCTGGGTAAATTGTGGTATATGAATGTTATGGAATATTATTGTTCTGTAAGAAATGACCAGCAGGATGATTTCAGAAAGGCCTGGAGAGACTTATGTGAACTGATGCTAAGTGAAATGAGCAAGACCAGGAGATCATTATACACTTCAATAACGATATTGTATGAGGATGTATTCTGATAGAAGTGGATTTCTTTGACAAAGAGACCTAACTGAGTTTCAATTGATAAATGATGGACAGAAACAGCTACACCCAAAGAAAGAACACTGGGAAACGAATGTGAACTATTTGCATTTTCGATTTTCTTCCCGAGTTATTTTTACCTTCTGAATCCAATTCTCCCTGTGCAACAAGAGAACTGTTCGGTTCTGCACACATATATTGTATCTAGGATATACTGCAACATATCTAACATATATAGGACTGCTTGCCATCTAGGGGAGGGGGTGGAGGGAGGGAGGGGAAAAATCGGAACAGAAACGAGTGCAAGGGATAATGTTGTAAAAAAATTACCCTGGCATGGATTCTGTCAATAAAAAGCTATTATTAAATAAAATAAAATAAAATATTAAAAAAAAAAGTTAGGTAACCCAGCTACATCTATGCAATCAAAGAAGAAAGGGTAAGGGTAGCAACTTAAATCTTGTTCTCATCTGAACTGCTCAAAGAAAGCAAGAACATACAGCTGGGTACAGAAATAACTTTCATTTAACAGGGAATAAGAGGAAAAAGGGGAATTAGAGGGAGGATAGATTAAAGGAGACATTAGCCCTAAGCAAAACAAACTTTAACGTATATCTTCTTTTTCTTTAACGTCTATCTTCTTTTTGAGGTGGCAAATAATGGGAATCTGAAGGAGTGCCCACATCATTTACAGAAAGGATGAACAAGTTTTGGGACACAAATGTGACAGAATACTTACTGTGTATTGAGGAAGAAGCTAGTGTCAGAAAAATTTGGAAAGACTTGTGCAATATGATGCAAAGTAAAGTGAACTGAACCAAGAGAATCAATTTATACAATGACAACTATGTAAAGAAAAAAAAAAAACTTTGAAAGAAAAAGGAACTTTGATCAATAAAATGACCAATCACACTTCAAGACTAATGATGAAAGCATAATATTTTACTCCCGAGAGGTGAGGGACTCAAAGTACAGAAAGGGATATAGCAATATGTTATATATCTGTATTTATATAGAAATGGCCAGTGTGTACCTTGACTATTTGTTTTTCTTTCATTCTCAATTGAGTAAGCACTGAGGGTAGGGTGATTGGGCAGTGTTTGGGTGGGAGGCAAAAAAGGCATAATACAATAGTTCATTTGTTTTGAATATAATATGCATATTATAAATAAAAACAAATGAGCGACTGGATTAGGAATTCAGTTTTGACTTCTGAGTTCTGACCTGGATTCAAGATCTATCTCTAACAAATATTATCTCTGAAACCCTGAGTAAGTTTCTTAACTTCTCAGTCAGTGGTACAACTTTCTAAAGGTATTAAGTTACTAATGAGCATGGATAAAGGTTTTCCTACACCAATGAATTTATAAATATGATTTGAAAAAATAAATGTATGATTCTTATTTGTAATTCATGGAATATACCTGCCATTTGCCTTTAAAAAACATGTTGGGGCAGCTAGGTGGCGCAGTGGATAGAGCACCAGCCCTGAAGTCAGGAGGACCTGAGTTCAAATCTGGTCTCAAACACTTTATATTTGCTAGCTGTGTGACCCTGGGCAAATCGCTTAACCTCAACTGCCTCAGCAAAACAAACAAAAACATGTGGAGATCATGCTGCATTATTTACTGACATTTCTTTCAATAATCAATAGAGAATAATGTTGAAATAAGTAGTAAAATTAAACATCTTATAAAACAGAGACAAATCCTGTCCTTTTACAGGATTACTTTGAGGATCAAATAAGAGACAGAATGCATTAAAAATTTTTTTAAACTTAAAGCAGCACATATATGTTAAACTATCATAATCAACATGAAAATAAAGTATGTTGGTCCTAGTATGGTAAAAACTGTAATTCCACTGTCTTAGAAACAGTAGTGAATAACTTGATTAGAATTTTAGTTATATACATTATCAGTCTCTCTCTCAAAAGCGATTTTGTGACCAGTTTAACTCAAGGTCATGAGTAAATTTGGAATCAGGTATGGTTTGTATTTACAGATTTAATCAGACATCTAACAAAGCTATGTTCAGAATACTGATTATTCTAGGTCAGTGATGAAACTGGTAAATTCATAAATATATTGAATCTCTGATGGATCTGTGGTTTCATATGTGAGTACTGCTTCCATTGATACAGAACACAACATATATTTTAGTGTAATACTCATCTATGTCTTTCCATAAATCTATCCCAAGAGATAGAGGTTTTCCCTTGGGTTTTAAAGTATCTTGTGGATTACAATATACATATGGACTATTTATCTTTTGTTCTTGATGCATTAAACTTAATTAAATTCAATTATTTATTAATATGTACTGAGAATAAAAATGAATGATATATTCCTTGTTCCCAAAGGGCTTAACATCTTGTTAGTGGAAACAAGTACATATGTAAATAATTTGTTATGGATGGGAGGGAGTGAAACATCGACAATCACAGAAAAGTCCTATTGTGAAAGATGTCATTTGAACTAAATCCTGAAGGGCATATTTCAGTTGGAATGTAGAATTTATAAAATATTGGGAAATATAGATGGAAAAATAAATTGGAGATAGATTGTAAAGTACTTTACATGAAAAATAATTATTTTTTATTATTTTATCCTAGAGTTCAAATGGATCTACTAAGGATTTTTTTTGGGGGGGAGTGGGAGGACAGGGAAGTGACATGTTCAAGACTTGTGCGTTAGAAATGTCAATTTGGGAGATAAAAGGATAGATTGGAGAGATGGGAGAGACTTGAGACAGGAAGACCGATTAGGAGACTATTATAATATGTTAGGGCCAGTCATATCAAATTAGGAACTGGGGCAACTAAACCAAAGTATGGACTTAAAAAAACTCATTTTAAGATTTTCTATCTTCTATTATATTTTTATTTCTTTTGTGAAATACTTCCCAATTACTTATTAACTGGTTTGGCTGAATTTATGAGTGTTTATTTAAAAAAAAAAAAAAAAGCCAACTAACATCTTATCTGCTTTACAGAATGAAAAAGTTTCCCTCTGAAAACTTTATTCTTGATGATTTAGAATGGCAGGTGATCACCAGAGCAAGGAAAAGATGGATCATAATAAAATTATGACACTTAAAAAGCTAAGTCTGTGAGCTCTGATTCCGTTCAGAATAGCTTGAGATGCATGAGGTACTGGGCAATTTTGTGGAATGTTTCCTCAACTTCTATCAAAGAGCAGTTGAGGAGATGGTGAATAGGAAAGGACTTGCTCATACTAGGTATATTTGTTCTAGTAAGAAGAATTTAGTGAGCTGAGCAGTTTGATGTAGGGAGCAGAAATAATAACAGAAGGGAGAGCCAGCTTATGGAATTCAAGGCAAAACTCACTGCATTTGTTTAGTCAAGGACCGAGCTGCTGTGGAGAGCTCTGGAGCAGAATCTGGAAGATCAGCTCAGATGCAGCAGTGAGAGACTGCATGGGAAAAGCCTTTGAGGTACCAAAGCACTTAGAGGAATCAGCTATCTTGGCCATACATGTTCCCTGTATGTGTTCCTCAGTACCAGTATATTTTATGTTCATTCTTACCACAGTATTTGTGGAAGAATGAACCCTAGAGGTTTATGGGTAGAATGACTTACACTTTTACTTATTACTCTATCACCTTAGTAAATGACTTTGCTTTGAATGAGATGTGTTTACTAATACACTTGGAGGGTTTGGTGATCTACAGTTTTATTAAAAGGATCTACAAAATACTCTGAAACCTGGGAGAAATAACCTCTTAGATATAGATTTGGAAGTGATTTGTACTGGAAAAAAAATAGAAACCATATGAATTGGTCATATGAACAACAGAAAAAATATAAAAGGGGGGAGGAATCATAAACGAAGACCTAGCAAATGTCAGAGTGGCACCATCGAGAATATAATGCTGGATAAAATCCAGGGAGAAGAGAGTACTTAGGAAGAAAAAGTCATCAAGACTTTCAAATATTGCAAGGGTCAAAAAAGAAGAGGACTGGAGAAAAAAAAAAGACTAGTGGATTTAGTACTTTACAAGCTTTAGGTTCGTAAACCATCAACCAAAAAACATTTATTAAACTTTTACAATGTTACAGATAATATATTTCCCTTTGTGCAACACTCAAGTATCCCCTATTTGCAAGAAATTTACATTCCAATGTAAACTTGAAAAGAACAGTTTAAGTGGCATTCTAGAGTTGTATTACAAATTAAAAGGGGTTCACAAGAAAGTGATGGCAATGAATGTAGACTCCTTTTTTTAAAAGAACGATGGGGAAAAAGAAAAGTAATTTAGGACCTTGAAAAATATGACAATACACCTTGCTTTCCAATCATGCAAATTTTAAAAGTTTTTAAATGCCACTTTTCACACACAAATCATTATTGATAACATGTTATAGTTTATATAAATGTACCATATATCTTTTTCCATGATCCATGATCATCTGTATTTTTAAAAATTTTCTTTGTAATTAATTTATGAACTCATTAAGAGCCACAGAATAACTGAAATAGGTATGAGCTTATGTGTCAATAAACATGGGTTCACTGAAAGCGCTATGAAATTTCCCCAAATCTCCTTAGCCTTCTCTTCTTTTAAGTCTCTCTCATTTTAGTTTATTGTCCATTTGCCATATCCTTCTAGGATATAAGTATCGGTATATTCCTATAGGCTAGGTCCCAAACAGTTGCTCATTCACAGTCTGGGCCATTATGCGAAATACTTTTCCTACCCTTTAGAAATATTTTATGATGCTCCCGCCCCCCATATCACTGTCATTTCCCAATTGCCCCCATGCCCCAAAGTGTTCCCCTTATATATACATCAGAACAGTCAAACAAAACAAAACATATTGACTATGTCTGAAAATGTCTGTAGAGTACAATATACCTCTTTGGCCAGAGGCAGAGACAATACACTTCATCATTATTTCATGGAAATGATGACTCATCATTGCATTATGAAAATATGAGTTTTAATAAAAAGGATCATTTTTAAGATTAACAATATTTTGTTATAAAAGTTATTGCTTTTTTCTATACAAAATACCTTTTATTTGGATAGCAGACATAACACTGAAAAATATTGTTGAATAGCATGTATTTCTGTTGATGTATGCCTTAATTTTGAAAACTGAAGAATCATAAAATGAAGTTAATCCTGCTGCTGCATCTCTCTGGAAATCTTGCACAATCTTAAGGAATGTGTACATGACATTTCATTTAAGACAAGTTTTAAGGCTGTGGTTTTATCTACTGAATCAAATGTATTTTATGATTAACAACATAGGTTCTTATATTCTCTATACGCTCAACTATGTGATTATGAAACAGTGATTTTCTGTTACATGTAAAAGTCATGCTGCTATTCCTTCTCTTATATTTTTTCAATCAAAGATTACACAAATCATTTTCATAATGACTAACACACGAGAGAGTAAGTAAATGAGTTAGTTGTTTGGCTTCTCAGTCATCTTTTGTAGGTAATAATGCTAAGACAATTACATTCTTTGAAAGTTTACCCTCTTTGAGACGTCTTGGAATCTTATTGTTGAGCAGCTCAAAAAAAAACCAACCTTGGTTTCTTCCAGGATAAGCATTCTTTGTGAATCAGGTCTGCTACTTTTGCTAACTTTAAAGTAGTATTTCTGCTTCTTTATTAAGCATTATACTAATAGACAACAATTATGTCAAAATTTCACTGTCATTTGATGAAGATATTGTGTTTTGCACATGTAAAAGAAGGCTTCTAAGACGGAGATGTGAAAAGTCACATAGGAGCTGAAGTTTCTATTATTTACTCTTAAAAAGGATGTGAAAGTAGAAAATTTTACCCAAATAATGAAATCTGCCTCTCCCTTCTCTCTATCCCCTTCTCCCCCACCAAGAATGAAAAGTCAGTGATTCCAGGAGATAAGAATTCTTAGAAAAGTTTGAGATGATTTAAAAAATTAGGATCCCTGGAAACCATGACCAAACAAAAAATCTGGATATTATAGTTCAACAAATAAAAAGAAAACTTCAACCGTATTTATAGGAACCAGAGGGTAAAGTGAAAATAGTATAAATCAGTAAATTAGTAGTGTCAAGGAAAACAAATATCCCAAGTTCAAAATCCAAAAAAAGACAATTAGGATCTATAAGACTATGCTAAATAATAAAGGAGATGAAATCTTGGAATACAATATTCCAAAAAGCAAAGAGTCAAAGAAAAAAGAAAACTTATACTGCAAAACTGTATAATATCATAGGAGGGGGAAAAAAGTACCTTTAATACAACAGGAGATTTTCAAGTATTCTCAATGAAAAGATCAGAATATTAAGCAAAAATTATAAAATATAAATTCAAGAGACAAGAAAAACCTAGAAGAGAAACTACATTTGAAGAAGTGGAAGGAACTAAATAGTGATGATTTGCTTCCATTTTAATAGGAGAAAAGAAAAATATCTATTCAGAATTCTATTGTTTTCAAAGGTCAAAGACAAATAGGTTTGAGAGTAGGTTTTGTTCTATTTGGATGATCTTAAGAGAGAAAAGGAATACATTAGGAAAGATGGATGTAAGAAGAGGAGAGGATTAACTACTCAAAGGGAACAATTTGGAAGAATAGGCTAATTGGAGAAAACAAATGAAGAACATTACTTTTCCCCCCTGAACTGGACAAAGTAAGGTTGAACAAGTAGATAAACTCACACAAACTAGACATATTAAAGTAGCAAACAAGTAGGAAAAGAGAAGAATTTAAGAAGGAAGAAAGAGTAAGGCAGGAATAGGAACAAGCAAAACAACTCCAATTTATAAAGATAAATTATAAAGAAGAAATAAAAAGGAAAAAAGTCCTAAATTATAATGATTTTGTGGTCTCAAGATGAAGAGTAGCATTAGGAAATAGGTCACTAAAATATGATATGACTGTTACTTACATTCATTATCTTTCATTGTAAAGTGATTTTGAGGTCTCAAGGTGAAGAGAAGAATAGCATTAGGAAATAAGTCACTAAAATATGACATGACTGTTACTTACATTCATTATCTTTCATTGTAAAGTGCACGGGAAAAGAGAGGAAAAAAGTAAACAAGGATGTGACAGAGCAAAATACACAATCAATAATCACAATCATGAACATGAATATCATCCATAAAATGGATAGTAGAATGGATAAAGTGAAATAACAATATATTATTTACAATAATTGGTACTGACAATAGTCAAAATTTATACAATACTTTAAGATTTATAAAATATTAAACACATGTAATCTCGTTTGATCCTCAAATAACCTTGTAAAGTCATTAATATTAGTATCCTCATTTTATCAATGAGGAAAATGAGGCTGAGAAAGGTTAAAGAGACTTTTTTAGAGCCACACAATGAATATGAAGGGAGGGTTTGAACTCAGATATTCTTTAATCTGAGTCCAACATACCAGATATTGTACCACCTACCTACTTTATAAGAAAAACTTAAATAAAAATTCACAAAAAAGTAAAATCTGGATCTAAACTTACATCTCAAAAAAGAGGCAGCAATTATGATTTCATATCTCATAGAAGACAACAGTAAAAAATAGACATGGTTCAAAAGAGATAAGCAAGGAAATTACAATTTGTTTTATCAGAGACAATGAAAAAAATACTATTATGTGTATATGTGTGCATGTCATGTATTTATGTGTGTTACACAGGTATGTAAGTATGCAATACACATATTCCACTCCCCTCCTCCCTATATACATACACTCATACAGAATGACATAAGTACTTAAGGAAAAAATTCACCAAAGTATAGGGAAAACCAAGACAACAAAACTTTAATCTTTGGGGCCTTTCAGTATGTTCTTTTCAAACGTAGACAAATCTAAACAGGAAATCAGAAGCTGAAGGAAAGGTTAGAAAATATAGCTATTATAGTTCTCTGAACATTAATAAATGGAAACAAAAGGAATATACATATTTCTTTATGCATGGCACTCTCATAAATCATTTCTCAAGTGACAATAATTCATAAACAAATGAAGAAAAATATAAATGTCAAATACTTACTGACCACAATGCAAAAATGATAATCAACAAAGAACATGTGAAGAAAGGATCAAAACTTAAGTAAAGTAAATTAACTAATTCTAAAGAATTAGTGTGTAAAAGACTAAATCATAGAAAAATAGATAATTTCATGAAAGAAAATGATAAGGCAATAATATGAAAACTTTTGGCTTTTGGCTACTTAGAGGAAAATTTATCTCTGAGTATCTTTTTCAATAAAAGGAGGAGAGATCCATCATCACCTGAACTTACAATTAAAAAACAAACAAACAAAAAAAAAAAACACCCAGAAAAGCAACAAATCAAAATACTAATTAAACATCAAAATAGAAATTCTGATAATCAAAATACAAGACAACCAATGCTAAAAATAAAAAACCCATTAAACTGATAAAATAAAATTCTCACCAAATCAAAATAAAGAGAAACAATAAGAAACAAATTACCCCTTATACAAAAAAAAAAAAAATCCAAAAACAAAAAAGCCTCCACAAAACCAAAAAACCCTAACCCAATGAAAAGAAATATTTACAAAAATATACCAAGATTAACAGATTAAATAACCTAGTATGAGAAAAATAAACTGAATAAAACTATAAAGGCACTTTCTAAAGAAAAAAAAAGGGATATTCAAAAAGTAAATTATATCAAACATTCAAAATACAATGAATTCTAACATAACTAACCATTTACCACGTTCAGAAACAGTTTGCTACCTAAAACTCAGAACTAGTGATAGAGAAAGGCTAGAGATCTTTCCAATAAGAAGTAAAGCCAGGATGACAATTATCATCATTCTTATTTAATACCAGTTCAAGAAGTGCTAGTTTTAGCAAACAGACATGAAAATTAAGGGAGTAAATAAAGATAAGCAAAGAGCAAACAAAACAATCACTTTTTGCAGATGATATACTTTGTTTCAAGAACTAGAGAAACAGAATAAAAATCAAAACAAGTAATTGGAATAATAATTTCAGGAAAGTAGTAGGATGTGAGTAAATAACAAAAGCCATCAACTTTATTGAATATTACATAAAATACAGGAGCAAGAAATAAAAAAAGTCATTAAAATAACTATTGCATGAATAAATTATGTGTAAATTTTTTTGTGAAAAGATTGATCAAGATACATGGCATTTATATGAAAAAAAAGACCAAACACTATTTGCAGAAATAAACATAAGCTCAAATAATTGGAGAAAGATTAATTGCTCATGGTTAGGGCATAAATAAAATAATAAAAACTGCAATGTTACTTAAAAATAATAAACAATGCAATATCTAAGTATCAAAGAATTACTTTAAAAAGTTAGAAAAAATTCATTTGGACAAAGAAAAGGTTAACAATCTCAAGGAGAATAGGAAATAAAAGGGGTCACAGCAGTATAACAGACCTTAAATTATACTACAAAACAGCAATCATCAAAACTACTTAGTTAAGTAGTACTAGTACTTGGTACTAGTTAAAAGTACTACTAGTTTTGGTACTAGTTAAAATTATAAAAGTTGTTTAATCAACCAGATTAGGAATAAAAGATTCAGAATAGAGTAACACAAAACTTCATAAAACCTAAGTAATAAATTAAAAGGAAATCAATTAGGAAAAACTAGAAAATATTCTGGAAGAAATTAAATTTAGATCAACATATTTCACGCATTATGCCAAAATAATTTCCAAACTGATATATAACCTAGATATAATAGTTCATGTCATAAACAAATTAGTAGAATATGAAATACTTTTCTCAACTATGAAAAGCAGAAGAGTTGTTCACCAAACAAGGGATAGAGAAGATCATAATACAGCAACTGATTACATAAAGTCGAAAAGCCTTTTCATATACAAAATCAATATTGTCAGAATTTAAAGTGAAAGTTACTTAGGGGGAGAATCTGCCGAAATTCTTTTCTGACATGGGTTGATAACTAAAGGGAACTGAACAAAATATAGAGAGGAACAAGAAAAATTTGCCAAAAGAAAAATAACCAAATGATTGAGCAGTTCTCAAAAGATGAAGGGCAAAACTGAGAACTGTATGAAAAAATGTGACAAATCATTATAATAGGAGAAATGAAAATTGAAACTCCTTTTGGGTTCTGTCTTATACCCAATCTCATCGAAAAAAATGACAAAAAGAGGAAAAATGAACATTGTGAAGAGAGAATATGGGGAGACTAGGCACATCAATATACTATACTACATTACTAAGGAACTACAAATTGTTCTAGCCAGTCATGAAAGTAATTTGGAAATATATCACCAAAGTGACTAAACTGTCCATAACCTTTTGAGAGAGTAATCACTATGTATCTCAAAGAAATTAAAAAAGATAAAGCATCCATATGTACAAACATATATAAAATCATTTCTTGTAGCAAAGAGCTGGAAACTTAGGAAGGATATGTCCCATCAAGTAGAGAATGTCAACAAATTATGATATATATGAATGCAATGAAATATTACTGCACCATAAGAAATGATGAACGAGACAGATCAGAGAAATCTGGAAAGAATTGCATGAAGGGATGAAGAGAAAAATGAGCAGACAAAAAAAAATTATGTTTATAACAATGTAAAGAAAAACTGTAAAATAAAAACTCTGATCAATGCAATGATGAACCATATTTCCAGAAGACCAATAATGAACTAAGTTTTTTATCTCTACATTAGTGACTACGTACAGATACAGAATGAGACATATAATTTTGACACATGACTGTGATATATATTTTTTCTGACTGGCTTCTTTACTATTATTTTTTTATTGAGGTGGAGGTGGAAAATTTGTGGGAAAGAGTTTTGAGAGGTTTTAGTCATAGTGATTCCAAAAAGGGAAAAGAACATCAGCAAGGACAACTTTGGAACTGCATTACTTTGTTGTATTCTTTATGAAAAACCACCACGCTGGTCTGATAATCCAAGACAACTTTGGAACAGTGTTGGTTTGTTACACTTTAAACCACCCCCCACCAAGTTGCATGTAATAGAGATGTAGAGATTCTCTTTGTGTATTTATTTTGCATAACAAAAAGTTTATATGTATTATTTTTATATGTTATATATAAATAACAAATATTAGTTATATAAATATGTAAATATATTTATGTGCATAAACATATATAAATCTTAATCAACAAAAAAAGAAATGTTAAAGAATAAAATCTTATTTCAAGTTTATTTGTTCTCTTCCAACTTTTGTCAATTAAATATTTTTAGAATGATTTGGCTAACAGGTTTTCTTATCAAGGTGCCCTCAGATTTTCCCTTCCATTATTGTTTTATGAGGTGATACTTTCATTTTCCCATCCTCATGTACACTGTTTTTAAAAATGAGCTTGTAGTTTGAGTCTATATTGCCGTTGGTCACTGTATGTTTCTGCACAGCACGAAGATTGTTTTTTGCTAGCTGATTAATTTTCAAGCTCTTTAGGCCTCTTTGTTCTGGTGACTATTTTATAGCTATTAATTTTCTCTAGGATACAGTGATAATGAGAGCCAACATCTTTATTTTTATATATTTCTCATTTGTTTAGAGGCAAAAGCTTGTTTTAATAGGATGGGTAGGAGGTATAATTGAACACAGGGTCTTCATTTTGTGCATTCTTTTAATTTGGCATAGACTTTGACATAGTCTAAGATGACACTAATTCTAAATGACTTCCACATGAAGATCCAAACATTTCTTGTCTATTAATAATGAGGCAGAGAGATATATAGGTTAATAGGACAGCAATGGAGTAAGGGCGACCCTGGGATTTCAAGTCCTGCCTCAAATAAAAGACAAGCAAGACCACGGTGAAGTCATTATTTCTCCATTCTTCTGCCTAGGAGGGCAATTAGGACCACAGATTATAGTGTAGTTACCAATCTGTACTAACTGACTGGCAATTCTGTTTTTGGGTAAAATTTTGGGTAGTGCATTGTTCCAGTGCTTTCCATCTACAAAAGAAAGTATCAGTGACTGAAAAAGCAAGAGATTTGCACATAGTCTGATTTAAATTTCTTGATTCCATGCACATGGAATTCTAACACAATGTTTTAGCGGTTATCTTCCAATTCCATACTGAAGTCACCATGTATGAAGTTGGATATCTGACTTAATTTAGAGGAGCCTGATTGCTTTTCATTGTATTTTTCTACTTTGTAAAAAAAGTTAAAGAATAAAGCCTTCATGTTTATTTATCCTCTTCCCACTTTTGTCAATTAAATATTCTTAGAATGATTTGGCTATTCTGTTTTCATATCAAGCTATTCTCAGGTTTTCTCTTCCATTCTTGTTTTATGAGACAATAACATCTTTCATTGTCTCATGCAGTAAATGTATGAGTGCACAGTCTGCAATAATTGTTTTTGTGGCTTATATAATGCACTGAGGAAAGTTGACTAAAAGTGCCATGAAATTTTACTTCTCACTGCCTTTTTGTTGAACAAAGAAATAAATTCCACTACTTTCCTTATATGACTGAGAATGATCCATGGACTATCCTGCCATTTTTTTTTTTTTTTTTGCTATTTATATGTTCTGGTTACATTTAAAAAGCAAATATCAATATCAATGTAGCGCTATTCTTCTAGAGCTAGATCAATGTTCTAGTTATTCAATAACGTCTCATACAGAGTACCAACAGTTAACGTTTGTGAATGACTTAAAAATTGATATAAAGCGCCTTATATCTAATTTTCTGACATTTTGTCACTGTTATAACAAATATAACTTCTTTTCGCAATGATGGCGGATTGCATTGCATCTTAAAGGATACCACAATGTATGTTAAGGATAATAAGGTATTCGCTATATGTGAACAATACGTGCAAGCTCCTTATTGACAGGGACTTTCATCTTTTTCAGTTTATATCACCAGGGTGTAGCTAGTTTTTGACACAGAACAAGTACTTAATACACAAAAACTAAAGATCACCATTTATGTTTAGCTCAATTGTACACTATCACAGCCAAAGAACACAACACCTACTACAAGAGCTTCTGGGTGCTCAGTTGTGCAGTCCTAATTCAGAAGACACAATTTAACACTGGAACTGTACTCATCGATCTTTCTGCTTGATAGGAATTTGTCTTCTACTGACATAACCCGTAGGAACTGTATAGCAACATGAGAAGTAGCAAACTAATTCTGCACATACTAAAATATTTTAAGATTAAAAAAAAAACTGCATGAAACTCTAAAATAAAAGAATAATTCATTTATTGTGAAAGGGAATGTGAAATAGAAATGAAATTCCCACAAAGAACATTTATGGCTTAATCTTACTTAATTCATGTATTTAATTTGGACAATGATATTTTTTGAGACCTACATAGAGGTAGTAACAAAATAAGCTTATTCAAATTAGTTGTACAACATATTCACTACACATCAAGCATACTATATGCTGGATATGTGAGGAGGCTGTCTAAGGCTTCAAATCAAATGAAGATAACAATCATGCATGGGGGTGTAGCCTCCTTTCCTAAAGCTTAGTAAAAACAAAGCTACAAAAGCAATAAACTGAAACAAGACTTTGAGACTGTAGACATATAGAAGTCAGAAGTCTGAATAGATAATTCTGTCTTTATAAAAAAAAGATAAATAGTGTAGGCTCTAGAAATTTTAAGTATAGCTAAACAAAGAATACATCCGACATTTATTTAAAGTGCCTAAAAATGGTGAGGATGATCTTTTAAATAATATTATAAAAATAATTTTCAAAGATGATTTCAAATGTCAAGTTGTTACTCTTGGGGACTGTGGTCTTCTCATTTTCATTTCCTGTTCTATTCCAAATGATTAATATGCTTCAAAGAGATATACCAAACAATATTATTATTATTAGGTTATTTAAGACCATTCACCATTCAATGTGGTCTAACAATGAGACTTATAATTATTAATCCTCCTTTATTCTTTTGCTATGATATGTTTTTCTGAAGTTAGTTTGAAAGAATATGGTTCAATTTAATTTGCTTTAAAAGATTATTTTTTGGGGCTGATATTTATGTTTAGTTGCCACTCACTAGAGATTTCTTCATCTGTCATTTAATTTCAATTATCATCAAGAGGAAAATCACTCATACCTCCCACTCATACCTCTCTAAAGGATACAAATAAGAAAATCTTTAAAATTTCTGGCTGGTAGTAAAAAGGCCTTTTAAATTTATTTTTTTTCCTAACAAACCTATATTTGGTTAAGACATAATATGTAGATTAGGATTTTCCTGAATTTTGTCAGAGTAGTTTAGGGTTTCTATTTACAGGAAAATAGAGACATAACATTATTAAGCCAACTATGTAATTCTTTAAACTATCTGTTGTGATCTAATATTGATATTTATATCACAATGGATTGAAACATTTTTATTAAGATACTGAAAAACCTAAAACTTCTAAAATGAAACAATAAAAGAACAAAATATAACTGATGAGGCAAAAAAGTTCTTTTGGCCTGGGGAGAACAATATTAAGCAGATAAACATTATTGAAAGATTTCCTTTCTTAATTAAGGGGAAAAAACAAGACTAGACTAAAAATATTTCTTCATGGGATTTATTTGTTTCTTATTATATCTTAAAACAAAGTCCTTTAGTAATAAAAGACATGTCATTACTATTGAAGTTCAATCTCCCCCGCACTACAGTTAGTCCACTGCTTCCAAAAATATTCTTCTAAGAGTCATCTAGGAATAATGTTGTCTTACTGCCAGATCAAGTCATTCACTTTACACTTCTGTGAAACAGAAATACCCAGAAGTCCAGTTATTAACATGAATATTTTAAATCTATTTTACTCAGCATTAACCCTAAGAAAATAATTTATTGATGATAGTTTCCCTCAAAATATATACCTAAAATAAGAGTTGTTTTCAGCACCCAGGAGTTTAGAGTGGCAGGATTTGAGTTTAACTATTTTTTAAAATATATTTCTTTGTAACAGGCCAGTGATTTTAGGTTGCTGTACTCTGCATTAAAAAACACAAACAAACAGAATCACACTACAGAGAGTTGGCAATTGTTTAATGTAGAGAATGAACTATAACAAATTATAAACTTTGCTTTTAACCCATACCTAAACACTTCAAAGAGTTCTAAAGTTTTCAACAATTTGGATTAAAACAAACAAACAAACAAACAAAAAAACTCTACCAGATTGGAATGCATTGTCTTTCCTTTGGAAAAGGATCTACTGATTCTTTAGTGTCCCATAGGGAAGCTTTTTTCTACTATATAGAAGAAAGCAATATAAATAGTGTTTTTTGCATGAAAAACATATTGATTTAGACGGTGACTCTCTAAACTGATTTTGATTGCTAATGGCAGTTCTGATAGTATATAATTTACTCTCAAAGAAAGTCATATTTATCAAAATGATTAAAAATCAATAATAGTAATCCCACATCATACTTAGAATTCTAGAAGATAAAACCTCAATTGTGATAACTTGTGTTAGAGGTGAGGATATGCTAAGCTGACAAACCTACTAATAGATGCTCCTCTATCCACTCTATAGAAGAAAGCAATATAAATGGTTTTTTTTTTGCATGGTAAAACATATTGCTTGATTTAAATGGTTGTCCCAGTTATACCTTTTTCAGGCCCATTGTAGTCATGAAATAATTTTTAAAAAATAAAAATAGAAACTATAAAAAAGCTTTTATTATAATCTTGCACTATAGCTTCTCAGAAGTCATTTTCAAGGAAATTATCATGTTTGGAAAAAAAAAATTTTTCCCCTAAAATACACCACACCAAATGTCTATTTACTCTCACTCCATTTTGGGCCGATATAAGTGATGTACTTATGAGAAGAGTTGTGGAAATACTATTGCTATTTATTAAAATATCATGCAAGAATCTGCAAATAATACCTATCAGTTTTTTGAGAGTTATAGTTCAATTTGAAACACAAATGTTTAAAAATCAAAATCAAAGTTTAAAAATATTTTACTCTGTCCTAACTCTGAAACTAAGAATATTTTAAGACTCTAATGCTACAAGAAAAGTAACTTTAAAAAAATAAAATATTTAAATCTAAATTCTATTGAATTTAGAGAAATTTACAATTACACAAAATTATTTAAAAGTCACATTTACTCAAAATTTTTATCAATGAGCAGATTTTATATCTGTAAAAAGGTATAGGATAATTTTATTTTAGATCTCAAATCTTGTTGATAAGAATGGAATGTGGAGGTGGACATGATATTTTATAAAACTCTTGGGGGAAACGACCCATCCACTTAGAACTTGTGACCAAAAAGAAGGAGGAAGTCTGGAATAGTTTGATATGTGCACCTTTAGTATGGAAAAGAAAATTTCAAAGGGTTCAAAGGATAGTATTACTACAAAATAAAATTCTTCAGGGAATGTCAGTCTATTCATGAAGGATGGGCATCTTAAGAATAAAATATTGAAGACATGCAATTTTAAGTAATGTAGATATGCAGAGAATTGCTGTACTAACCAAAATTTCAAAAATACTGAACAAAGTGCTAAAAATGGATATAAAAGTGGATTTAAGGAGTGGAATAGTCCTATAAGTATATATGTCAAGAATGCAAAACTCAAAATGAAGTAAGTCTGATAAAGAAAACTACGAATAATCTTTACTACTTACCGATTATCCTAAAAAAAGGGGTGGAAAAAGTTATACTAGGGAAAAGAAAATGAGCAGAATAGGACTGATTGGGGGTAGATGAGATGATCCTTGTTACAATGACAATGAGAACGTAGCCACTCAAATTTTACTTTGTTTCTGCTTTTTCTACCAAGGAGAAAACCTTTAAATTGTAAAGAACAGGACAAAGATGGCTAGGAGATGTTGAAAAGTTGGTTATTGTTCCTAAAGAGAACCAAAAAAGGATCAAGGTACAGTGTGACTGATCAGATGACTTGGAAGGCTTTGCCATACAGCGGACACAAATAATCCATATGAAAACTTACAGTGGAGATAGCTCCACACATGTATATCTCATTTTTCTTTTATGCTACAAAATTCTGCGTTGCACAGAGTATAGAGCATTCTTCGAGGTAGACATGCCATGGTGGGTGGTACCGTGCCAATGTCTTTCATGTCTCACAATTGATTCCAAAGTTCTTCAGAGACACAGAGAGTCCCTGTAGTGTTTTTTCTACACTTTGTGTGAGTTCTTTGTAAAATATATTTTTTTGGAAAATAAGGAGTTAAGAAAGTATTTAGATGCCATTGATAAATTCAAATCACCTGGCACAGCTGAACTACATCCTAAAACACTGAAAAATTAGCAGATGTGATTACTGGGCCATTGTTAGAATAGTTATTGCAAGACTTAAGAGCAAATGTACTATTTTAAACACAAAAGACCAGGAATATAATAGTCCAGAGAGCCTGACTTTGATCTCTGCAAAATTCTAGAATCTGCTATTAAAGAGATAGTGAACATATAAAAAGGAAGTATTAATTCTAAACAATCATAATGTATAGCTTCATCAAAAATAGGTCAGTCTAAAGGGCAGCTAGATGGGGCAGTGGACAGAGTGCCAGCCCTGAAATCAGGAGGACCTGAGTTCAAATTTGGTCTCAGACACTTAACATTTCTTAGCTGTGTTACCCTGGGCAAGTTACTTAACTCCAATTGCCTCAGGGGAAAAAAAAGAATAGGTCAGTCTATACTACATATTTCATTTTTCTGACCGATAATGTTATTGACCTGTTAAATGAGGAAAATGATATACATAGAATTTGCCCAAATTTTAGTTAAGTGTTTTGTAAAGTTTCAAATGTCTTTTTTGTGGACAAGACTGGAAAAATACAAATCAGATAATTGCAGAATTATTTAAAAACATTTTGATATAACATTGGGCTAAATCTTAAAAAATGAAATTGAATGGGGTATAAGTAGAGAGACATATTTGGATTTGAATTCAAATTACCTAGTCTAGATAAACTAGATCCTAAAACATTGAAAGTTGGGCAACAGGTCTGAAAAAGAACTTTTTTTAAAAAGTAGACTACAAGTTCAACGAGCCAAGATTTTGATACTGAAATCAAGAAAATTAATATGAACACAAACTGCATTATGAAAGGCAGGAATTAAGGAGGTAATTAAGGAATCTCATTATATTCTATTATTCTTGCCAGATACCATTTGAAGTATTGTGTTCAATTCTAGATGCTATAGTTTAGAAAGGACAGTGATACGATAGAGGGTATGCACTTGAAGGTAACCAAGATAGTGAAGAGCCTGAAAGTCAGGTGATGTGAGGACCATTTGAAAGAAATGGAGATGTTAAACATAAATAATAAGAGACTTAAGAGAGGAACCCTATAGCTGTCTTCAAGTACTTGAAAGTCTATTGTGGAGAAGATGGATTAATCTTACTCTCTTTGCTGCAGAAGACATAAGAGGAAACAGGAACAGCGGGTTGAAGCTGCAAAGAATTTAGATTTGATGTAATGAAGCTAATCCAAAGATGAATCAGGTTGCCCTGAGAGGGAGTTTCCCTCAACTGAGAGATCTCCAAAAGCAAAGGCTGAGTGGTGGTTGAAGAGAGGTTGCTTTTTCAGGTATGGGTTGGACTAGCTGGTCAGAGTTCTGTTCCAAACTTGAAAATTCCATGTTTCTATTTCAGATTTTCACCATATATAAGTAGAATCTTCCTTCTAATAATCATGTTCCATGTATAATGGAATAGGATATGTGGCAAATTTCTAAAATATAAAGAGAGATGGCTAGAACTGCTTTCATACCCTGGGGGAAAAAAAACACCTTCATAATCCCTTTAATAAAACAAAAAGGGAGAATTCTCATACTCATATGAAGCATCTCATCTTTTAAGTATACAACATTATTCACATTAAGGTTTAGAAAAAGATGAGATGACTCTATTTCTAGCCTGCTGACATAAAGCTCACTTAGTTGGACTACAAATATTTACAGACTGCCAACACTGAGAAATACTGCACCAAGTGAAGTTAACAAGAATCTTGGTGCACTGAATGACAATTAGACTTAAGTGACTAAAAAACTAGGTTCTGGTCTCCCAGCTACATACATTGCTGTGTGACTTTAGGAAAGTGTGGCCTTACTGGGACTCAAGTGTCTTATTTGTCATATGGTAATATACCAAACTCTCACCCTTAGCCCCTCAGTTTGCATTAAGTTATCACATAGGGTTGTAATAAAGATTCAATAAAATAGTGTGTAATATATGCAGACACCGTAAATATGTAAGCTATTGCTATGAAAACCAAAATGAATATCATAATTTTACACAAAAATAACTTTTTAGGTCATCTCTGATTTTCTGTGAGCATTTTAAGATCTTATAAGAAAAATAAATCACAATCCTAAAGACTGATTCATAAATGATAGAAAATTCAACTTAACCATGAATAATTATAGTACTTTCCCAAACAGTTCAGATTTTAATCTTTATATGAAATAAGACAAATCATTTTCTAAATTATTATGAAATAATAATAAAAAGACATTATATACTGAGTCTATGAAAAAAGAATTTATGATTTCTTCAATGTGGGATTATCAAATAAAATTCATAGATTACTGATGATTCAAGAATATTATGGTACTAGAAAAGGTTTTTAGCAATATATGACATATACTATTAAAATCTTAAGATAAAATGATATGAAACAATTTTTTTAAATATTTGCTTATCATCTAGCATTTCCTTATACTTACTTCAAGCTGTGTAGTATCCTTTAGCTATGTAGTATATAAAACCTGGTATTGCAGTATCCACTGAAAAATCTTCCATCACTAATCTAAATTCCTATTTTCTCATTTCCAGTTTTTTCAGCTAGTTTTTGAGGGAGAGTAATCTGACTGGAGAAATTACATTAGGGTATCAAGGACAGATGCTTTAAACTCCCATAATTCACTTGGAAGATGGGACTTAAGTCCCATCTTTGTATTACTTATAAAATACTTATAAGCTTATAAATTTCATACCTTACATCCAAATCTTTTGAGGCTCTTTTTTTTTTTTTTTTTTTGAGCTTAGATTAACATTACAAATTGAATTTAAGAGTTCAAAGAGAAATTTAAAATCTGGATTTAGAAAATTCTTAAAGAAAACACAGTGCAGGGGCAGGTAGGTGGCGCAGTGGATAAAACACCTGCCTTGAAGTCAGGAGGACCTGAGTTCAAATATGACCTCACACTTAACACGCCCTAGCTGTGTGACCCTGGGCAAGTCACTTAACGCAAAGGAAAGAAAGAAAGAAAGAAAGAAAGAAAGAAAGAAAGAAAGAAAGAA